>CM060865.1:13868797-13878797 GCA_030737845.1 Acorus calamus | reverse complement strand
AGGGTTCAGGCCTCTACTGGACTAGCCTCCCACGATCACTACCTCAGTCGTATGGGCACGCCCACATGCGTCATGAGTAATATCCGGGAGGGCTCCTCACCAGACTCTGCTACGTCGGGTAGTCTCTACTCGGAGCCGACGAAGGAAAGAACACTCGACACCCGCGAATACGATCCCTATGGATCCGTCATCATCGGTTGTCAAACACCGATAAGCGCAATGAATTCTCATGAATTCCCTCCAGGGCGCATAACTCAGATGCGGGGAAGACATTTTATTCTAAGTGTCAAAGGCATGTATGACCCCATAGGAGGTCATACACTTGTCTAATCTCATTAGACAAGGCTCATGGCCAAATAGGCATATATATAATATGCAATTAATTACCCAGGGATAACTTACTTAAACATGCATATGAGGGCATAATAAACATTCAATCACATAAGTACGACTTAAGCAGGCGTTGGGTATCACCAACTCGAAGGGGAGGGTTAAGCGCGGTCCGCGCGACAATAGGTGTATGCCAATAATTCTAAACAAACCCGAGTCAAGTAGGAACTACATCTACTCACTCGGTTCGCAAAAAGGGGGAGGCGAGAGAGAGGGAAAGCCTCATCCTCTCTTGAAGCGGGTCATAGTTTTGCCCCAACTAGAATGGGTGCAACAACTATACCACACCCTCGAATACTAAATCAGGACTATTACGCATACACCCCGTTATTAACCCAAGTTAAACATGCTTGATATGTTCGAATAGTAATAAGGGTAGTAATTCAAACAAAATACCTAAGTCATGCCACATTCTATACAATACATAGGCAAGTATAAGGTAGAATAGGGGTTCTACACAATATACGAGCTATACTACCTAGCATGCATGATATCTAACATATTTAGGGTGCAAATAAAGCCCCATGGAAGCGCGAAGCACGACTACGTGCCTCGAGCGCTCCCGGAATGGTTGGAATCAAACCACTCACCTAACGAGCGCACGGCTCGCGAAACGCAAGAGAGCGACGAATTGAATCCGAAGCCTGATACCAATCCGTCAAGGATCATCCAATGGTTGCATTTGGCTATAACAAGCTGCTCGACACCACGAAGCACTCCGAACGCGTCTGAGCGCCGCAAGCACGCCCTCGAGTACCCCGTGCACGCTGCCCATGCACCCCGCACGCATCAAACAACGTCAAGCACGTCCTCGAGCACCTCGTGCATGCTTCCCACGCACTCCGCACGCATCGGGCAAGGCCAAGCACGCCCTCGAGCACCTCGTGCACGCTGCCCGCACACTCCGCACGCATCGAACAACGTCAAGCACACCCTCGAGCACCTCATGCACGCTTCCCGCGCACTCCGCACGCATGAGAGCACGCCGAGCGCGCACCCGCAGCCTCCGCATACCTCTTATGTGATCTCGAGTGTACCAATGCGTCAATCCCACGCCCCTTTAGTACACAAACACAAGTTTAGGTGATGCATGAGGAATCCCATTGGTAAGAGGAGAAGAATATGTATATATGGTTCACTCACAAATATTCACAAACAAGTGGTGTGCACACATACACAACACATAACACATGAATATGTGTTTCCCCCCTCTTTAGCTTCTTCAATTCCAAGCACACACAACAACAATACAAGGCAATGGAACTTCTACTCTTCCCAACAGCCACAACAGACCCGGCTGAACCCAACCGAGGAGAGCGGGAGGTCCATCCGCGGCTCCGGCATGCCCGCACACCACTGCTCCACCGCCAACACCCCCGACGCCCCGCACCTCCTTACAAACAACACACCTTCAAAGACATTGGAAGAGGAGACTTCATCACCACATCCACCAACAACCAAGCACTCCTTCTTCTCCCTCACATAGGCATTTCCACAAACACATGGTGGGCTGACCACACACAAAGGGTTGGACCATGTGAGGAAATTTGAGAGAGAGGAGGAGATGGAGAAAGGAGTGGAACAACAACAAATACACATATATGTACACTCACCTTCACTTCCTCCATTAGATTCTCCTCCAAACCATGCTCCAATCACACAAAACCACACCCAAAAGGGGCTGGACTAGAGAGCAACAGAGGGAAGAGGGAAGAGACCCCAAGTCGTAACATTTGGGGGGGGTTTTATAGCCAAAAGTGATCAAATGGCAAAATCGCCCCTGACCCGTAAATTCTGGACGGGCTTCACTTAAACGGCCATAACTTCCCCAATACAGCTCCAAATTGCACGATTCCAGCGGCATTGGAAAGATAAGACGATTATCTACAACTTTCATGTTTACACCTAGATCAAATAACCCCTCCAGCTATTTCGAAATCTAGGCTAAACATCTTACAGGGCTGCTGCCTGGATTTCTCAACTTCGGGGTATACATGGAAAAATACCCATAACTTTTAATATACGAATCCAGTTGATCCAATTCCACTTCTATATGGAAGGTATCTCCAAACTTAACATCTCGTAATAATATCGGATTTTTATCTCTTCATATTGGATTTTAACAAAATCAAATCCGAATGCAATCCAAAACTGCATAATTCCAAAAACGTTATCGGAGTTAAACGAAAATTTTATGGGTAGTACTAAACAGCACCAGGACCCATAATATGCAGTTATATCTTAAATCAGAGTCCTTAAACCCCAGAAGGTAGCTAAAAAAAATTAAAATTTTAGTGACTCCGATCGAAATTAGGACTCTAAATGACACAGGTCTAACATTCTCCCCCCCTTAGGAAATTTAGTCCTCGAAATTTAAGGAAACCCAAAGGGAAGACCGAACATAGAAGTGTCGCCCATAGAGTCCCTTGGCTCCCGAGTGGTCCGGACACCAAACTGGTGCTACTACGCACTTTAACCGAAGGAACGGTCTGGGTACGGAGCCTCTTCTCACATTGGTCCATGGTCTCGATCAACTGCTCCCCGAACGACAAATCCTGCTCGAGGATGAGCGGCTCGAACGGAATGACATGAGCATGATCGTGGACATAATGTCTCAGCTATCAGACATTGGATGACGTCACAGGCATGAGTCAGCCACGGGGCAAGGCTTCATGACAGCCACCTCCCCTAATCCACTCAAGGACGAAAACCGGTCCGATGGAAGGCCGACTCAGCACGCCCCGAACGTCGAAACAGAGGATGCCCTTAAACCGGGACACCTCAAGCCCACATGGTCGCCCTACCCCGAAGGAAGGCTCCTGGCGACTATGACCTGCGTAGCCCTTCCGACGGTTCTAGGCGGTGCAGAGGCACGCACGAACCATCTCGGCCACCGCAAGGTAAATAAATAACTTGTGGCCACTCCAACTGGCGCTCAACAACCGTCCCAACACAAGGGAGGTATAAAACCGCGCCCATAGAGTGCCTTTTTCAATTTCATCTGGGCGCTCGAATGGCAGTCGTTTCACAGGCAGACCCTTATCAAAGGGTGGTGCCTCAACCAACTGCCCCAAGTCGAGCACGCAGGCAAATAGCATGTCTTCCAAAGCCTAAATTGTCCTCTTGCCTGGATGTCCATCAGCAATGAAACGCTATACTTAAATGAAGGCTCGCGACAAAGCCTACCAAAGGCTGTGCAAGCACCTCAAAGCAACACACGCGTCTCGATCCGGAATAGTGCCGACCGGAGTGCCATGAAGACAAACAATCGCGAAGGCTCAAACCCGCGTCGAAGCATCCAGAGACTCAATCGGTTGGATAGGGAGGAACGTGCGGACCTAGTCAGTCGGTCAGTGATCACCCAGACGGCATCCTGACCCGAACGTGACTTTAGCGAACCCACAACGAAATCCATGATAACTCACTCCCACGTCCACGGAGGAATCTCGATGGACGAACGCATTCCAACGCGACGATCCACAACTTCGCCTGAGGGCATGCCAACCAACATCCTCAACGAAGGCTACCACAGAACAGCCCACGGAGGCTCAATAAACATTTGAGATCATTATAGGCATCTGGCGCATTCGTCTACCCCGACGGTAGTACTCAAAATTCGTAGTGCCCGAAACGGTCACGAAAGGCCAACTAAAGAATGCCCAACTTCCGGATCTCCAATTTAGGGTACCTTGCGTGAAGATCGATCAACAGAAAGGCACTGGCTCCTAGAGCTGGTCAAAACAGATCATCAATTCGTGGCAAGGGTTACTTGATCTTCAACCCCTATGGGGAGATCAAAATAATTCCTGGGACGATTAAGTCCAAATCTGCTCCTCGAGCAAGGCTGACGCTCATGATGACCCTTACACACTGGTTAAGCCGCTCGACCGCACTTAATCTGCAAGACACGCAATAGGAGGTCGTCGATTCTCGACAACACCTAAGCGACGTCATCTACCTGATATGGCGGTTGAGCCCCATCACGAACGCTTAGCGTCACGTCTCCTCATTTACGACCCATGTGGGGGCAAAGCGCGACAGTACCTCAAACTGTGCTTCACATGCCGCCACCTATAGGTCGCCCAACTATAACCGTTAGAACTCCAGCATCATGCACTCAATGGGCAGATTCATCATGGGGAGTCCAAGCTCTCGACATCATCAAGTAACACTCTCCCGGTGTGGCCACTACCTGATAGCCTCCCATGTCCACTATCTCTGCTATATGGGCACACCAACAAGCGTCGTGGATAGTCCCAGGGAGCACCTCACAGGACTCTTGCCTCTACCGGGTAGCTACTATGCACGATGATATATCGAAGCGACTCGAGATATGGCTATGGAACCCTAGTCCATAAGCGATCGCCCACCAAGCTGCAATAGGATGCACCCAATCCCGATCATATGCATCACCACCCGCTATCGCACCTCCCAAGTGAGGGGAAAAAAATGAAACATCAATTGATGCTTCAAAGGTATTCCTTGACTGGGAAAAGAACCTCGGGAGGGCCTCATGAGGTCCCGATATAGGATATCCCGACAACCAAACAAGGAACACGGAGTACCCTAGCCCGGGTCTCAACGCTGACCCTGCAAGGCCCCTTATCCTGAGTAGGAAGGCTAGAAGAAGACATCACCCCTTAATGAATACTACACCACATCCTCAACGCTTGAAACTGGTGCCGCACGCAACTCTATGGTATACCCCCGATAAACAGAACGGAGGAGAATGCGGTCTCCAACCGGTATATGGGGTATCTCTGGCACCACTAGTGGACCTACCGCTAAGGGTATCTATGGGATCGCCACGCGAGCCGCCCGCAGCTCCTGGATCTCTCGCGCCTGCTCAGCCAACGCTCCAGTCTATGCCTCCAGTGCTCTAGTCTGAGTGTCCAGAAGATCCGCCATCTCAGCGTTAGCTCGCGCCCACGCTGGAGGCATCCCGCGCAAGTCCTGGCCCATCAGCCGAGAACTCTCAAGTAGACTCCTCGCCTCCGATAGGTTCGTAAACCTCCGAAGCCCAAGGGTGACCACGTCCACGCGCCCGTCTCCGAGGAGGCATATCAGCAACTAAGGAACCAGCACTAGAATCAGAATACTCATCTCGAAATCCTAGGACTCAACTCAAAGAAAACAATTGGCTCTGACAGGACATGGCTCTGATACCAACTTTTGTCACGCCCCAGGGCGGCCGTCCCCGAGACGTGGCAAATATATAAATGATATCAGTGATCCATACACGAGGTCAAATAAATACTCCACAATAGAAAAGGCAATACACAAGTAACTGACATCAAATATATACAAAAAGCGGAAGCTCAAATGACTAAGTCTGTAATTCAAAGACATATTACAGATTAGAGTACACAATCAACTGTCCTGTGAGGGCCAATATATACAATAACTGACATCAACAGTCTACATACCGTGCGCAAGCACAAGTATAATACATACAATGAAAAGGGAATGCTGATAGTCTCTGACTCGCAAGACATCCAACGCGAACGCGGGTCTCCTACTCGGATGGCGCTAGGGGAGCTCTTCTCTTGGATCCGACTCAGCGTCAACTGGGGAAAAACATAAGCGAGGGGTGAGCTACAAGCTCAGTGAGTGGTCAGAAACCAAACACCAACACAACATTCGATCCTAAGGCAATCACCTATCAAGGAAACCATGGGTAGAACCCAACGGTTAACAAGGTCACACGGCGGTACAACCATACCTCGTCCTCGCCCTAGCCCCCACAGGGGTGAGCCTAGGGACTTGAAGGACAAAATTTGCTGTTCTACACCGCTCGTCTTCCGGTAGTCTCTCCCGGTGTGGCCCATACTACCTGGTAACCTCCCGGCACCTCACAGGGTTCAGGCCTCTACCGGACTAGCCTCCCATGATCACTACCTCAGCCGTATGGGCACGCCCACACGCGTCATGAGTAGTATCTGGGAGGGCTCTTCACCGGACTCTACTACGTCGGGTAGTCTCTACTCGGAGCCGACGAAGGGGAGAACAATTCATGCTCGCAACGCGAACCCCATGAGAAAACCAACTACACAAGCTGGTGGGTCGAGTATCAACTCGAGCCCACCCCGTTCACACCAACACCCTCACCCTCACCCCGACGGGTGACATAGGATCTTGGGAGATTGCACAAACTGGCAGATCGAACCCACGCCGACCCACTACACCCTCACCCTCACCCCCTCCTCGGGGTGACATAGGCTCTTGGGGAAGAGGTCGATTGTTCTACTCCACTCGTCTTCCGGTAGTCTCTCCCGGTGTGGCCTCTACTACCTCGTGCACAGGGTTTAGGCCTCTACTGGACTAGCCTCCCACGATCACTACCTCAGCCGTATAGGCACGCCCACACGCGTCATGAGTAGTATCCGGGAGGGCTCCTCACCAGACTCTGCTACGCCGGGTAGTCTCTACTCGGAGCCGACAAAGGAAAGAACACTCGACACCCGCGAATACGATCCCTATGGATCCGTCATCATCGGTTGTCAAACACCGATAAGCGCAATGAATTCTCATGAATTCCCTCGAGGGCGCATAACTCAGATGCGGGGAAGACATTTTATTCTAAGTGTCAAAGGCATGTATGACCCCATAGGAGGTCATACACTTGTCTAATCTCATTAGACAAGGCTCATGGCCAAATAGGCATATATATAATATGCAATTAATTACCCAGGGATAACTTACTTAAACATGCATATGAGGGCATAATAAACATTCAATCACATAAGTACGACTTAAGCAGGCGTTGGGTATCACCAACTCGAAGGGGAGGGTTAAGCGCGGTCCGCGCGACAATAGGTGTATGCCAATAATTCTAAACAAACCCGAGTCAAGTAGGAACTACATCTACTCACTCGGTTCGCAAAAAGGGGGAGGCGAGAGAGAGGGAAAGCCTCATCCTCTCTTGAAGCGGGTCATAGTTTTGCCCCAACTAGAATGGGTGCAACAACTATACCACACCCTCGAATACTAAATCAGGACTATTACGCATACACCCCGTTATTAACCCAAGTTAAACATGCTTGATATGTTCGAATAGTAATAAGGGTAGTAATTCAAACAAAATACCTAAGTCATGCCACATTCTATACAATACATAGGCAAGTATAAGGTAGAATAGGGGTTCTACACAATATACGAGCTATACTACCTAGCATGCATGATATCTAACATATTTAGGGTGCAAATAAAGCCCCATGGAAGCGCGAAGCACGACTACGTGCCTCGAGCGCTCCCGGAATGGTTGGAATCAAACCACTCACCTAACGAGCGCACGGCTCGCGAAACGCAAGAGAGCGACGAATTGAATCCGAAGCCTGATACCAATCCGTCAAGGATCATCCAATGGTTGCATTTGGCTATAACAAGCTGCTCGACACCACGAAGCACTCCGAACGCGTCTGAGCGCCGCAAGCACGCCCTCGAGTACCCCGTGCACGCTGCCCATGCACCCCGCACGCATCAAACAACGTCAAGCACGTCCTCGAGCACCTCGTGCATGCTTCCCACGCACTCCGCACGCATCGGGCAAGGCCAAGCACGCCCTCGAGCACCTCGTGCACGCTGCCCGCACACTCCGCACGCATCGAACAACGTCAAGCACACCCTCGAGCACCTCATGCACGCTTCCCGCGCACTCCGCACGCATGAGAGCACGCCGAGCGCGCACCCGCAGCCTCCGCATACCTCTTATGTGATCTCGAGTGTACCAATGCGTCAATCCCACGCCCCTTTAGTACACAAACACAAGTTTAGGTGATGCATGAGGAATCCCATTGGTAAGAGGAGAAGAATATGTATATATTGTTCACTCACACATATTCACAAACAAGTGGTGTGCACACATACACAACACATAACACATGAATATGTGTTTCCCCCCTCTTTAGCTTCTTCAATTCCAAGCACACACAACAATAATACAAGGCAATAGAACTTCTACTCTTCCCAACAGCCACAACAGACCCGGCTGAACCCAACCGAGGAGAGCGGGAGGTCCATCCGCGGCTCCGGCATGCCCGCACACCGCTGCTCCACCGCCAACACCCCCGACGCCCTGCACCTCCTTACAAACAACACACCTTCAAAGACATTGGAAGAGGAGACTTCATCACCACATCCACCAACAACCAAGCACTCCTTCTTCTCCCTCACATAGGCATTTCCACAAACACATGGTGGGCTGACCACACACAAAGGGTTGGACCATGTGAGGAAATTTGAGAGAGAGGAGGAGATGGAGAAAGGAGTGGAACAACAACAAATACACATATATGTACACTCACCTTCACTTCCTCCATTAGATTCTCCTCCAAACCATGCTCCAATCACACAAAACCACACCCAAAAGGGGCTGGACTAGAGAGCAACAGAGGGAAGAGGGAAGAGACCCCAAGTCGTAACATTTGGGGGGGGTTTTATAGCCAAAAGTGATCAAATGGCAAAATCGCCCCTGACCCGTAAATTCTGGACGGGCTTCACTTAAACGGCCATAACCTCCCCAATACACCTCCAAATTGCACGATTCCTGCGGCATTAGAAAGATAAGACGATTATTTACAACTTTCATGTTTACACCTAGATCAAATAACCCCTCCAGCTATTTCGAAATCTAGGCTAAACATCTTACAGGGCTGCTGCCTGGATTTCTCAACTTCAGGGTATACATGGAAAAATACCCATAACTTTTAATATACGAATCCAGTTGATCCAATTCCACTTCTATATGGAAGGTATCTCCAAACTTAACATCTCGTAATAATATCGGATTTTTATCTCTTCATATTGGATTTTAACAAAATCAAATCCGAATGCCAATCCAAAACTGTATAATTCCAAAAACGTTAACGGAGTTAAACGAAAATTTTATGGGCTGTACTAAACAGCACCAGGACCCATAATATGCAGTTATATCTTAAATCAGAGTCCTTAAACCCCAGAAGGTAGCTAAAAAAAAATCAAAATTTTAGTGACTCCGATCGAAATTAGGACTCTAAATGACACAGGTCTAACACATGCGGAACCCAATTGCTTGGAGCTCGCCACCCCCACTCTGTCAATCCTTCCCCCCACCCCACCGTACGGAGGGATCCCAGCCCGGGAGAAACCCGGGTGGGAGACGTAGCAAGGGGGCCCATATCGGGTGCCCCTCCGGGGTTGATCCCGGGACACGACGGTCTCGACCGGACGACGTGCCGAGACTCCGGGAACGGGCGCCCGAGTTCGTGCACCTTCCGGAACGCTGAGGCACGGAATGCGTGGACATGCAACAACGTGATACCGGTGCGGACGGCGGGACTCGGGACGTTCTCTAGCGACGGCTCGGGGGGTATCATCGGACAATGGCATCAGATTCTCAGAATACTCGGATGGGCGGGAGGCACAACCCGGGACAACCGAGATCCGCACCCGAGACAACCGAAACCCACTTGGGCCATCGAAAAGCCCTGCCTCCCTATAATACACGGGGAACCCAATTGCTTGGAGCTCTCCACCCCCAGACCGTCAATCCTTCCCCCAACCCCTCTGTACGGAGGCAAAACCCAACCCGGGAGAAGCCCGGGTGGGAGACTCCCTTTCCGAGAGCGGGCTG
>CM060865.1:13856297-13858797 GCA_030737845.1 Acorus calamus | reverse complement strand
CAGGGCTCCGGGAACGGGCGCCCGAGGGCGATCCGCTTCCGGAACGCTGGGCCACGGAATCCGTGGACAGGCAACAACGGGACTCGGGACGATCTCTAGCAACGGCTCGGGTGGAAGGCATCTTTTCCCACAAAAACGCCCACGGGCGGGAGGCATAACCCGGGACGAACCGAAACCCACCCGAGACAACCGAAACCCACTTGGGCCCTCGAAAAGCCCTGCCTCCCTATAATACCTGCGGAAATGGATTGCTTCGAGCTCGCCACCCCCCGTCCTTCTTTCCTTCCCCCCACCCCTCCGTACGGAGGGAACCCAACCCGGGAGAAACCCGGGTGGGAAGGAGCCCGCAGCGGGAGCCCCACCGGGGCCGATCCCGGGACACGGGGGTCACCACCGGGACGAATTCCCAGGGCTCCGGGAACGGGCGCCCGAGGGCGATCCGCTTCCGCAACGCTGGGCCACGGAATCCGTGGACAGGCAACAACGGGACACCGGTGCCGACAGCGGGACTCGGGACGATCTCTAGCAACGCGGCTCGGGTGGAAGGCATCTTGTTCCCACAAAAACGCCCACGGGCGGGAGGCATAACCCGGGACGAACCGAAACCCACCCGAGACAACCGAAACCCACTTGGGCCCTCGAAAAGCCCTGCCTCCCTATAATACCTGCGGAAATGGATTGCTTCGAGCTCGCCACCCCCCGTCCTTCTTTCCTTCCCCCCACCCCTCCGTACGGAGGGAACCCAACCCGGGAGAAACCCGGGTGGGAAGGAGCCCGCAGCGGGAGCCCCACCGGGGCCGATCCCGGGACACGGGGGTCACCCCGGGACGAATTCCCAGGGCTCCGGGAACGGGCGCCCGAGGGCGATCCGCTTCCGCAACGCTGGGCCACGGAATCCGTGGACAGGCAACAACGGGACTCGGGACGATCTCTAGCAACGCGGCTCGGGTGGAAGGCATCTTGTTCCCACAAAAACGCCCACGGGCGGGAGGCATAACCCGGGACGAACCGAAACCCACCCGAGACAACCGAAACCCACTTGGGCCCTCGAAAAGCCCTGCCTCCCTATAATACCTGCGGAAATGGATTGCTTCGAGCTCGCCACCCCCCGTCCTTCTTTCCTTCCCCCCACCCCTCCGTACGGAGGGAACCCAACCCGGGAGAAACCCGGGTGGGAAGGAGCCCGCAGCGGGAGCCCCACCGGGGCCGATCCCGGGACACGGGGGTCACCCCGGGACGAATTCCCAGGGCTCCGGGAACGGGCGCCCGAGGGCGATCCGCTTCCGCAACGCTGGGCCACGGAATCCGTGGACAGGCAACAACGGGACTCGGGACGATCTCTAGCAACGGCTCGGGTGGAAGGCATCTTGTTCCCACAAAAACGCCCACGGGCGGGAGGCATAACCCGGGACGAACCGAAACCCACCCGAGACAACCGAAACCCACTTGGGCCCTCGAAAAGCCCTGCCTCCCTATAATACCTGCGGAACTGGATTGCTTCGAGCTCGCCACCCCCCGTCCTTCTTTCCTTCCCCCCACCCCTCCGTACGGAGGGAACCCAACCCGGGAGAAACCCGGGTGGGAAGGAGCCCGCAGCGGGAGCCCCACCGGGGCCGATCCCGGGACACGGGGGTCACCACCGGGACGAATTCCCAGGGCTCCGGGAACGGGCGCCCGAGGGCGATCCGCTTCCGCAACGCTGGGCCACGGAATCCGTGGACAGGCAACAACGGGACTCGGGACGATCTCTAGCAACGGCTCGGGTGGAAGGCATCTTGTTCCCAAAAACGCCCACGGGCGGGAGGCATAACCCGGGACGAACCGAAACCCACCCGAGACAACCGAAACCCACTTGGGCCCTCGAAAAGCCCTGCCTCCCTATAATACCTGCGGAAATGGATTGCTTCGAGCTCGCCACCCCGCGTCCTTCTTTCCTTCCCCCCACCCCTCCGTACGGAGGGATCCCAACCCGGGATAAACCCGGGTGGGAGACGGAGCAAGGGGGCCCTTATCGGGAGCCCCGCCGGGGCAGCCCCCGGGACGAGGTCCCGGGATTCCGGTAACACTTCCCGGGTCTCCGGGAACGGGCGCCCGAGGGCGATCCGCTCCCGGAACGCTGAGGCACGGATTCCTTGGACTGGCAGCAAAGGAGATGCCGGTGCCGACAGCGGGACTCGGGACAATTTCTAGCGACGGCTCGGGTGGAAGGCATCTGATTCCCACGAAATCGCCCACGGGCGGGAGGCATAACCCGGGACGAACCGAAACCCACCCGAGACATCCGAAACCCACTTGGGCCCTCGAAAAGCCCTGCCTCCCTATAATACCTGCGGAACTTAATTGCTTCAAGCTCGCCAACCCCCGTCCTTCTCTCCTTCCCCCCACCCCTCCGTACGGAGGGATCCCAACCCGGTGGAAACCCGGGTGGGAGACGCAGCAAGGGGGCCCGTATCGGGTGCCCCGCCGGGGCTGATCCCGGGACACGAGGGTCTCGACCGGG
>CM060865.1:13819697-13836297 GCA_030737845.1 Acorus calamus | reverse complement strand
GTCCCGGGTTATGCCTCCCGCCCGTGGGCGATTTTGTGGGAATAAGATGCCTTCCACCCGAGCCGTTGCTAGAGATCGTCCCGAGTCCCGCTGTCGGCACCGGTGTCCCGTTGTTGCCTGTCCACGGATTCCGTGGCCCAGCGTTCCGGAAGCGGATCGCCCTCGGGCGCCCGTTCCCGGAGCCCTGGGAATTCGTCCCGGTGGTGACCCCCGTGTCCCGGGATCGGCCCCGCTGGGGCACCCGCTGCGGGCTCCTTCCCACCCGGGTTTATCCCGGGTTGGGATCCCTCCGTACGGAGGGGTGGGGGGAAGGATGGAAGGACGGGGGTGGCGAGCTCGAAGCAATCCAGTTCCGCAGGTATTATAGGGAGGCAGGGCTTTTCGAGGGCCCAAGTGGGTTTCGGTTGTCTCGGGTGGGTTTCGGTTCGTCCCGGGTTATGCCTCCCGCCCGTGGGCGATTTTGTGGGAATAAGATGCCTTCCACCCGAGCCGTTGCTAGAGATCGTCCCGAGTCCCGCTGTCGGCACCGGTGTCCCGTTGTTGCCTGTCCACGGATTCCGTGGCCCAGCGTTCCGGAAGCGGATCGCCCTCGGCGCCCGTTCCCGGAGCCCTGGGAATTCGTCCGGTGGTGACCCCCGTGTCCCGGGATCGGCCCCGCTGGGGCACCCGCTGCGGGCTCCTTCCCACCCGGGTTTATCCCGGGTTGGGATCCCTCCGTACGGAGGGGTGGGGGAAGGATGGAAGGACGGGGGGTGGCGAGCTCGAAGCAATCCAGTTCCGCAGGTATTATAGGGAGGCAGGGCTTTTCGAGGGCCCAAGTGGGTTTCGGTTGTCTCGGGTGGGTTTCGGTTCGTCCCGGGTTATGCCTCCCGCCCGTGGGCGATTTTGTGGGAATAAGATGCCTTCCACCCGAGCTGTTGCTAGGGTCCCGAGTCCCGCTACGGATTCCGTGTCCACGTTCCGGAAGCGGATCGCCCTCGGGTCCAGCCCTGGGAATTCGTCCCGGTGGTGACCCCCGTATCGGAGGGTTTATCCCGTTGGGATCCCTCCGTACGGAGGGGTGGGGGAAGGAAAGGACGGGGGGTGCGAGCTCGAAGGTTCCGCAGGTATTATAGGGAGGCAGGGCTGGGCCCAAGTGGGTTTCGATGCCTCCCGATTCCTTCCAAGCCGTCTAGAGATCGTCCCGAGTTTCCGGACGGATTCCGCCCAGCGTTCCGGAAGCGGATCGCCCTCGGGCGCCCGTTCCCGGAGCCCTGGGAATTCGTCCCGGTGGTGACCCCCGTGTCCCGGGACCCGCTGCGGGCTCCTTCCCACCCGCCCGGGTTGGGATCCCTCCGTACGGAGGGGTGGGGGGAAGGATGGAAGTGGCGAGCTCGAAGCAATCCAGTTCCGCAGGTATTATTGGGAGGCAGGGCTTTTGAGGGCCCCAAGTGGGTTTCGGTTGTCTCGGGTGGGTTTCGGTTCGTCCCGGGTATGCCTCCCGCCCGTGGGCGATTTAACAAGATGCCTTCCACCCGAGCCGTTGCTTGAGATCGTCCCGAGTCCGTAGTGTCGGACGGATTCCGGTTCCGGGCGGAAGGTGTCCCGGTGGTGACCCCCGTGTCCCGGGATCGGACCCGCTGCGGGCTCCTTCCCACCCGGGTTTATCCCGGGTTGGGATCCCTCCGTACGGAGGGGTGGGGGGAAGGATGGAAGGACGGGGGTGGCGAGCTCGAGCAATCCAGTTCCGCAGGTATTATAGGGAGGCAGGGCTTTTCGAGGGCCCAAGTGGGTTTCGGTTGTCTCGGGTGGGTTTCGGTTCGTCCCGGGTTATGCCTCCCGCCCGTGGGCGATTTTTGTGGGAACAAGATGCTTCCACCCGAGCCGTTGCTAGAGATCGTCCCGAGTCCCGCTGTCGGCACCGGTGTCCCGTTGTTGCCTATCCACGGATTCCGTGGCCCAGCGTTCCGGAAGCGGATCGCCCTCCGGCGCCCGTTCCCGGAGCCCTGGGAATTCGTCCCGGTGGTGACCCCCGTGTCCCGGGATCGGCCCCGCTGGGGCACCCGCTGCGGGCTCCTTCCCACCCGGGTTATCCCGGGTTGGGATCCCTCCGTACGGAGGGGTGGGGGGAAGGATGGAAGGACGGGTGGCGAGCTCGAAGCAATCCAGTTCCGCAGGTATTATAGGGAGGCAGGGCTTTTCGAGGGCCCAAGTGGGTTTCGGTTGTCTCGGGTGGGTTTCGGTTCGTCCCGGTTATGCCTCCCGCCCGTGGGCGATTTTGTGGGAATAAGATGCCTTCCACCCGAGCCGTTGCTAGAGATCGTCCCGAGTCCCGCTGTCGGCACCGTGTGTTGTTGCCTATCCACGGATTCCGTGGCCCAGCGTTCCGGAAGCGGATCGCCCTCGGGCGCCCGTTCCCGGAGCCCTGGGAATTCGTCCCGGTGGTGACCCCCGTGTCCCGGGATCGGCCCCGCTGCGGGCTCCTTCCCACCCGGGTTTATCCCGGGTTGGGATCCCTCCGTACGGAGGGGTGGGGGAAGGAGAGAAGGACGGGGGGTGGCGAGCTCGAAGCAATCCAGTTCCGCAGGTATTATAGGGAGGCAGGGCTTTTCGAGGGCCCAAGTGGGTTTCGGTTGTCTCGGGTGGGTTTCGGTTCGTCCCGGGTTATGCCTCCCGCCCGTGGGCGTTTTTGTGGGAACAAGATGCCTTCCACCCGAGCCGTTGCTAGAGATCGTCCCGAGTCCCGCTGTGTTGCCTGTCCACGGATTCCGTGGCCCAGCGTTCCGGAAGCGGATCGCCCTCGGGCCCCGTTCCCGGAGCCCTGGGAATGTCCCGGTGGTGACCCCCGTGTCCCGGGATCGGCCCCGCTGGGGCTCCCGCTGCGGGCTCCTTCCCACCCGGGTTTATCCCGGGTTGGGATCCCTCCGTACGGAGGGGTGGGGGGAAGGATGGAAGGACGGGGGGTGGCGAGCTCGAAGCAATCCAGTTCCGCAGGTATTATAGGGAGGCAGGGCTTTTCGAGGGCCCAAGTGGGTTTCGGTTGTCTCGGGTGGGTTTCGGTTCGTCCCGGGTTATGCCTCCCGCCCGTGGGCGATTTTGTGGGAATAAGATGCCTTCCACCCGAGCCGTTGCTAGAGATCGTCCCGAGTCCCGCTGTCGGCACCGGTGTCCCGTTGTTGCCTGTCCACGGATTCCGTGGCCCAGCGTTCCGGAAGCGGATCGCCCTCGGGCGCCCGTTCCCGGAGCCCTGGGAATTCGTCCCGGTGGTGACCCCCGTGTCCCGGGATCGGCCCCGCTGGGGCCCCGCTGCGGGCTCCTTCCCACCCGGGTTTATCCCGGGTTGGGATCCCTCCGTACGGAGGGGTGGGGGGAAGGATGGAAGGACGGGGGGTGGCGAGCTCGAAGCAATCCAGTTCCGCAGGTATTATAGGGAGGCAGGGCTTTTCGAGGGCCCAAGTGGGTTTCGGTTGTCTCGGGTGGGTTTCGGTTCGTCCCGGGTTATGCCTCCCGCCCGTGGGCGATTTTGTGGGAATAAGATGCCTTCCACCCGAGCCGTTGCTAGAGATCGTCCCGAGTCCCGCTGTGTCCCGTTGTTGCCTGTCCACGGATTCCGTGGCCCAGCGTTCCGGAAGCGGATCGCCCTCGGGCGCCCGTTCCCGGAGCCCTGGGAATTCGTCCCGGTGGTGACCCCCGTGTCCCGGGATCGGCCCCGCTGGGGCTCCCGCTGCGGGCTCCTTCCCACCCGGGTTTATCCCGGGTTGGGATCCCTCCGTACGGAGGGGTGGGGGAAGGATGGAAGGACGGGGGGTGGCGAGCTCGAAGCAATCCAGTTCCGCAGGTATTATAGGGAGGCAGGGCTTTTCGAGGGCCCAAGTGGGTTTCGGTTGTCTCGGGTGGGTTTCGGTTCGTCCCGGGTTATGCCTCCCGCCCGTGGGCGATTTTGTGGGAATAAGATGCCTTCCACCCGAGCCGTTGCTAGAGATCGTCCCGAGTCCCGCTGTCGGCACCGGTGTCCCGTTGTTGCCTGTCCACGGATTCCGTGGCCCAGCGTTCCGGAAGCGGATCGCCCTCGGGCGCCCGTTCCCGGAGCCCTGGGAATTCGTCCCGGTGGTGACCCCCGTGTCCCGGGATCGGCCCCGCTGGGGCTCCCGCTGCGGGCTCCTTCCCACCCGGGTTTATCCCGGGTTGGGATCCCTCCGTACGGAGGGGTGGGGGGAAGGATGGAAGGACGGGGGGTGGCGAGCTCGAAGCAATCCATTTCCGCAGGTATTATAGGGAGGCAGGGCTTTTCGAGGGCCCAAGTGGGTTTCGGTTGTCTCGGGTGGGTTTCGGTTCGTCCCGGGTTATGCCTCCCGCCCGTGGGCGATTTTGTGGGAATAAGATGCCTTCCACCCGAGCCGTTGCTAGAGATCGTCCCGAGTCCCGCTGTCGGCACCGGTGTCCCGTTGTTGCCTGTCCACGGATTCCGTGGCCCAGCGTTCCGGAAGCGGATCGCCCTCGGGCGCCCGTTCCCGGAGCCCTGGGAATTCGTCCCGGTGGTGACCCCCGTGTCCCGGGATCGGCCCCGCTGGGGCTCCCGCTGCGGGCTCCTTCCCACCCGGGTTTATCCCGGGTTGGGATCCCTCCGTACGGAGGGGTGGGGGGAAGGATGGAAGGACGGGGGGTGGCGAGCTCGAAGCAATCCAGTTCCGCAGGTATTATAGGGAGGCAGGGCTTTTCGAGGGCCCAAGTGGGTTTCGGTTGTCTCGGGTGGGTTTCGGTTCGTCCCGGGTTATGCCTCCCGCCCGTGGGCGATTTTGTGGGAATAAGATGCCTTCCACCCGAGCCGTTGCTAGAGATCGTCCCGAGTCCCGCTGTCGGCACCGGTGTCCCGTTGTTGCCTGTCCACGGATTCCGTGGCCCAGCGTTCCGGAAGCGGATCGCCCTCGGGCGCCCGTTCCCGGAGCCCTGGGAATTCGTCCCGGTGGTGACCCCCGTGTCCCGGGATCGGCCCCGCTGGGGCTCCCGCTGCGGGCTCCTTCCCACCCGGGTTTATCCCGGGTTGGGATCCCTCCGTACGGAGGGGTGGGGGGAAGGATGGAAGGACGGGGGGTGGCGAGCTCGAAGCAATCCATTTCCGCAGGTATTATAGGGAGGCAGGGCTTTTCGAGGGCCCAAGTGGGTTTCGGTTGTCTCGGGTGGGTTTCGGTTCGTCCCGGGTTATGCCTCCCGCCCGTGGGCGATTTTGTGGGAACAAGATGCCTTCCACCCGAGCCGTTGCTAGAGATCGTCCCGAGTCCCGCTGTCGGCACCGGTGTCCCGTTGTTGCCTGTCCACGGATTCCGTGGCCCAGCGTTCCGGAAGCGGATCGCCCTCGGGCGCCCGTTCCCGGAGCCCTGGGAATTCGTCCCGGTGGTGACCCCCGTGTCCCGGGATCGGCCCCGCTGGGGCTCCCGCTGCGGGCTCCTTCCCACCCGGGTTTATCCCGGGTTGGGATCCCTCCGTACGGAGGGGTGGGGGGAAGGATGGAAGGACGGGGGGTGGCGAGCTCGAAGCAATCCAGTTCCGCAGGTATTATAGGGAGGCAGGGCTTTTCGAGGGCCCAAGTGGGTTTCGGTTGTCTCGGGTGGGTTTCGGTTCGTCCCGGGTTATGCCTCCCGCCCGTGGGCGATTTTGTGGGAATAAGATGCCTTCCACCCGAGCCGTTGCTAGAGATCGTCCCGAGTCCCGCTGTCGGCACCGGTGTCCCGTTGTTGCCTGTCCACGGATTCCGTGGCCCAGCGTTCCGGAAGCGGATCGCCCTCGGGCGCCCGTTCCCGGAGCCCTGGGAATTCGTCCCGGTGGTGACCCCCGTGTCCCGGGATCGGCCCCGCTGGGGCTCCCGCTGCGGGCTCCTTCCCACCCGGGTTTATCCCGGGTTGGGATCCCTCCGTACGGAGGGGTGGGGGGAAGGATGGAAGGACGGGGGGTGGCGAGCTCGAAGCAATCCAGTTCCGCAGGTATTATAGGGAGGCAGGGCTTTTCGAGGGCCCAAGTGGGTTTCGGTTGTCTCGGGTGGGTTTCGGTTCGTCCCGGGTTATGCCTCCCGCCCGTGGGCGATTTTGTGGGAATAAGATGCCTTCCACCCGAGCCGTTGCTAGAGATCGTCCCGAGTCCCGCTGTCGGCACCGGTGTCCCGTTGTTGCCTGTCCACGGATTCCGTGGCCCAGCGTTCCGGAAGCGGATCGCCCTCGGGCGCCCGTTCCCGGAGCCCTGGGAATTCGTCCCGGTGGTGACCCCCGTGTCCCGGGATCGGCCCCGCTGGGGCTCCCGCTGCGGGCTCCTTCCCACCCGGGTTTATCCCGGGTTGGGATCCCTCCGTACGGAGGGGTGGGGGGAAGGATGGAAGGACGGGGGGTGGCGAGCTCGAAGCAATCCAGTTTCCGCAGGTATTATAGGGAGGCAGGGCTTTTCGAGGGCCCAAGTGGGTTTCGGTTGTCTCGGGTGGGTTTCGGTTCGTCCCGGGTTATGCCTCCCGCCCGTGGGCGATTTTGTGGGAATAAGATGCCTTCCACCCGAGCCGTTGCTAGAGATCGTCCCGAGTCCCGCTGTCGGCACCGGTGTCCCGTTGTTGCCTGTCCACGGATTCCGTGGCCCAGCGTTCCGGAAGCGGATCGCCCTCGGGCGCCCGTTCCCGGAGCCCTGGGAATTCGTCCCGGTGGTGACCCCCGTGTCCCGGGATCGGCCCCGCTGGGGCTCCCGCTGCGGGCTCCTTCCCACCCGGGTTTATCCCGGGTTGGGATCCCTCCGTACGGAGGGGTGGGGGGAAGGATGGAAGGACGGGGGGTGGCGAGCTCGAAGCAATCCAGTTTCCGCAGGTATTATAGGGAGGCAGGGCTTTTCGAGGGCCCAAGTGGGTTTCGGTTGTCTCGGGTGGGTTTCGGTTCGTCCCGGGTTATGCCTCCCGCCCGTGGGCGATTTTGTGGGAATAAGATGCCTTCCACCCGAGCCGTTGCTAGAGATCGTCCCGAGTCCCGCTGTCGGCACCGGTGTCCCGTTGTTGCCTGTCCACGGATTCCGTGGCCCAGCGTTCCGGAAGCGGATCGCCCTCGGGCGCCCGTTCCCGGAGCCCTGGGAATTCGTCCCGGTGGTGACCCCCGTGTCCCGGGATCGGCCCCGCTGGGGCTCCCGCTGCGGGCTCCTTCCCACCCGGGTTTATCCCGGGTTGGGATCCCTCCGTACGGAGGGGTGGGGGGAAGGATGGAAGGACGGGGGGTGGCGAGCTCGAAGCAATCCAGTTCCGCAGGTATTATAGGGAGGCAGGGCTTTTCGAGGGCCCAAGTGGGTTTCGGTTGTCTCGGGTGGGTTTCGGTTCGTCCCGGGTTATGCCTCCCGCCCGTGGGCGATTTTGTGGGAATAAGATGCCTTCCACCCGAGCCGTTGCTAGAGATCGTCCCGAGTCCCGCTGTCGGCACCGGTGTCCCGTTGTTGCCTGTCCACGGATTCCGTGGCCCAGCGTTCCGGAAGCGGATCGCCCTCGGGCGCCCGTTCCCGGAGCCCTGGGAATTCGTCCCGGTGGTGACCCCCGTGTCCCGGGATCGGCCCCGCTGGGGCTCCCGCTGCGGGCTCCTTCCCACCCGGGTTTATCCCGGGTTGGGATCCCTCCGTACGGAGGGGTGGGGGGAAGGATGGAAGGACGGGGGGTGGCGAGCTCGAAGCAATCCAGTTCCGCAGGTATTATAGGGAGGCAGGGCTTTTCGAGGGCCCAAGTGGGTTTCGGTTGTCTCGGGTGGGTTTCGGTTCGTCCCGGGTTATGCCTCCCGCCCGTGGGCGATTTTGTGGGAATAAGATGCCTTCCACCCGAGCCGTTGCTAGAGATCGTCCCGAGTCCCGCTGTCGGCACCGGTGTCCCGTTGTTGCCTGTCCACGGATTCCGTGGCCCAGCGTTCCGGAAGCGGATCGCCCTCGGGCGCCCGTTCCCGGAGCCCTGGGAATTCGTCCCGGTGGTGACCCCCGTGTCCCGGGATCGGCCCCGCTGGGGCTCCCGCTGCGGGCTCCTTCCCACCCGGGTTTATCCCGGGTTGGGATCCCTCCGTACGGAGGGGTGGGGGGAAGGATGGAAGGACGGGGGGTGGCGAGCTCGAAGCAATCCAGTTCCGCAGGTATTATAGGGAGGCAGGGCTTTTCGAGGGCCCAAGTGGGTTTCGGTTGTCTCGGGTGGGTTTCGGTTCGTCCCGGGTTATGCCTCCCGCCCGTGGGCGATTTTGTGGGAATAAGATGCCTTCCACCCGAGCCGTTGCTAGAGATCGTCCCGAGTCCCGCTGTCGGCACCGGTGTCCCGTTGTTGCCTGTCCACGGATTCCGTGGCCCAGCGTTCCGGAAGCGGATCGCCCTCGGGCGCCCGTTCCCGGAGCCCTGGGAATTCGTCCCGGTGGTGACCCCCGTGTCCCGGGATCGGCCCCGCTGGGGCACCCGCTGCGGGCTCCTTCCCACCCGGGTTTATCCCGGGTTGGGATCCCTCCGTACGGAGGGGTGGGGGGAAGGATGGAAGGACGGGGGGTGGCGAGCTCGAAGCAATCCATTTCCGCAGGTATTATAGGGAGGCAGGGCTTTTCGAGGGCCCAAGTGGGTTTCGGTTGTCTCGGGTGGGTTTCGGTTCGTCCCGGGTTATGCCTCCCGCCCGTGGGCGATTTTGTGGGAACAAGATGCCTTCCACCCGAGCCGTTGCTAGAGATCGTCCCGAGTCCCGCTGTCGTTCCCGTTGTTGCCTGTCCACGGATTCCGTGGCCCAGCGTTCCGGAAGCGGATCGCCCTCGGGCGCCCGTTCCCGGAGCCCTGGGAATTCGTCCCGGTGGTGACCCCCGTGTCCCGGGATCGGCCCCGCTGGGGCTCCCGCTGCGGGCTCCTTCCCACCCGGGTTTATCCCGGGTTGGGATCCCTCCGTACGGAGGGGTGGGGGGAAGGATGGAAGGACGGGGGGTGGCGAGCTCGAAGCAATCCAGTTCCGCAGGTATTATAGGGAGGCAGGGCTTTTCGAGGGCCCAAGTGGGTTTCGGTTGTCTCGGGTGGGTTTCGGTTCGTCCCGGGTTATGCCTCCCGCCCGTGGGCGATTTTGTGGGAATAAGATGCCTTCCACCCGAGCCGTTGCTAGAGATCGTCCCGAGTCCCGCTGTCGGCACCGGTGTCCCGTTGTTGCCTGTCCACGGATTCCGTGGCCCAGCGTTCCGGAAGCGGATCGCCCTCGGGCGCCCGTTCCCGGAGCCCTGGGAATTCGTCCCGGTGGTGACCCCCGTGTCCCGGGATCGGCCCCGCTGGGGCTCCCGCTGCGGGCTCCTTCCCACCCGGGTTTATCCCGGGTTGGGATCCCTCCGTACGGAGGGGTGGGGGGAAGGATGGAAGGACGGGGGGTGGCGAGCTCGAAGCAATCCAGTTCCGCAGGTATTATAGGGAGGCAGGGCTTTTCGAGGGCCCAAGTGGGTTTCGGTTGTCTCGGGTGGGTTTCGGTTCGTCCCGGGTTATGCCTCCCGCCCGTGGGCGATTTTGTGGGAATAAGATGCCTTCCACCCGAGCCGTTGCTAGAGATCGTCCCGAGTCCCGCTGTCGGCACCGGTGTCCCGTTGTTGCCTGTCCACGGATTCCGTGGCCCAGCGTTCCGGAAGCGGATCGCCCTCGGGCGCCCGTTCCCGGAGCCCTGGGAATTCGTCCCGGTGGTGACCCCCGTGTCCCGGGATCGGCCCCGCTGGGGCTCCCGCTGCGGGCTCCTTCCCACCCGGGTTTATCCCGGGTTGGGATCCCTCCGTACGGAGGGGTGGGGGGAAGGATGGAAGGACGGGGGGTGGCGAGCTCGAAGCAATCCATTTCCGCAGGTATTATAGGGAGGCAGGGCTTTTCGAGGGCCCAAGTGGGTTTCGGTTGTCTCGGGTGGGTTTCGGTTCGTCCCGGGTTATGCCTCCCGCCCGTGGGCGATTTTGTGGGAACAAGATGCCTTCCACCCGAGCCGTTGCTAGAGATCGTCCCGAGTCCCGCTGTCGGCACCGGTGTCCCGTTGTTGCCTGTCCACGGATTCCGTGGCCCAGCGTTCCGGAAGCGGATCGCCCTCGGGCGCCCGTTCCCGGAGCCCTGGGAATTCGTCCCGGTGGTGACCCCCGTGTCCCGGGATCGGCCCCGCTGGGGCTCCCGCTGCGGGCTCCTTCCCACCCGGGTTTATCCCGGGTTGGGATCCCTCCGTACGGAGGGGTGGGGGAAGGATGGAAGGACGGGGGGTGGCGAGCTCGAAGCAATCCATTTCCGCAGGTATTATAGGGAGGCAGGGCTTTTCGAGGGCCCAAGTGGGTTTCGGTTGTCTCGGGTGGGTTTCGGTTCGTCCCGGGTTATGCCTCCCGCCCGTGGGCGTTTTTGTGGGAACAAGATGCCTTCCACCCGAGCCGTTGCTAGAGATCGTCCCGAGTCCCGTTGTTGCCTGTCCACGGATTCCGTGGCCCAGCGTTCCGGAAGCGGATCGCCCTCGGGCGCCCGTTCCCGGAGCCCTGGGAATTCGTCCCGGTGGTGACCCCCGTGTCCCGGGATCGGCCCCGCTGGGGCTCCCGCTGCGGGCTCCTTCCCACCCGGGTTTATCCCGGGTTGGGATCCCTCCGTACGGAGGGGTGGGGGGAAGGATGGAAGGACGGGGGGTGGCGAGCTCGAAGCAATCCATTTCCGCAGGTATTATAGGGAGGCAGGGCTTTTCGAGGGCCCAAGTGGGTTTCGGTTGTCTCGGGTGGGTTTCGGTTCGTCCCGGGTTATGCCTCCCGCCCGTGGGCGATTTTTGTGGGAATAAGATGCCTTCCACCCGAGCCGTTGCTAGAGATCGTCCCGAGTCCCGCTGTCGTGTCCCGTTGTTGCCTGTCCACGGATTCCGTGGCCCAGCGTTCCGGAAGCGGATCGCCCTCGGGCGCCCGTTCCCGGAGCCCTGGGAATTCGTCCCGGTGGTGACCCCCGTGTCCCGGGATCGGCCCCGCTGGGGCTCCCGCTGCGGGCTCCTTCCCACCCGGGTTTATCCCGGGTTGGGATCCCTCCGTACGGAGGGGTGGGGGGAAGGATGGAAGGACGGGGGGTGGCGAGCTCGAAGCAATCCATTTCCGCAGGTATTATAGGGAGGCAGGGCTTTTCGAGGGCCCAAGTGGGTTTCGGTTGTCTCGGGTGGGTTTCGGTTCGTCCCGGGTTATGCCTCCCGCCCGTGGGCGTTTTTGTGGGAACAAGATGCCTTCCACCCGAGCCGTTGCTAGAGATCGTCCCGAGTCCCGTTGTTGCCTGTCCACGGATTCCGTGGCCCAGCGTTGCCGGAAGCGGATCGCCCTCGGGCGCCCGTTCCCGGAGCCCTGGGAATTCGTCCCGGTGGTGACCCCCGTGTCCCGGGATCGGCCCCGCTGGGGCTCCCGCTGCGGGCTCCTTCCCACCCGGGTTTATCCCGGGTTGGGATCCCTCCGTACGGAGGGGTGGGGGGAAGGAAAGAAGGACGGGGGGTGGCGAGCTCGAAGCAATCCAGTTCCGCAGGTATTATAGGGAGGCAGGGCTTTTCGAGGGCCCAAGTGGGTTTCGGTTGTCTCGGGTGGGTTTCGGTTCGTCCCGGGTTATGCCTCCCGCCCGTGGGCGTTTTTGTGGGAATAAGATGCCTTCCACCCGAGCCGTTGCTAGAGATCGTCCCGAGTCCTGTTGTTGCCTGTCCACGGATTCCGTGGCCCAGCGTTCCGGAAGCGGATCGCCCTCGGGCGCCCGTTCCCGGAGCCCTGGGAATTCGTCCCGGTGGTGACCCCCGTGTCCCGGGATCGGCCCCGCTGGGGCTCCCGCTGCGGGCTCCTTCCCACCCGGGTTTCTCCCGGGTTGGGATCCCTCCGTACGGAGGGGTGGGGGGAAGGATGGAAGGACGGGGGGTGGCGAGCTCGAAGCAATCCATTTCCGCAGGTATTATAGGGAGGCAGGGCTTTTCGAGGGCCCAAGTGGGTTTCGGTTGTCTCGGGTGGGTTTCGGTTCGTCCCGGGTTATGCCTCCCGCCCGTGGGCGTTTTTGTGGGAACAAGATGCCTTCCACCCGAGCCGTTGCTAGAGATCGTCCCGAGTCCCGCTGTCGTGTCCCGTTGTTGCCTGTCCACGGATTCCGTGGCCCAGCGTTGCGGAAGCGGATCGCCCTCGGGCGCCCGTTCCCGGAGCCCTGGGAATTCGTCCCGGTGGTGACCCCCGTGTCCCGGGATCGGCCCCGGTGGGGCTCCCGCTGCGGGCTCCTTCCCACCCGGGTTTATCCCGGGTTGGGATCCCTCCGTACGGAGGGGTGGGGGGAAGGATGAAGGACGGGGGGTGGCGAGCTCGAAGCAATCCATTTCCGCAGGTATTATAGGGAGGCAGGGCTTTTCGAGGGCCCAAGTGGGTTTCGGTTGTCTCGGGTGGGTTTCGGTTCGTCCCGGGTTATGCCTCCCGCCCGTGGGCGTTTTTGTGGGAACAAGATGCCTTCCACCCGAGCCGTTGCTAGAGATCGTCCCGAGTCCCGTTGTTGCCTGTCCACGGATTCCGTGGCCCAGCGTTGCGGAAGCGGATCGCCCTCGGGCGCCCGTTCCCGGAGCCCTGGGAATTCGTCCCGGTGGTGACCCCCGTGTCCCGGGATCGGCCCCGCTGGGGCTCCCGCTGCGGGCTCCTTCCCACCCGGGTTTCTCCCGGGTTGGGTTCCCTCCGTACGGAGGGGTGGGGGGAAGGAAAGAAGGACGGGGGGTGGCGAGCTCGAAGCAATCCATTTCCGCAGGTATTATAGGGAGGCAGGGCTTTTCGAGGGCCCAAGTGGGTTTCGGTTGTCTCGGGTGGGTTTCGGTTCGTCCCGGGTTATGCCTCCCGCCCGTGGGCGATTTTGTGGGAAAAGATGCCTTCCACCCGAGCCGTTGCTAGAGATCGTCCCGAGTCCCGCTGTCGGCACCGGTGTCCCGTTGTTGCCTGTCCACGGATTCCGTGGCCCAGCGTTCCGGAAGCGGATCGCCCTCGGGCGCCCGTTCCCGGAGCCCTGGGAATTCGTCCCGGTGGTGACCCCCGTGTCCCGGGATCGGCCCCGCTGGGGCTCCCGCTGCGGGCTCCTTCCCACCCGGGTTTATCCCGGGTTGGGATCCCTCCGTACGGAGGGGTGGGGGGAAGGATGGAAGGACGGGGGGTGGCGAGCTCGAAGCAATCCATTTCCGCAGGTATTATAGGGAGGCAGGGCTTTTCGAGGGCCCAAGTGGGTTTCGGTTGTCTCGGGTGGGTTTCGGTTCGTCCCGGGTTATGCCTCCCGCCCGTGGGCGTTTTTGTGGGAACAAGATGCCTTCCACCCGAGCCGTTGCTAGAGATCGTCCCGAGTCCCGTTGTTGCCTGTCCACGGATTCCGTGGCCCAGCGTTCCGGAAGCGGATCGCCCTCGGGCGCCCGTTCCCGGAGCCCTGGGAATTCGTCCCGGTGGTGACCCCCGTGTCCCGGGATCGGCCCCGCTGGGGCTCCCGCTGCGGGCTCCTTCCCACCCGGGTTTATCCCGGGTTGGGATCCCTCCGTACGGAGGGGTGGGGGGAAGGAAAGAAGGACGGGGGGTGGCGAGCTCGAAGCAATCCATTTCCGCAGGTATTATAGGGAGGCAGGGCTTTTCGAGGGCCCAAGTGGGTTTCGGTTGTCTCGGGTGGGTTTCGGTTCGTCCCGGGTTATGCCTCCCGCCCGTGGGCGTTTTGTGGGAACAAGATGCCTTCCACCCGAGCCGTTGCTAGAGATCGTCCCGAGTCCCGCTGTCGTGTCCCGTTGTTGCCTGTCCACGGATTCCGTGGCCCAGCGTTCCGGAAGCGGATCGCCCTCGGGCGCCCGTTCCCGGAGCCCTGGGAATTCGTCCCGGTGGTGACCCCCGTGTCCCGGGATCGGCCCCGGTGGGGCTCCCGCTGCGGGCTCCTTCCCACCCGGGTTTCTCCCGGGTTGGGTTCCCTCCGTACGGAGGGGTGGAGGGAAGGAAAGGAGGACGGGGGGTGGCGAGCTCGAAGCAATCCATTTCCGCAGGTATTATAGGGAGGCAGGGCTTTTCGAGGGCCCAAGTGGGTTTCGGTTGTCTCGGGTGGGTTTCGGTTCGTCCCGGGTTATGCCTCCCGCCCGTGGGCGATTTTGTGGGAACAAGATGCCTTCCACCCGAGCCGTTGCTAGAGATCGTCCCGAGTCCCGCACCGTGTCCCGTTGTTGCCTGTCCACGGATTCCGTGGCCCAGCGTTGCGGAAGCGGATCGCCCTCGGGCGCCCGTTCCCGGAGCCCTGGGAATTCGTCCCGGTGGTGACCCCCGTGTCCCGGGATCGGCCCCGCTGCGGGCTCCTTCCCACCCGGGTTTATCCCGGGTTGGGATCCCTCCGTACGGAGGGGTGGGGGGAAGGATGAAGGACGGGGGGTGGCGAGCTCGAAGCAATCCATTTCCGCAGGTATTATAGGGAGGCAGGGCTTTTCGAGGGCCCAAGTGGGTTTCGGTTGTCTCGGGTGGGTTTCGGTTCGTCCCGGGTTATGCCTCCCGCCCGTGGGCGTTTTTGTGGGAACAAGATGCCTTCCACCCGAGCCGTTGCTAGAGATCGTCCCGAGTCCCGTTGTTGCCTGTCCACGGATTCCGTGGCCCAGCGTTCGGAAGCGGATCGCCCTCGGGCGCCCGTTCCCGGAGCCCTGGGAATTCGTCCCGGTGGTGACCCCCGTGTCCCGGGATCGGCCCCGCTGGGGCTCCCGCTGCGGGCTCCTTCCCACCCGGGTTTATCCCGGGTTGGGATCCCTCCGTACGGAGGGGTGGGGGGAAGGATGAAGGACGGGGGGTGGCGAGCTCGAAGCAATCCATTTCCGCAGGTATTATAGGGAGGCAGGGCTTTTCGAGGGCCCAAGTGGGTTTCGGTTGTCTCGGGTGGGTTTCGGTTCGTCCCGGGTTATGCCTCCCGCCCGTGGGCGATTTTGTGGGAACAAGATGCCTTCCACCCGAGCCGTTGCTAGAGATCGTCCCGAGTCCCGCTGTCGGCACCGGTGTCCCGTTGTTGCCTGTCCACGGATTCCGTGGCCCAGCGTTCCGGAAGCGGATCGCCCTCGGGCGCCCGTTCCCGGAGCCCTGGGAATTCGTCCCGGTGGTGACCCCCGTGTCCCGGGATCGGCCCCGCTGGGGCTCCCGCTGCGGGCTCCTTCCCACCCGGGTTTATCCCGGGTTGGGATCCCTCCGTACGGAGGGGTGGGGGGAAGGATGGAAGGACGGGGGGTGGCGAGCTCGAAGCAATCCATTTCCGCAGGTATTATAGGGAGGCAGGGCTTTTCGAGGGCCCAAGTGGGTTTCGGTTGTCTCGGGTGGGTTTCGGTTCGTCCCGGGTTATGCCTCCCGCCCGTGGGCGATTTTGTGGGAAAAAGATGCCTTCCACCCGAGCCGTTGCTAGAGATCGTCCCGAGTCCCGTTGTTGTTGTTGCCTGTCCACGGATTCCGTGGCCCAGCGTTCCGGAAGCGGATCGCCCTCGGGCGCCCTTTCCCGGAGCCCTGGGAATTCGTCCCGGTGGTGACCCCCGTGTCCCGGGATCGCCCCGCTGGGGCTCCCGCTGCGGGCTCCTTCCCACCCGGGTTTATCCCGGGTTGGGATCCCTCCGTACGGAGGGGTGGGGGGAAGGATGGAAGGACGGGGGGTGGCGAGCTCGAAGCAATCCATTTCCGCAGGTATTATAGGGAGGCAGGGCTTTTCGGGGCCCAAGTGGGTTTCGGTTGTCTCGGGTGGGTTTCGGTTCGTCCCGGGTTATGCCTCCCGCCCGTGGGCGATTTTGTGGGAAAAAGATGCCTTCCACCCGAGCCGTTGCTAGAGATCGTCCCGAGTCCCGCTGTCGGCACCGGTGTCCCGTTGTTGCCTGTCCACGGATTCCGTGGCCCAGCGTTCCGGAAGCGGATCGCCCTCGGGCGCCCGTTCCCGGAGCCCTGGGAATTCGTCCCGGTGGTGACCCCCGTGTCCCGGGATCGTCCCCGCCGGGGCTCCCGCTGCGGGCTCCTTCCCACCCGGGTTTATCCCGGGTTGGGATCCCTCCGTACGGAGGGGTGGGGGGAAGGATGGAAGGACGGGGGGTGGCGAGCTCGAAGCAATCCATTTCCGCAGGTATTATAGGGAGGCAGGGCTTTTCGAGGGCCCAAGTGGGTTTCGGTTGTCTCGGGTGGGTTTCGGTTCGTCCCGGGTTATGCCTCCCGCCCGTGGGCGATTTCGTGGGAATAAGATGCCTTCCACCCGAGCCGTTGCTAGAGATCGTCCCGAGTCCCGCTGTCGGCACCGGTGTCCCGTTGTTGCCTGTCCACGGATTCCGTGGCCCAGCGTTCCGGAAGCGGATCGCCCTCGGGCGCCCGTTCCCGGAGCCCTGGGAATTCGTCCCGGTGGTGACCCCCGTGTCCCGGGATCGGCCCCGCTGGGGCTCCCGCTGCGGGCTCCTTCCCACCCGGGTTTATCCCGGGTTGGGATCCCTCCGTACGGAGGGGTGGGGGGAAGGATGGAAGGACGGGGGGTGGCGAGCTCGAAGCAATCCATTTCCGCAGGTATTATAGGGAGGCAGGGCTTTTCGAGGGCCCAAGTGGGTTTCGGTTGTCTCGGGTGGGTTTCGGTTCGTCCCGGGTTATGCCTCCCGCCCGTGGGCGATTTCGTGGGAATAAGATGCCTTCCACCCGAG
>CM060865.1:13799697-13809697 GCA_030737845.1 Acorus calamus | reverse complement strand
GCGGATCGCCCTCGGGCGCCCGTTCCCGGAGCCCTGGGAATTCGTCCCGGGGTGACCCCCGTGTCCCGGGATCGGCCCCGGTGGGGCTCCCGCTGCGGGCTCCTTCCCACCCGGGTTTCTCCCGGGTTGGGTTCCCTCCGTACGGAGGGGTGGGGGGAAGGAAAGAAGGACGGGGGGTGGCGAGCTCGAAGCAATCCATTTCCGCAGGTATTATAGGGAGGCAGGGCTTTTCGAGGGCCCAAGTGGGTTTCGGTTGTCTCGGGTGGGTTTCGGTTCGTCCCGGGTTATGCCTCCCGCCCGTGGGCGTTTTTGTGGGAACAAGATGCCTTCCACCCGAGCCGCGTTGCTAGAGATCGTCCCGAGTCCCGTTGTTGCCTGTCCACGGATTCCGTGGCCCAGCGTTGCGGAAGCGGATCGCCCTCGGGCGCCCGTTCCCGGAGCCCTGGGAATTCGTCCCGGGGTGACCCCCGTGTCCCGGGATCGGCCCCGGTGGGGCTCCCGCTGCGGGCTCCTTCCCACCCGGGTTTCTCCCGGGTTGGGTTCCCTCCGTACGGAGGGGTGGGGGGAAGGAAAGAAGGACGGGGGGTGGCGAGCTCGAAGCAATCCATTTCCGCAGGTATTATAGGGAGGCAGGGCTTTTCGAGGGCCCAAGTGGGTTTCGGTTGTCTCGGGTGGGTTTCGGTTCGTCCCGGGTTATGCCTCCCGCCCGTGGGCGTTTTTGTGGGAACAAGATGCCTTCCACCCGAGCCGCGTTGCTAGAGATCGTCCCGAGTCCCGTTGTTGCCTGTCCACGGATTCCGTGGCCCAGCGTTGCGGAAGCGGATCGCCCTCGGGCGCCCGTTCCCGGAGCCCTGGGAATTCGTCCCGGGGTGACCCCCGTGTCCCGGGATCGGCCCCGGTGGGGCTCCCGCTGCGGGCTCCTTCCCACCCGGGTTTCTCCCGGGTTGGGTTCCCTCCGTACGGAGGGGTGGGGGGAAGGAAAGAAGGACGGGGGGTGGCGAGCTCGAAGCAATCCATTTCCGCAGGTATTATAGGGAGGCAGGGCTTTTCGAGGGCCCAAGTGGGTTTCGGTTGTCTCGGGTGGGTTTCGGTTCGTCCCGGGTTATGCCTCCCGCCCGTGGGCGTTTTTGTGGGAACAAGATGCCTTCCACCCGAGCCGTTGCTAGAGATCGTCCCGAGTCCCGTTGTTGCCTGTCCACGGATTCCGTGGCCCAGCGTTGCGGAAGCGGATCGCCCTCGGGCGCCCGTTCCCGGAGCCCTGGGAATTCGTCCCGGTGGTGACCCCCGTGTCCCGGGATCGGCCCCGGTGGGGCTCCCGCTGCGGGCTCCTTCCCACCCGGGTTTCTCCCGGGTTGGGTTCCCTCCGTACGGAGGGGTGGGGGGAAGGATGGAAGGACGGGGGGTGGCGAGCTCGAAGCAATCCATTTCCGCAGGTATTATAGGGAGGCAGGGCTTTTCGAGGGCCCAAGTGGGTTTCGGTTGTCTCGGGTGGGTTTCGGTTCGTCCCGGGTTATGCCTCCCGCCCGTGGGCGTTTTTGTGGGAACAAGATGCCTTCCACCCGAGCCGTTGCTAGAGATCGTCCCGAGTCCCGTTGTTGCCTGTCCACGGATTCCGTGGCCCAGCGTTCCGGAAGCGGATCGCCCTCGGGCGCCCGTTCCCGGAGCCCTGGGAATTCGTCCCGGTGGTGACCCCCGTGTCCCGGGATCGGCCCCGCCGTGGGGCTCCCGCTGCGGGCTCCTTCCCACCCGGGTTTATCCCGGGTTGGGATCCCTCCGTACGGAGGGGTGGGGGGAAGGATGGAAGGACGGGGGGTGGCGAGCTCGAAGCAATCCATTTCCGCAGGTATTATAGGGAGGCAGGGCTTTTCGAGGGCCCAAGTGGGTTTCGGTTGTCTCGGGTGGGTTTCGGTTCGTCCCGGGTTATGCCTCCCGCCCGTGGGCGATTTTGTGGGAACAAGATGCCTTCCACCCGAGCCGTTGCTAGAGATCGTCCCGAGTCCCGTTGTTGCCTGTCCACGGATTCCGTGGCCCAGCGTTGCCGGAAGCGGATCGCCCTCGGGCGCCCGTTCCCGGAGCCCTGGGAATTCGTCCCGGTGGTGACCCCCGTGTCCCGGGATCGGCCCCGGTGGGGCTCCCGCTGCGGGCTCCTTCCCACCCGGGTTTATCCCGGGTTGGGATCCCTCCGTACGGAGGGGTGGGGGGAAGGAAGGAAGGACGGGGGGTGGCGAGCTCGAAGCAATCCATTTCCGCAGGTATTATAGGGAGGCAGGGCTTTTCGAGGGCCCAAGTGGGTTTCGGTTGTCTCGGGTGGGTTTCGGTTCGTCCCGGGTTATGCCTCCCGCCCGTGGGCGATTTTTGTGGGAACAAGATGCCTTCCACCCGAGCCGTTGCTAGAGATCGTCCCGAGTCCCGTTGTTGCCTGTCCACGGATTCCGTGGCCCAGCGTTCCGGAAGCGGATCGCCCTCGGGCGCCCGTTCCCGGAGCCCTGGGAATTCGTCCCGGTGGTGACCCCCGTGTCCCGGGATCGGCCCCGGGGGCTCCCGCTGCGGGCTCCTTCCCACCCGGGTTTATCCCGGGTTGGGATCCCTCCGTACGGAGGGGTGGGGGGAAGGATGGAAGGACGGGGGGTGGCGAGCTCGAAGCAATCCATTTCCGCAGGTATTATAGGGAGGCAGGGCTTTTCGAGGGCCCAAGTGGGTTTCGGTTGTCTCGGGTGGGTTTCGGTTCGTCCCGGGTTATGCCTCCCGCCCGTGGGCGATTTTGTGGGAATAAGATGCCTTCCACCCGAGCCGTTGCTAGAGATCGTCCCGAGTCCCGCTGTCGGCACCGGTGTCCCGTTGTTGCCTGTCCACGGATTCCGTGGCCCAGCGTTCCGGAAGCGGATCGCCCTCGGGCGCCCGTTCCCGGAGCCCTGGGAATTCGTCCCGGTGGTGACCCCCGTGTCCCGGGATCGGCCCCGCTGGGGCTCCCGCTGCGGGCTCCTTCCCACCCGGGTTTTCCCGGGTTGGGATCCCTCCGTACGGAGGGGTGGGGGGAAGGATGGAAGGACGGGGGGTGGCGAGCTCGAAGCAATCCATTTCCGCAGGTATTATAGGGAGGCAGGGCTTTTCGAGGGCCCAAGTGGGTTTCGGTTGTCTCGGGTGGGTTTCGGTTCGTCCCGGGTTATGCCTCCCGCCCGTGGGCGATTTTGTGGGAAAAGATGCCTTCCACCCGAGCCGTTGCTAGAGATCGTCCCGAGTCCCGCTGTCGGCACCGGTGTCCCGTTGTTGCCTGTCCACGGATTCCGTGGCCCAGCGTTCCGGAAGCGGATCGCCCTCGGGCGCCCGTTCCCGGAGCCCTGGGAATTCGTCCCGGTGGTGACCCCCGTGTCCCGGGATCGGCCCCGTGGGGCTCCCGCTGCGGGCTCCTTCCCACCCGGGTTTATCCCGGGTTGGGTTCCCTCCGTACGGAGGGGTGGGGGGAAGGATGGAAGGACGGGGGGTGGCGAGCTCGAAGCAATCCATTTCCGCAGGTATTATAGGGAGGCAGGGCTTTTCGAGGGCCCAAGTGGGTTTCGGTTGTCTCGGGTGGGTTTCGGTTCGTCCCGGGTTATGCCTCCCGCCCGTGGGCGATTTTGTGGGAACAAGATGCCTTCCACCCGAGCCGTTGCTAGAGATCGTCCCGAGTCCCGCTGTCGGCACCGGTGTCCCGTTGTTGCCTGTCCACGGATTCCGTGGCCCAGCGTTCCGGAAGCGGATCGCCCTCGGGCGCCCGTTCCCGGAGCCCTGGGAATTCGTCCCGGTGGTGACCCCCGTGTCCCGGGATCGGCCCCGTGGGGCTCCCGCTGCGGGCTCCTTCCCACCCGGGTTTATCCCGGGTTGGGTTCCCTCCGTACGGAGGGGTGGGGGGAAGGATGGAAGGACGGGGGGTGGCGAGCTCGAAGCAATCCATTTCCGCAGGTATTATAGGGAGGCAGGGCTTTTCGAGGGCCCAAGTGGGTTTCGGTTGTCTCGGGTGGGTTTCGGTTCGTCCCGGGTTATGCCTCCCGCCCGTGGGCGATTTTGTGGGAAAAGATGCCTTCCACCCGAGCCGTTGCTAGAGATCGTCCCGAGTCCCGCTGTCGGCACCGGTGTCCCGTTGTTGCCTGTCCACGGATTCCGTGGCCCAGCGTTCCGGAAGCGGATCGCCCTCGGGCGCCCGTTCCCGGAGCCCTGGGAATTCGTCCCGGTGGTGACCCCCGTGTCCCGGGATCGGCCCCGTGGGGCTCCCGCTGCGGGCTCCTTCCCACCCGGGTTTCTCCCGGGTTGGGTTCCCTCCGTACGGAGGGGTGGGGGGAAGGAGAAGGACGGGGGGTGGCGAGCTCGAAGCAATCCATTTCCGCAGGTATTATAGGGAGGCAGGGCTTTTCGAGGGCCCAAGTGGGTTTCGGTTGTCTCGGGTGGGTTTCGGTTCGTCCCGGGTTATGCCTCCCGCCCGTGGGCGATTTTTATGGGAACAAGATGCCTTCCACCCGAGCCGTTGCTAGAGATCGTCCCGAGTCCCGTGTCCCCGTTGTTGCCTGTCCACGGATTCCGTGGCCCAGCGTTGCGGAAGCGGATCGCCCTCGGGCGCCCGTTCCCGGAGCCCTGGGAATTCGTCCCGGTGGTGACCCCCGTGTCCCGGGATCGGCCCCGCTGGGGCTCCCGCTGCGGGCTCCTTCCCACCCGGGTTTCTCCCGGGTTGGGATCCCTCCGTACGGAGGGGTGGGGGGAAGGATGGAAGGACGGGGGGTGGCGAGCTCGAAGCAATCCATTTCCGCAGGTATTATAGGGAGGCAGGGCTTTTCGAGGGCCCAAGTGGGTTTCGGTTGTCTCGGGTGGGTTTCGGTTCGTCCCGGGTTATGCCTCCCGCCCGTGGGCGATTTTGTGGGAACAAGATGCCTTCCACCCGAGCCGTTGCTAGAGATCGTCCCGAGTCCCGTGTGGCACCGGTGTCCCGCCTGTCCACGGATTCCGTGGCCCAGCGTTCCGGAAGCGGATCGCCCTCGGGCGCCCGTTCCCGGAGCCCTGGGAATTCGTCCCGGTGGTGACCCCCGTGTCCCGGGATCGGCCCCGCTGGGGCTCCCGCTGCGGGCTCCTTCCCACCCGGGTTTCTCCCGGGTTGGGTTCCCTCCGTACGGAGGGGTGGGGGGAAGGAGAGGAGGACGGGGGGTGGCGAGCTCGAAGCAATCCATTTCCGCAGGTATTATAGGGAGGCAGGGCTTTTCGAGGGCCCAAGTGGGTTTCGGTTGTCTCGGGTGGGTTTCGGTTCGTCCCGGGTTATGCCTCCCGCCCGTGGGCGATTTTGTGGGAACAAGATGCCTTCCACCCGAGCCGTTGCTAGAGATCGTCCCGAGTCCCGTTGGCACCGGTTGTTGTTGCCTGTCCACGGATTCCGTGGCCCAGCGTTCCGGAAGCGGATCGCCCTCGGGCGCCCGTTCCCGGAGCCCTGGGAATTCGTCCCGGTGGTGACCCCCGTGTCCCGGGATCGGCCCCGCCGGGGCTCCCGCTGCGGGCTCCTTCCCACCCGGGTTTATCCCGGGTTGGGATCCCTCCGTACGGAGGGGTGGGGGGAAGGATGGAAGGACGGGGGGTGGCGAGCTCGAAGCAATCCATTTCCGCAGGTATTATAGGGAGGCAGGGCTTTTCGAGGGCCCAAGTGGGTTTCGGTTGTCTCGGGTGGGTTTCGGTTCGTCCCGGGTTATGCCTCCCGCCCGTGGGCGATTTCGTGGGAATAAGATGCCTTCCACCCGAGCCGTTGCTAGAGATCGTCCCGAGTCCCGCTGTCGGCACCGGTGTCCCGTTGTTGCCTGTCCACGGATTCCGTGGCCCAGCGTTCCGGAAGCGGATCGCCCTCGGGCGCCCGTTCCCGGAGCCCTGGGAATTCGTCCCGGTGGTGACCCCCGTGTCCCGGGATCGGCCCCGCTGGGGCTCCCGCTGCGGGCTCCTTCCCACCCGGGTTTATCCCGGGTTGGGATCCCTCCGTACGGAGGGGTGGGGGGAAGGATGGAAGGACGGGGGGTGGCGAGCTCGAAGCAATCCATTTCCGCAGGTATTATAGGGAGGCAGGGCTTTTCGAGGGCCCAAGTGGGTTTCGGTTGTCTCGGGTGGGTTTCGGTTCGTCCCGGGTTATGCCTCCCGCCCGTGGGCGATTTCGTGGGAATAAGATGCCTTCCACCCGAGCCGTTGCTAGAGATCGTCCCGAGTCCCGCTGTCGGCACCGGTGTCCCGTTGTTGCCTGTCCACGGATTCCGTGGCCCAGCGTTCCGGAAGCGGATCGCCCTCGGGCGCCCGTTCCCGGAGCCCTGGGAATTCGTCCCGGTGGTGACCCCCGTGTCCCGGGATCGGCCCCGCTGGGGCTCCCGCTGCGGGCTCCTTCCCACCCGGGTTTATCCCGGGTTGGGATCCCTCCGTACGGAGGGGTGGGGGGAAGGATGGAAGGACGGGGGGTGGCGAGCTCGAAGCAATCCATTTCCGCAGGTATTATAGGGAGGCAGGGCTTTTCGAGGGCCCAAGTGGGTTTCGGTTGTCTCGGGTGGGTTTCGGTTCGTCCCGGGTTATGCCTCCCGCCCGTGGGCGTTTTGTGGGAACAAGATGCCTTCCACCCGAGCCGTTGCTAGAGATCGTCCCGAGTCCCGTTGTTGCCTGTCCACGGATTCCGTGGCCCAGCGTTCCGGAAGCGGATCGCCCTCGGGCGCCCGTTCCCGGAGCCCTGGGAATTCGTCCCGGTGGTGACCCCCGTGTCCCGGGATCGGCCCCGCTGCGGGCTCCTTCCCACCCGGGTTTATCCCGGGTTGGGTTCCCTCCGTACGGAGGGGTGGGGGGAAGGATGGAAGGACGGGGGGTGGCGAGCTCGAAGCAATCCATTTCCGCAGGTATTATAGGGAGGCAGGGCTTTTCGAGGGCCCAAGTGGGTTTCGGTTGTCTCGGGTGGGTTTCGGTTCGTCCCGGGTTATGCCTCCCGCCCGTGGGCGATTTTGTGGGAACAAGATGCCTTCCACCCGAGCCGTTGCTAGAGATCGTCCCGAGTCACCGTTCCCGTTGTTGCCTGTCCACGGATTCCGTGGCCCAGCGTTCCGGAAGCGGATCGCCCTCGGGCGCCCGTTCCCGGAGCCCTGGGAATTCGTCCCGGTGGTGACCCCCGTGTCCCGGGATCGGCCCCGCTGGGGCTCCCGCTGCGGGCTCCTTCCCACCCGGGTTTATCCCGGGTTGGGATCCCTCCGTACGGAGGGGTGGGGGGAAGGATGGAAGGACGGGGGGTGGCGAGCTCGAAGCAATCCATTTCCGCAGGTATTATAGGGAGGCAGGGCTTTTCGAGGGCCCAAGTGGGTTTCGGTTGTCTCGGGTGGGTTTCGGTTCGTCCCGGGTTATGCCTCCCGCCCGTGGGCGATTTTGTGGGAATAAGATGCCTTCCACCCGAGCCGTTGCTAGAGATCGTCCCGAGTCCCGCTGTCAGCACCGGTGTCCCGTTGTTGCCTGTCCACGGATTCCGTGGCCCAGCGTTCCGGAAGCGGATCGCCCTCGGGCGCCCGTTCCCGGAGCCCTGGGAATTCGTCCCGGTGGTGACCCCCGTGTCCCGGGATCGGCCCCGCTGGGGCTCCCGCTGCGGGCTCCTTCCCACCCGGGTTTATCCCGGGTTGGGATCCCTCCGTACGGAGGGGTGGGGGGAAGGATGGAAGGACGGGGGGTGGCGAGCACGAAGCAATCCATTTCCGTAGGTATTATAGGGAGGCAGGGCTTTTCGAGGGCCCAAGTGGGTGTCGGTTGTCTCGGGTGGGTTTCGGTTCGTCCCGGGTTATGCCTCCCGCCCGTGGGCGATTTTGTGGGAATAAGATGCCTTCCACCCGAGCCGTTGCTTGAGATCGTCCCGAGTCCCGCTGTCGGCACCGGTGTCCCGTTGTTGCCTTTCCACGGATTCCGTGGCCCAGCGTTCCGGAAGCGGGTCACCCTCGGGCGCCCGTTCCCGGAGCCCTGGGAATTCGTCCCGGTGGTGACCCCCGTGTCCCGGGATCGGCCCCGCTGGGGCACCCGCTGCGGGATCCTTCCCACCTGGGTTTATCCCGGGTTGGGATCCCTCCGTACGGAGGGGTGGGGGGAAGGATGGAAGGACGGGGGGTGGCGAGCTCGAAGCAATCCAGTTCCGCAGGTATTATAGGGAGGCAGGGCTTTTCGAGGGCCCCAGTGGGTTTCGGTTCGTCCTGGGTTATGCCTCCCGCCCATGGGCGTTTTTGTGGGAACAAGATGCCTTCCACCCGAGCCGTTGCTAGAGATCGTCCCGAGTCCCGTTGTTGCCTGTCCACGGATTCCGTGGCCCAGCGTTCCGGAAGCGGATCGCCCTCGGGCGCCGGTTCCCGGAGCCCTGGGAATTCGTCCCGGTGGTGACCCCCGTGTCCCGGGATCGGCCCCGCTGGGGCACCCGCTGCGGTCTCCTTCCCACCCGGGTTTATCCCGGGTTGGGATCCCTCCGTACGGAGGGGTGGGGGGAAGGATGGAAGGACGGGGGGTGGCGAGCTCGAAGCAATCCAGTTCCGCAGGTATTATAGGGAGGCAGGGCTTTTCGAGGGCCCAAGTGGGTTTCGGTTGTCTCGGGTGGGTTTCGGTTCGTCCCGGGTTATGCCTCCCGCCCGTGGGCGTTTTTGTGGGAACAGGAAGCCTTCCACCCGAGCCGTTGCTAGAGATCGTCCCGAGTCCCGTTGTTGCCTGTCCACGGATTCCGTGGCCCAGCGTTCTGGAAGCGGATCGCCCTCGGGCGCCCGTTCCCGGAGCCCTGGGAATTCGTCCCGGTGGTGACCCCCGTGTCCCGGGATCGGCCCCGCTGGGGCTCCCGCTGCGGGCTCCTTCCCACCCGGGTTTATCCCGGGTTGGGATCCCTCCGTACGGAGGGGTGGGGGGAAGGATGGAAGGACGGGGGGTGGCGAGCTCGAAGCAATCCATTTCCGCAGGTATTATTGGGAGGCAGGGCTTTTCGAGGGCCCAAGTGGGTTTCGGTTGTCTCGGGTGGGTTTCGGTTCGTCCCGGGTTATGCCTCCCGCCCGTGGGCGATTTCGTGGGAATAAGATGCCTTCCACCCGAGCCGTTGCTAGAGATCGTCCCGAGTCCCGCTGTCGGCACCGGTGTCCCGTTGTTGCCTGTCCACGGATTCCGTGGCCCAGCGTTGCGGAAGCGGATCGCCCTCGGGCGCCCGTTCCCGGAGCCCTGGGAATTCGTCCCGGTGGTGACCCCGTGTCCCGGGATCGGCCCCGCTGGGGCTCCCGCTTCTGGCTCCTTCCCACCCGGGTTTCTCCCGGGTTGGGATCCCTCCGTACGGAGGGGTGGGGGGAAGGATGGAAGGACGGGGGGTGGCTAGCTCGAAGCAATCCATTTCCGCAGGTATTATAGAGAGGCAGGGCTTTTCGAGGGTCCAAGTGGGTTTCGGTTGTCTCGGGTGGGTTTCGGTTCGTCCCGGGTTATGCCTCCCGCCCGTGGGCGATTTTGTGGGAACAAGATGCCTTCCACCCGAGCCGTTGCTAGAGATCGTCCCGAGTCCCGCTGTTGGCACCGGTGTCCCGTTGTTTCCTGTCCACGGATTCCGTGGCCCAGCGTTCCGGAAGCGGATCGCCCTCGGGCGCCCGTTCCCGGAGCCCTGGGAATTCGTCCCGGTGGTGACCCTCGTGTCCCGGGATCGGCCCCGTTGGGTCTCCCGCTGCGGCCTCCTTCCCACCCGGGTTTATCCCGGGTGGGGATCCCTCCGTACGGAGGGGTGGGGGGAAGGTGAGAAGGACGGGGGGTGGCGAGCTCGAAGCAATCCAGTTCCGCAGGTATTATAGGGGGGCAGGGCTTTTTGAGGGCCCAAGTGGGTTTCGGTTGTCTCGGGTGGGATCTCGGTTGTCCCGGGTTTTGCCTCCCGCCCGTCCGAGTGTTCCTAGAATCTGTTGCCTAAAGTTCCGATGATACCCCCCGAGCCGTCGCGAGAAAACGTCCCGAGCCCCGGTGTCCGCACCGGTAACGCGAGTTTCGCCCGTGG
>CM060865.1:13770058-13772558 GCA_030737845.1 Acorus calamus | reverse complement strand
CCCTCGGGCGCCCGTTCCCGGAGACCCGGGACCTCGTCGGGGAACACGTCCCGGTCGAGACCCTCGTGTCCCGGGATCAGCCCCGGCGGGGCACCCGATACGGGCCCCCTTGCTGCGTCTCCCACCCGGGTTTCCACCGGGTTGGGATCCCTCCGTACGGAGGGGTGGGGGGAAGGAGAGAAGGACGGGGGTTGGCGAGCTTGAAGCAATTAAGTTCCGCAGGTATTATAGGGAGGCAGGGCTTTTCGAGGGCCCAAGTGGGTTTCGGATGTCTCGGGTGGGTTTCGGTTCGTCCCGGGTTATGCCTCCCGCCCGTGGGCGATTTCGTGGGAATCAGATGCCTTCCACCCGAGTCCCGAGTCCCGCTGTCGGCACCGGCATCTCCTTTGCTGCCAGTCCAAGGAATCCGTGCCTCAGCGTTCCGGGAGCGGATCGCCCTCGGGCGCCCGTTCCCGGAGACCCGGGAAGTGTTACCGGAATCCCGGGACCTCGTCCCGGGGGCTGCCCCGGCGGGGCTCCCGATAAGGGCCCCCTTGCTCCGTCTCCCACCCGGGTTTATCCCGGGTTGGGATCCCTCCGTACGGAGGGGTGGGGGGAAGGAAAGAAGGACGCGGGGTGGCGAGCTCGAAGCAATCCATTTCCGCAGGTATTATAGGGAGGCAGGGCTTTTCGAGGGCCCAAGTGGGTTTCGGTTGTCTCGGGTGGGTTTCGGTTCGTCCCGGGTTATGCCCGTTGCTAGAGATCGTCCCGAGTCCCGTTGTTGCCTGTCCACGGATTCCGTGGCCCAGCGTTGCGGAAGCGGATCGCCCTCGGGCGCCCGTTCCCGGAGCCCTGGGAATTCGTCCCGGTGGTGACCCTCGTGTCCCGGGATCGGCCCCGTTGGATCTCCCGCCCCGGGCTCCTTCCCACCCGGGTTTATCCCGGGTGGGGATACCCCCGTACGGAGGGGTGGGGGGAAGGAGAGAAGGACCGGGGGTGGCGAGCTTGAAGCAATCCAGTTCCGCAGGTATTATAGGGAGGCAGGGCTTTTCGAGGGCCCAAGTGGGTTTCGGTTGTCTCGGGTTGGTTTCGGTTCGTCCCGGGTTATGCCTCCCGCCCGTGGGCGTTTTTGTGGGAACAAGATGCCTTCCACCCGAGCCGTTGCTAGAGATCATCCCGAGTCCCGTTGTTGCATGTCCACGGATTCCGTGGCCCAGCGTTGCGGAAGCGGATCGCACGCGGGCTCCTTCCCACCCGGGTTTCTCCCGGGTTGGGTTCCCTCCGTACGGAGGGGTGGTGGGAAGGAAAGAAGGACGGGGGGTGGCGAGCCCGAAGCAATCCAGTTCCGCAGGTATTATAGGGAGGCAGGGCTTTTCGAGGGCCCAAGTGGGTTTCGGTTGTCTCGGGTGGGTTTCGGTTCGTCCCGGGTTATGCCTCACGCCCGTGGGCGATTTTGTGGGAATAAGATGCCTTCCACCCGAGCCGTTGCTAGAGATCGTCCCGATTCCCGCTGTCGGCATCGGTGTCCCGTTGTTGCCTGTCCACGGATTCCGTGGCCCAGCGTTCCGGAAGCGGATCGCCCTCGGGCGCCCGATCCCGGAGCCCTAGGAATTCGTCCCGGTGGTGACCCCCGTGTCCCGGGATCGGCCCCGCTGGGGCTCCCGCAGCAGGCTCCTTCCCACCCCGGTTTATCCCGGGTTGGGATCCCTCCGTACGGAGGGGTGGGGGGAAGGATGGAAGGACGGGGGGGTGGCGAGCTCGAAGCAATCCAGTTCCACAGGTATTATAGGGAGGCAGGGCTTTTCGAGGGCCCAAGTGGGTTTCGGTTGTCTCGGGTGGGTTTCGGTTCGTCCCGGGTTATGCCACCCGCCCGTGGGCGATTTTGTGGGAATAAGATGCCTTCCACCCGAGCCGTTGCTAGAGATCGTCCCGAGTCCCGCTGTCGGCACCGGTGTCCCGTTGTTGCCTGTCCACGGATTCCGTGGCCCAGCGTTCCGGAAGCGGATCGCCCTCGGGCGCCCGTTCCCGGAGCCCTGGGAATTCGTCCCGGAGGTGACCCCCGTGTCCCGGGATCGGCCCCGCTGGGGCACCCGCTGCGGGCTCCTTCCCACCCGGGTTTATCCCGGGTTGGGATCCCTCCGTACGGAGGGGTGGGGGAAGGATGGAAGGACGGGGGGGGCGAGCTCGAAGCAATCCATTTCCGCAGGTATTATAGGGAGGCAGGGCTTTTCGAGGGCCCAAGTGGGTTTCGATTGTCTCGGGTGGGTTTCGGTTCGTCCCGGGTTATGCCTCCCGCCCGTGGGCGTTTTTGTGGGAACAAGATGCCTTCCACCCGAGCCGTTGCTAGAGATCGTCCCGAGTCCCGTTGTTGCCTGTCCACGGATTCCGTGGCCCAGCGTTCTGGAAGCGGATCGCCCTCGGGCGCTCGTTCCCGGAGCCCTGGGAATTCGTCCCGGTGGTGACCCCCGTGTCCCGGGATCGGCTCCGCTGGGGCTCCCGCTGCGGGCTCCTTCCCACCCGG
>CM060865.1:13750058-13762558 GCA_030737845.1 Acorus calamus | reverse complement strand
CCGCTGCGGGCTCCTTCCCACCCGGGTTTCTCCCGGGTTGGGTTCCCTCCGTACGGAGGGGTGGGGGGAAGGAAAGAAGGACGGGGGGTGGCGAGCTCGAAGCAATCCAGTTCCGCAGGTATTATAGGGAGGCAGGGCTTTTCGAGGGCCCAAGTGGGTTTCGGTTGTCTCGGGTGGGTTTCGGTTCGTCCCGGGTTATGCCTCCCGCCCGTGGGCGTTTTTGTGGGAACAAGATGCCTTCCACCCGAGCCGTTGCTAGAGATCGTCCCGAGTCCCGTTGTTGCCTGTCCACGGATTCCGTGGCCCAGCGTTGCGGAAGCGGATCGCCCTCGGGCGCCCGTTCCCGGAGCCCTGGGAATTCGTCCCGGGGTGACCCCCGTGTCCCGGGATCGGCCCCGGTGGGGCTCCCGCTGCGGGCTCCTTCCCACCCGGGTTTCTCCCGGGTTGGGTTCCCTCCGTACGGAGGGGTGGGGGGAAGGAAAGAAGGACGGGGGGTGGCGAGCTCGAAGCAATCCATTTCCGCAGGTATTATAGGGAGGCAGGGCTTTTCGAGGGCCCAAGTGGGTTTCGGTTGTCTCGGGTGGGTTTCGGTTCGTCCCGGGTTATGCCTCCCGCCCGTGGGCGTTTTTGTGGGAACAAGATGCCTTCCACCCGAGCGCGTTGCTAGAGATCGTCCCGAGTCCCGTTGTTGCCTGTCCACGGATTCCGTGGCCCAGCGTTGCGGAAGCGGATCGCCCTCGGGCGCCCGTTCCCGGAGCCCTGGGAATTCGTCCCGGGGTGACCCCCGTGTCCCGGGATCGGCCCCGGTGGGGCTCCCGCTGCGGGCTCCTTCCCACCCGGGTTGGGTTCCCTCCGTACGGAGGGGTGGGGGGAAGGAAAGAAGGACGGGGGGTGGCGAGCTCGAAGCAATCCATTTCCGCAGGTATTATAGGGAGGCAGGGCTTTTCGAGGGCCCAAGTGGGTTTCGGTTGTCTCGGGTGGGTTTCGGTTCGTCCCGGGTTATGCCTCCCGCCCGTGGGCGTTTTTGTGGGAACAAGATGCCTTCCACCCGAGCCGCGTTGCTAGAGATCGTCCCGAGTCCCGTTGTTGCCTGTCCACGGATTCCGTGGCCCAGCGTTGCGGAAGCGGATCGCCCTCGGGCGCCCGTTCCCGGAGCCCTGGGAATTCGTCCCGGTGGTGACCCCCGTGTCCCGGGATCGGCCCCGGTGGGGCTCCCGCTGCGGGCTCCTTCCCACCCGGGTTTCTCCCGGGTTGGGTTCCCTCCGTACGGAGGGGTGGGGGGAAGGAAAGAAGGACGGGGGGTGGCGAGCTCGAAGCAATCCATTTCCGCAGGTATTATAGGGAGGCAGGGCTTTTCGAGGGCCCAAGTGGGTTTCGGTTGTCTCGGGTGGGTTTCGGTTCGTCCCGGGTTATGCCTCCCGCCCGTGGGCGATTTTGTGGGAAAAGATGCCTTCCACCCGAGCCGTTGCTAGAGATCGTCCCGAGTCCCGCTGTCGGCACCGGTGTCCCGTTGTTGCCTGTCCACGGATTCCGTGGCCCAGCGTTCCGGAAGCGGATCGCCCTCGGGCGCCCGTTCCCGGAGCCCTGGGAATTCGTCCCGGTGGTGACCCCCGTGTCCCGGGATCGTCCCCGCCGGGGCTCCCGCTGCGGGCTCCTTCCCACCCGGGTTTATCCCGGGTTGGGATCCCTCCGTACGGAGGGGTGGGGGGAAGGATGGAAGGACGGGGGGTGGCGAGCTCGAAGCAATCCATTTCCGCAGGTATTATAGGGAGGCAGGGCTTTTCGAGGGCCCAAGTGGGTTTCGGTTGTCTCGGGTGGGTTTCGGTTCGTCCCGGGTTATGCCTCCCGCCCGTGGGCGATTTCGTGGGAACAAGATGCCTTCCACCCGAGCCGTTGCTAGAGATCGTCCCGAGTCCCGCTGTCGGCACCGGTGTCCCGTTGTTGCCTGTCCACGGATTCCGTGGCCCAGCGTTCCGGAAGCGGATCGCCCTCGGGCGCCCCTTCCCGGAGCCCTGGGAATTCGTCCCGGTGGTGACCCCCGTGTCCCGGGATCGCCCCGCCGGGGCTCCCGCTGCGGGCTCCTTCCCACCCGGGTTTATCCCGGGTTGGGATCCCTCCGTACGGAGGGGTGGGGGGAAGGATGGAAGGACGGGGGGTGGCGAGCTCGAAGCAATCCATTTCCGCAGGTATTATAGGGAGGCAGGGCTTTTCGGGGCCCAAGTGGGTTTCGGTTGTCTCGGGTGGGTTTCGGTTCGTCCCGGGTTATGCCTCCCGCCCGTGGGCGATTTCGTGGGAAAAAGATGCCTTCCACCCGAGCCGTTGCTAGAGATCGTCCCGAGTCCCGCTGTCGGCACCGGTGTCCCGTTGTTGCCTGTCCACGGATTCCGTGGCCCAGCGTTCCGGAAGCGGATCGCCCTCGGGCGCCCCTTCCCGGAGCCCTGGGAATTCGTCCCGGTGGTGACCCCCGTGTCCCGGGATCGCCCCGCCGGGGCTCCCGCTGCGGGCTCCTTCCCACCCGGGTTTATCCCGGGTTGGGATCCCTCCGTACGGAGGGGTGGGGGGAAGGATGGAAGGACGGGGGGTGGCGAGCTCGAAGCAATCCATTTCCGCAGGTATTATAGGGAGGCAGGGCTTTTCGGGGCCCAAGTGGGTTTCGGTTGTCTCGGGTGGGTTTCGGTTCGTCCCGGGTTATGCCTCCCGCCCGTGGGCGATTTCGTGGGAACAAGATGCCTTCCACCCGAGCCGTTGCTAGAGATCGTCCCGAGTCCCGCTGTCGGCACCGGTGTCCCGTTGTTGCCTGTCCACGGATTCCGTGGCCCAGCGTTCCGGAAGCGGATCGCCCTCGGGCGCCCGTTCCCGGAGCCCTGGGAATTCGTCCCGGTGGTGACCCCCGTGTCCCGGGATCGGCCCCGCTGGGGCTCCCGCTGCGGGCTCCTTCCCACCCGGGTTTATCCCGGGTTGGGATCCCTCCGTACGGAGGGGTGGGGGGAAGGATGGAAGGACGGGGGGTGGCGAGCTCGAAGCAATCCATTTCCGCAGGTATTATAGGGAGGCAGGGCTTTTCGGGGCCCAAGTGGGTTTCGGTTGTCTCGGGTGGGTTTCGGTTCGTCCCGGGTTATGCCTCCCGCCCGTGGGCGATTTCGTGGGAATAAGATGCCTTCCACCCGAGCCGTTGCTAGAGATCGTCCCGAGTCCCGCTGTCGGCACCGGTGTCCCGTTGTTGCCTGTCCACGGATTCCGTGGCCCAGCGTTCCGGAAGCGGATCGCCCTCGGGCGCCCGTTCCCGGAGCCCTGGGAATTCGTCCCGGTGGTGACCCCCGTGTCCCGGGATCGGCCCCGCTGGGGCTCCCGCTGCGGGCTCCTTCCCACCCGGGTTTATCCCGGGTTGGGATCCCTCCGTACGGAGGGGTGGGGGGAAGGATGGAAGGACGGGGGGTGGCGAGCTCGAAGCAATCCATTTCCGCAGGTATTATAGGGAGGCAGGGCTTTTCGAGGGCCCAAGTGGGTTTCGGTTGTCTCGGGTGGGTTTCGGTTCGTCCCGGGTTATGCCTCCCGCCCGTGGGCGATTTCGTGGGAAAAGATGCCTTCCACCCGAGCCGTTGCTAGAGATCGTCCCGAGTCCCGCTGTCGGCACCGGTGTCCCGTTGTTGCCTGTCCACGGATTCCGTGGCCCAGCGTTCCGGAAGCGGATCGCCCTCGGGCGCCCGTTCCCGGAGCCCTGGGAATTCGTCCCGGTGGTGACCCCCGTGTCCCGGGATCGGCCCCGCTGGGGCTCCCGCTGCGGGCTCCTTCCCACCCGGGTTTATCCCGGGTTGGGATCCCTCCGTACGGAGGGGTGGGGGGAAGGATGGAAGGACGGGGGGTGGCGAGCTCGAAGCAATCCATTTCCGCAGGTATTATAGGGAGGCAGGGCTTTTCGAGGGCCCAAGTGGGTTTCGGTTGTCTCGGGTGGGTTTCGGTTCGTCCCGGGTTATGCCTCCCGCCCGTGGGCGATTTCGTGGGAATAAGATGCCTTCCACCCGAGCCGTTGCTAGAGATCGTCCCGAGTCCCGCTGTCGGCACCGGTGTCCCGTTGTTGCCTGTCCACGGATTCCGTGGCCCAGCGTTCCGGAAGCGGATCGCCCTCGGGCGCCCGTTCCCGGAGCCCTGGGAATTCGTCCCGGTGGTGACCCCCGTGTCCCGGGATCGGCCCCGCTGGGGCTCCCGCTGCGGGCTCCTTCCCACCCGGGTTTATCCCGGGTTGGGATCCCTCCGTACGGAGGGGTGGGGGGAAGGATGGAAGGACGGGGGGTGGCGAGCTCGAAGCAATCCATTTCCGCAGGTATTATAGGGAGGCAGGGCTTTTCGAGGGCCCAAGTGGGTTTCGGTTGTCTCGGGTGGGTTTCGGTTCGTCCCGGGTTATGCCTCCCGCCCGTGGGCGATTTTGTGGGAAAAGATGCCTTCCACCCGAGCCGTTGCTAGAGATCGTCCCGAGTCCCGCTGTCGGCACCGGTGTCCCGTTGTTGCCTGTCCACGGATTCCGTGGCCCAGCGTTCCGGAAGCGGATCGCCCTCGGGCGCCCGTTCCCGGAGCCCTGGGAATTCGTCCCGGTGGTGACCCCCGTGTCCCGGGATCGGCCCCGGCGGGGCTCCCGCTGCGGGCTCCTTCCCACCCGGGTTTATCCCGGGTTGGGATCCCTCCGTACGGAGGGGTGGGGGGAAGGATGGAAGGACGGGGGGTGGCGAGCTCGAAGCAATCCATTTCCGCAGGTATTATAGGGAGGCAGGGCTTTTCGGGGGCCCAAGTGGGTTTCGGTTGTCTCGGGTGGGTTTCGGTTCGTCCCGGGTTATGCCTCCCGCCCGTGGGCGATTTCGTGGGAACAAGATGCCTTCCACCCGAGCCGTTGCTAGAGATCGTCCCGAGTCCCGCTGTCGGCAGTCCCGTTGTTGCCTGTCCACGGATTCCGTGGCCCAGCGTTCCGGAAGCGGATCGCCCTCGGGCGCCCGTTCCCGGAGCCCTGGGAATTCGTCCCGGTGGTGACCCCCGTGTCCCGGGATCGGCCCCGCCGGGGCTCCCGCTGCGGGCTCCTTCCCACCCGGGTTTATCCCGGGTTGGGATCCCTCCGTACGGAGGGGTGGGGGGAAGGATGGAAGGACGGGGGGTGGCGAGCTCGAAGCAATCCATTTCCGCAGGTATTATAGGGAGGCAGGGCTTTTCGAGGGCCCAAGTGGGTTTCGGTTGTCTCGGGTGGGTTTCGGTTCGTCCCGGGTTATGCCTCCCGCCCGTGGGCGATTTTGTGGGAACAAGATGCCTTCCACCCGAGCCGTTGCTAGAGATCGTCCCGAGTCCCGCTGTCGGCACCGGTGTCCCGTTGTTGCCTGTCCACGGATTCCGTGGCCCAGCGTTCCGGAAGCGGATCGCCCTCGGGCGCCCGTTCCCGGAGCCCTGGGAATTCGTCCCGGTGGTGACCCCCGTGTCCCGGGATCGGCCCCGCTGGGGCTCCCGCTGCGGGCTCCTTCCCACCCGGGTTTATCCCGGGTTGGGATCCCTCCGTACGGAGGGGTGGGGGGAAGGATGGAAGGACGGGGGGTGGCGAGCTCGAAGCAATCCATTTCCGCAGGTATTATAGGGAGGCAGGGCTTTTCGAGGGCCCAAGTGGGTTTCGGTTGTCTCGGGTGGGTTTCGGTTCGTCCCGGGTTATGCCTCCCGCCCGTGGGCGATTTTGTGGGAACAAGATGCCTTCCACCCGAGCCGTTGCTAGAGATCGTCCCGAGTCCCGCTGTCGGCACCGGTGTCCCGTTGTTGCCTGTCCACGGATTCCGTGGCCCAGCGTTCCGGAAGCGGATCGCCCTCGGGCGCCCGTTCCCGGAGCCCTGGGAATTCGTCCCGGTGGTGACCCCCGTGTCCCGGGATCGGCCCCGCTGGGGCTCCCGCTGCGGGCTCCTTCCCACCCGGGTTTATCCCGGGTTGGGATCCCTCCGTACGGAGGGGTGGGGGGAAGGATGGAAGGACGGGGGGTGGCGAGCTCGAAGCAATCCATTTCCGCAGGTATTATAGGGAGGCAGGGCTTTTCGAGGGCCCAAGTGGGTTTCGGTTGTCTCGGGTGGGTTTCGGTTCGTCCCGGGTTATGCCTCCCGCCCGTGGGCGATTTTGTGGGAAAAGATGCCTTCCACCCGAGCCGTTGCTAGAGATCGTCCCGAGTCCCGCTGTCGGCACCGGTGTCCCGTTGTTGCCTGTCCACGGATTCCGTGGCCCAGCGTTCCGGAAGCGGATCGCCCTCGGGCGCCCGTTCCCGGAGCCCTGGGAATTCGTCCCGGTGGTGACCCCCGTGTCCCGGGATCGGCCCCGCTGGGGCTCCCGCTGCGGGCTCCTTCCCACCCGGGTTTATCCCGGGTTGGGATCCCTCCGTACGGAGGGGTGGGGGGAAGGATGGAAGGACGGGGGGTGGCGAGCTCGAAGCAATCCATTTCCGCAGGTATTATAGGGAGGCAGGGCTTTTCGAGGGCCCAAGTGGGTTTCGGTTGTCTCGGGTGGGTTTCGGTTCGTCCCGGGTTATGCCTCCCGCCCGTGGGCGATTTGTGGGAATAAGATGCCTTCCACCCGAGCCGTTGCTAGAGATCGTCCCGAGTCCCGCTGTCGGCACCGGTGTCCCGTTGTTGCCTGTCCACGGATTCCGTGGCCCAGCGTTCCGGAAGCGGATCGCCCTCGGGCGCCCGTTCCCGGAGCCCTGGGAATTCGTCCCGGTGGTGACCCCCGTGTCCCGGGATCGGCCCCGCTGGGGCTCCCGCTGCGGGCTCCTTCCCACCCGGGTTTATCCCGGGTTGGGATCCCTCCGTACGGAGGGGTGGGGGGAAGGATGGAAGGACGGGGGGTGGCGAGCTCGAAGCAATCCATTTCCGCAGGTATTATAGGGAGGCAGGGCTTTTCGAGGGCCCAAGTGGGTTTCGGTTGTCTCGGGTGGGTTTCGGTTCGTCCCGGGTTATGCCTCCCGCCCGTGGGCGATTTTGTGGGAATAAGATGCCTTCCACCCGAGCCGTTGCTAGAGATCGTCCCGAGTCCCGCTGTCGGCACCGGTGTCCCGTTGTTGCCTGTCCACGGATTCCGTGGCCCAGCGTTCCGGAAGCGGATCGCCCTCGGGCGCCCGTTCCCGGAGCCCTGGGAATTCGTCCCGGTGGTGACCCCCGTGTCCCGGGATCGGCCCCGCTGGGGCTCCCGCTGCGGGCTCCTTCCCACCCGGGTTTATCCCGGGTTGGGATCCCTCCGTACGGAGGGGTGGGGGGAAGGATGGAAGGACGGGGGGTGGCGAGCTCGAAGCAATCCAGTTCCGCAGGTATTATAGGGAGGCAGGGCTTTTCGAGGGCCCAAGTGGGTTTCGGTTGTCTCGGGTGGGTTTCGGTTCGTCCCGGGTTATGCCTCCCGCCCGTGGGCGATTTTGTGGGAATAAGATGCCTTCCACCCGAGCCGTTGCTAGAGATCGTCCCGAGTCCCGCTGTCGGCACCGGTGTCCCGTTGTTGCCTGTCCACGGATTCCGTGGCCCAGCGTTCCGGAAGCGGATCGCCCTCGGGCGCCCGTTCCCGGAGCCCTGGGAATTCGTCCCGGTGGTGACCCCCGTGTCCCGGGATCGGCCCCGCTGGGGCTCCCGCTGCGGGCTCCTTCCCACCCGGGTTTATCCCGGGTTGGGATCCCTCCGTACGGAGGGGTGGGGGGAAGGATGGAAGGACGGGGGGTGGCGAGCTCGAAGCAATCCAGTTCCGCAGGTATTATAGGGAGGCAGGGCTTTTCGAGGGCCCAAGTGGGTTTCGGTTGTCTCGGGTGGGTTTCGGTTCGTCCCGGGTTATGCCTCCCGCCCGTGGGCGTTTTGTGGGAATAAGATGCCTTCCACCCGAGCCGTTGCTAGAGATCGTCCCGAGTCCCGCTGTCGGCACCGGTGTCCCGTTGTTGCCTGTCCACGGATTCCGTGGCCCAGCGTTCCGGAAGCGGATCGCCCTCGGGCGCCCGTTCCCGGAGCCCTGGGAATTCGTCCCGGTGGTGACCCCCGTGTCCCGGGATCGGCCCCGCTGGGGCTCCCGCTGCGGGCTCCTTCCCACCCGGGTTTATCCCGGGTTGGGATCCCTCCGTACGGAGGGGTGGGGGGAAGGATGGAAGGACGGGGGGTGGCGAGCTCGAAGCAATCCAGTTCCGCAGGTATTATAGGGAGGCAGGGCTTTTCGAGGGCCCAAGTGGGTTTCGGTTGTCTCGGGTGGGTTTCGGTTCGTCCCGGGTTATGCCTCCCGCCCGTGGGCGATTTTGTGGGAACAAGATGCCTTCCACCCGAGCCGTTGCTAGAGATCGTCCCGAGTCCCGCTGTCGGCACCGGTGTCCCGTTGTTGCCTGTCCACGGATTCCGTGGCCCAGCGTTCCGGAAGCGGATCGCCCTCGGGCGCCCGTTCCCGGAGCCCTGGGAATTCGTCCCGGTGGTGACCCCGTGTCCCGGGATCGGCCCCGCTGGGGCTCCCGCTGCGGGCTCCTTCCCACCCGGGTTTATCCCGGGTTGGGATCCCTCCGTACGGAGGGGTGGGGGGAAGGATGGAAGGACGGGGGGTGGCGAGCTCGAAGCAATCCAGTTCCGCAGGTATTATAGGGAGGCAGGGCTTTTCGAGGGCCCAAGTGGGTTTCGGTTGTCTCGGGTGGGTTTCGGTTCGTCCCGGGTTATGCCTCCCGCCCGTGGGCGATTTTGGGGAATAAGATGCCTTCCACCCGAGCCGTTGCTAGAGATCGTCCCGAGTCCCGCTGTCGGCACCGGTGTCCCGTTGTTGCCTGTCCACGGATTCCGTGGCCCAGCGTTCCGGAAGCGGATCGCCCTCGGGCGCCCCTTCCCGGAGCCCTGGGAATTCGTCCCGGTGGTGACCCCCGTGTCCCGGGATCGGCCCCGCTGGGGCTCCCGCTGCGGGCTCCTTCCCACCCGGGTTTATCCGGGTTGGGATCCCTCCGTACGGAGGGGTGGGGGAAGGATGGAAGGACGGGGGGTGGCGAGCTCGAAGCAATCCAGTTCCGCAGGTATTATAGGGAGGCAGGGCTTTTCGAGGGCCCAAGTGGGTTTCGGTTGTCTCGGGTGGGTTTCGGTTCGTCCCGGGTTATGCCTCCCGCCCGTGGGCAATTTTGTGGAATAAGATGCCTTCCACCCGAGCCGTTGCTAGAGATCGTCCCGAGTCCCGCTGTCGGCACCGGTGTCCCGTTGTTGCCTGTCCACGGATTCCGTGGCCCAGCGTTCCGGAAGCGGATCGCCCTCGGGCGCCCGTTCCCGGAGCCCTGGGAATTCGTCCCGGTGGTGACCCCCGTGTCCCGGGATCGGCCCCGCTGGGGCACCCGCTGCGGGCTCCTTCCCACCCGGGTTTATCCCGGGTTGGGATCCCTCCGTACGGAGGGGTGGGGGGAAGGATGGAAGGACGGGGGGTGGCGAGCTCGAAGCAATCCAGTTCCGCAGGTATTATAGGGAGGCAGGGCTTTTCGAGGGCCCAAGTGGGTTTCGGTTGTCTCGGGTGGGTTTCGGTTCGTCCCGGGTTATGCCTCCCGCCCGTGGGCGTTTTTGTGGGAACAAGATGCCTTCCACCCGAGCCGTTGCTAGAGTTCGTCCCGAGTCCCGTTGTTGCCTGTCCACGGATTCCGTGGCCCAGCGTTCCGGAAGCGGATCGCCCTCGGGCGCCCGTTCCCGGAGCCCTGGGAATTCGTCCCGGTGGTGACCCCCGTGTCCCGGGATCGGCCCGCTGGGGCTCCCGCTGCGGGCTCCTTCCCACCCGGGTTTATCCCGGGTTGGGATCCCTCCGTACGGAGGGGTGGGGGAAGGATGGAAGGACGGGGGGTGGCGAGCTCGAAGCAATCCAGTTCCGCAGGTATTATAGGGAGGCAGGGCTTTTCGAGGGCCCAAGTGGGTTTCGGTTGTCTCGGGTGGGTTTCGGTTCGTCCCGGGTTATGCCTCCCCCCCGTGGGCGTTTTTGTGGGAATAAGGTGCCTTCCACCCGAGCCGTTGCTAGAGATCATCCCGAGTCCCGCTGTCGGCACCGGTGTCCCGCTGTTGCCCGTCCACGGATTCTGTGGCCCATCGTTCCGCAAGCGGATCGCCCTCGGGCGCCCGTTCCCGGAGCCCTGGGAATTCGTCCCGGTGGTGACCCTCGTGTCCCGGGATCGGCCCCGCTGGGGCTCCCGCTGCGGGCTCCTTCCCACCCGGGATAGTCCCGGGTTGGGATCCCTCCGTACGGAGGGGTGGGGGGAAGGATGGAAGGACGGGGGTGGCGAGCTCGAAGCAATCCAGTTCCGCAGGTTTTATAGGGAGGCAGGGTTTCGGTTGTCTCGGGTGGGTTTCGGTTCGTCCCGGGTTATGCCTCCCGCCTGTGGGCGATTTTGTGGGAATAAGATGCCTTCCACCCGAGCCGTTGCTAGAGATCGTCCCGAGTCCCGCAGTCGGCACCGGTGTCCCGTTGTTGCCTGTCCACGGATTCCGTGGCCCAGCGTTCCGGAAGCGGATCGCCCTCGGGCGCCCGTTCCCGGAGCCCTGGGAATTCGTCCCGGTGGTGACCCCCGTGTCCTGGGATCGGCCCCGCTGGGGCTCCCGCTGCGGGCTCCTTCCCACCCGGTTTATCCCGGGTTGGGATACCTCCGTACGTAGGGGTGGAGGGAAGGTGGAAGGACGGGGCGTGGCGAGCTCGAAGCAATCCATTTCCGCAGGTATTATAGGGAGGCAGGGCTTTTCGAGGGCCCAAGTGGGTTTCGGTTGTCTCGGGTGGGTTTTGGTTCGTCCCGGGTTATGCCTCCCGCCCGTGGGCGATTTTGTGGGAATAACATTCCTTCCACCCGAGCCGTTGCTAGAGATCGTCCCGAGTCCCGCTGTCGGCACCGGTGTCCCGTTGTTGCCTGTCCACGGATTCCGTGGCCTAGCCTTCCGGAAGCGGATCGCCCTCGGGCGCCCGTTCCCGGAGCCTGGGAATTCGTCCCAGTGGTGACCCCTCGTGTCCCGGGATCGGCCCCGCTGGGGCTCCCGCTGCGGGCTCCTTCCCACCCGGGTTTATCCCGGGTTGGGATCCCTCCGTACGGAGGGGTGGGGGGAAGGATGGAAGGACGGGGGGTGGCGAGCTCGAAGCAATCCAGTTCCGCAGGTATTATAGGGAGGCAGGGCTTTTCGAGGGCCCAAGTGGGTTTTGGTTGTCTCGGGTGGGTTTCGGTTCGTCCCGGGTTATGCCTCCCGCCCGTGGGCGATTTTGTGGGAATAAGATGCCTTCCACCCGAGCCGTTGCTAGAGATCGTCCCGAGTCCCGCTGTCGGCACCGGTGTCCCGTTGTTGCCTTGTCCACGGATTCCGTGGCCCAGCGTTCCGGAAGCGGATCGCCCTCGGGCGCCCGTTCCCGGAGCCCTGGGAATTCGTCCCGGTGGTGACCCCGGTGTCCCGGGATCGGCCCCGGTGGGGCTCCCGCTGCGGGCTCCTTCCCACCCGGGTTTATCCCGGGTTGGGATCCCTCCGTACGGAGGGGTGGGGGGAAGGATGGAAGGACGGGGGGTGGCGAGCTCGAAGCAATCCAGTTCCGCAGGTATTATAGGGAGGCAGGGCTTTTCGAGGGCCCAAGTGGGTTTCGGTTGTCTCGGGTGGGTTTCGGTTCGTCCCGGGTTATGCCTCCCGCCCGTGGGCGATTTTGTGGGAATAAGATGCCTTCCACCCGAGCCGTTGCTAGAGATCGTCCCGAGTCCCGCTGTCGGCACCGGTGTCCCGTTGTTGCCTGTCCACGGATTCCGTGGCCCAGCGTTCCGGAAGCGGATCGCCCTCGGGCGCCCGTTCCCGGAGCCCTGGGAATTCGTCCCGGTGGTGACCCCGTCCCGGGATCGGCCCCGGCGGGGCTCCCGCTGCGGGCTCCTTCCCACCCGGGTTTATCCCGGGTTGGGATCCCTCCGTACGGAGGGGTGGGGGGAAGGAGAAGGACGGGGGTGGCGAGCTCGAAGCAATCCATTTCCGCAGGTATTATAGGGAGGCAGGGCTTTTCGAGGGCCCAAGTGGGTTTCGGTTGTCTCGGGTGGGTTTCGGTTCGTCCCGGGTTATGCCTCCCGCCCGTGGGCGTTTTTATGGGAACAAGATGCCTTCCACCCGAGCCGTTGCTAGAGATCGTCCCGTCCCGAGTCCCGTTGTTGCCTGTCCACGGATTCCGTGGCCCAGCGTTGCGGAAGCGGATCGCCCTCGGGCGCCCGTTCCCGGAGCCCTGGGAATTCGTCCCGGTGGTGACCCCCGTGTCCCGGGATCGGCCCCGTGGGGCTCCCGCTGCGGGCTCCTTCCCACCCGGGTTTCTCCCGGGTTGGGATCCCTCCGTACGGAGGGGTGGGGGGAAGGATGGAAGGACGGGGGGTGGCGAGCTCGAAGCAATCCAGTTCCGCAGGTATTATAGGGAGGCAGGGCTTTTCGAGGGCCCAAGTGGGTTTCGGTTGTCTCGGGTGGGTTTCGGTTCGTCCCGGGTTATGCCTCCCGCGTGGGCCGATGCCTTCCACCCGAGCCGTTGCTTTTGGG
>CM060865.1:13723128-13725628 GCA_030737845.1 Acorus calamus | reverse complement strand
GTCGCTAGAAATTGTCTCGAGTCCCGCTGTCGGCACCGGCATCTCCTTTGCTGCCAGTCCAAGGAATCCGTGCCTCAGCGTTCCGGGAGCGGATCGCCCTCGGGCGCCCGTTCCCGGAGACCCGGGAAGTGTTACCGGAATCCCGGGACCTCGTCCCGGGGGCTGCCCCGGCGGGGCTCCCGATAAGGGCCCCCTTGCTCCGTCTCCCACCCGGGTTTATCCCGGGTTGGGATCCCTCCGTACGGAGGGGTGGGGGGAAGGAAAGAAGGACGCGGGGTGGCGAGCTCGAAGCAATCCATTTCCGCAGGTATTATAGGGAGGCAGGGCTTTTCGAGGGCCCAAGTGGGTTTCGGTTGTCTCGGGTGGGTTTCGGTTCGTCCCGGGTTATGCCTCCCGCCCGTGGGCGTTTTTGTGGGAACAAGATGCCTTCCACCCGAGCCGTTGCTAGAGATCGTCCCGAGTCCCGTTGTTGCCTGTCCACGGATTCCGTGGCCCAGCGTTGCGGAAGCGGATCGCCCTCGGGCGCCCGTTCCCGGAGCCCTGGGAATTCGTCCCGGTGGTGACCACCGTGTCCCGGGATCGGCCCCGGTGGGGCTCCCGCTGCGGGCTCCTTCCCACCCGGGTTTCTCCCGGGTTGGGTTCCCTCCGTACGGAGGGGTGGGGGGAAGGAAAGAAGGACGGGGGGTGGCGAGCTCGAAGCAATCCAGTTCCGCAGGTATTATAGGGAGGCAGGGCTTTTCGAGGGCCCAAGTGGGTTTCGGTTGTCTCGGGTGGGTTTCGGTTCGTCCCGGGTTATGCCTCCCGCCCGTGGGCGTTTTTTATGGGAACAAGATGCCTTCCACCCGAGCCGTTGCTAGAGATCGTCCCGAGTCCCGTTGTTGCCTGTCCACGGATTCCGTGGCCCAGCGTTGCGGAAGCGGATCGCCCTCGGGCGCCCGTTCCCGGAGCCCTGGGAATTCGTCCCGGTGGTGACCCACGTGTCCCGGGATCGGCCCCGGTGGGGCTCCCGCTGCGGGCTCCTTCCCACCCGGGTTTCTCCCGGGTTGGGTTCCCTCCGTACGGAGGGGTGGGGGGAAGGAAAGAAGGACGGGGGGTGGCGAGCTCGAAGCAATCCAGTTCCGCAGGTATTATAGGGAGGCAGGGCTTTTCGAGGGCCCAAGTGGGTTTCGGTTGTCTCGGGTGGGTTTCGGTTCGTCCCGGGTTATGCCTCCCGCCCGTGGGCGATTTTGTGGGAACAAGATGCCTTCCACCCGAGCCGTTGCTAGAGATCGTCCCGAGTCCCGTTGTTGCCCTGTCCACGGATTCCGTGGCCCAGCGTTGCGGAAGCGGATCGCCCTCGGGCGCCCGTTCCCGGAGCCCTGGGAATTCGTCCCGGGGTGACCCCCGTGTCCCGGGATCGGCCCCGGTGGGGCTCCCGCTGCGGGCTCCTTCCCACCCGGGTTTCTCCCGGGTTGGGTTCCCTCCGTACGGAGGGGTGGGGGGAAGGAAAGAAGGACGGGGGGTGGCGAGCTCGAAGCAATCCATTTCCGCAGGTATTATAGGGAGGCAGGGCTTTTCGATGGGCCCAAGTGGGTTTCGGTTGTCTCGGGTGGGTTTCGGTTCGTCCCGGGTTATGCCTCCCGCCCGTGGGCGTTTTTGTGGGAACAAGATGCCTTCCACCCGAGCCGCGTTGCTAGAGATCGTCCCGAGTCCCGTTGTTGCCTGTCCACGGATTCCGTGGCCCAGCGTTGCGGAAGCGGATCGCCCTCGGGCGCCCGTTCCCGGAGCCCTGGGAATTCGTCCCGGGGTGACCCCCGTGTCCCGGGATCGGCCCCGGTGGGGCTCCCGCTGCGGGCTCCTTCCCACCCGGGTTTCAACCGGGTTGGGTTCCCTCCGTACGGAGGGGTGGGGGGAAGGAAAGAAGGACGGGGGGTGGCGAGCTCGAAGCAATCCATTTCCGCAGGTATTATAGGGAGGCAGGGCTTTTCGAGGGCCCAAGTGGGTTTCGGTTGTCTCGGGTGGGTTTCGGTTCGTCCCGGGTTATGCCTCCCGCCCGTGGGCGTTTTTCTGGGAACAAGATGCCTTCCACCCGAGCCGTTGCTAGAGATCGTCCCGAGTCCCGTTGTTGCCTGTCCACGGATTCCGTGGCCCAGCGTTGCGGAAGCGGATCGCCCTCGGGCGCCCGTTCCCGGAGCCCTGGGAATTCGTCCCGGTGGTGACCCCCGTGTCCCGGGATCGGCCCCGCTGGGGCTCCCGCTTCTGGCTCCTTCCCACCCGGGTTTCTCCCGGGTTGGGATCCCTCCGTACGGAGCGGTGGGGGAAGGATGGAAGGACGGGGGGTGGCGAGCTCGAAGCAATCCATTTCCGCAGGTATTATAGGGAGGCAGGGCTTTTCGAGGGCCCAAGTGGGTTTCGGTTGTCTCGGGTGGGATTCGGTTCGTCCCGGGTTATGCCTCCCGCCCGTGGGCGATTTTGTGGGAAAAAGATGCCTTCCACCCGAGCCATTGCTAGAGATCGTCCC
>CM060865.1:13713128-13715628 GCA_030737845.1 Acorus calamus | reverse complement strand
CACCCGGGTTTCTCCCGGGTTGGGTTCCCTCCGTACGGAGGGGTGGGGGGAAGGAAAGAAGGACGGGGGGTGGCGAGCTCGAAGCAATCCATTTCCGCAGGTATTATAGGGAGGCAGGGCTTTTCGAGGGCCCAAGTGGGTTTCGGTTGTCTCGGGTGGGTTTCGGTTCGTCCCGGGTTATGCCTCCCGCCCGTGGGCGTTTTTGTGGGAACAAGATGCCTTCCACCCGAGCCGTTGCTAGAGATCGTCCCGAGTCCCGTTGTTGCCTGTCCACGGATTCCGTGGCCCAGCGTTGCGGAAGCGGATCGCCCTCGGGCGCCCGTTCCCGGAGCCCTGGGAATTCGTCCCGGTGGTGACCCCCGTGTCCCGGGATCGGCCCCGTGGGGCTCCCGCTGCGGGCTCCTTCCCACCCGGGTTTCTCCCGGGTTGGGATCCCTCCGTACGGAGGGGTGGGGGGAAGGATGGAAGGACGGGGGGTGGCGAGCTCGAAGCAATCCATTTCCGCAGGTATTATAGGGAGGCAGGGCTTTTCGAGGGCCCAAGTGGGTTTCGGTTGTCTCGGGTGGGTTTCGGTTCGTCCCGGGTTATGCCTCCCGCCCGTGGGCGATTTTGTGGGAAAAGATGCCTTCCACCCGAGCCGTTGCTAGAGATCGTCCCGAGTCCCGCTGTCGGCACCGGTGTCCCGTTGTTGCCTGTCCACGGATTCCGTGGCCCAGCGTTCCGGAAGCGGATCGCCCTCGGGCGCCCCTTCCCGGAGCCCTGGGAATTCGTCCCGGTGGTGACCCCCGTGTCCCGGGATCGTCCCCGCCGGGGCTCCCGCTGCGGGCTCCTTCCCACCCGGGTTTATCCCGGGTTGGGATCCCTCCGTACGGAGGGGTGGGGGGAAGGATGGAAGGACGGGGGGTGGCGAGCTCGAAGCAATCCATTTCCGCAGGTATTATAGGGAGGCAGGGCTTTTCGGGGGCCCAAGTGGGTTTCGGTTGTCTCGGGTGGGTTTCGGTTCGTCCCGGGTTATGCCTCCCGCCCGTGGGCGATTTCGTGGGAAAAGATGCCTTCCACCCGAGCCGTTGCTAGAGATCGTCCCGAGTCCCGCTGTCGGCACCGGTGTCCCGTTGTTGCCTGTCCACGGATTCCGTGGCCCAGCGTTCCGGAAGCGGATCGCCCTCGGGCGCCCTTCCCGGAGCCCTGGGAATTCGTCCCGGTGGTGACCCCCGTGTCCCGGGATCGCCCCGCGGGGCTCCCGCAGCGGGCTCCTTCCCACCCGGGTTTATCCCGGGTTGGGATCCCTCCGTACGGAGGGGTGGGGGGAAGGATGGAAGGACGGGGGGTGGCGAGCTCGAAGCAATCCATTTCCGCAGGTATTATAGGGAGGCAGGGCTTTTCGAGGGCCCAAGTGGGTTTCGGTTGTCTCGGGTGGGTTTCGGTTCGTCCCGGGTTATGCCTCCCGCCCGTGGGCGATTTCGTGGGAATAAGATGCCTTCCACCCGAGCCGTTGCTAGAGATCGTCCCGAGTCCCGCTGTCGGCACCGGTGTCCCGTTGTTGCCTGTCCACGGATTCCGTGGCCCAGCGTTCCGGAAGCGGATCGCCCTCGGGCGCCCGTTCCCGGAGCCCTGGGAATTCGTCCCGGTGGTGACCCCCGTGTCCCGGGATCGGCCCCGCTGCGGGCTCCTTCCCACCCGGGTTTATCCCGGGTTGGGATCCCTCCGTACGGAGGGGTGGGGGGAAGGATGGAAGGACGGGGGGTGGCGAGCTCGAAGCAATCCATTTCCGCAGGTATTATAGGGAGGCAGGGCTTTTCGAGGGCCCAAGTGGGTTTCGGTTGTCTCGGGTGGGTTTCGGTTCGTCCCGGGTTATGCCTCCCGCCCGTGGGCGATTTCGTGGGAATAAGATGCCTTCCACCCGAGCCGTTGCTAGAGATCGTCCCGAGTCCCGCTGTCGGCACCGGTGTCCCGTTGTTGCCTGTCCACGGATTCCGTGGCCCAGCGTTCCGGAAGCGGATCGCCCTCGGGCGCCCGTTCCCGGAGCCCTGGGAATTCGTCCCGGTGGTGACCCCCGTGTCCCGGGATCGGCCCCGCTGGGGCTCCCGCTTCTGGCTCCTTCCCACCCGGGTTTCTCCCGGGTTGGGATCCCTCCGTACGGAGGGGTGGGGGGAAGGATGGAAGGACGGGGGGTGGCGAGCTCGAAGCAATCCATTTCCGCAGGTATTATAGGGAGGCAGGGCTTTTCGAGGGCCCAAGTGGGTTTCGGTTGTCTCGGGTGGGTTTCGGTTCGTCCCGGGTTATGCCTCCCGCCCGTGGGCGATTTTGTGGGAACAAGATGCCTTCCACCCGAGCCGTTGCTAGAGATCGTCCCGAGTCCCGCTGTTGGCACCGGTGTCCCGTTGTTGCCTGTCCACGGATTCCGTGGCCCAGCGTTCCGGAAGCGGATCGCCCTCGGGCGCCCGTTCCCGGAGCCCTGGGAATTCGTCCCGGTGGTGACCCTCGTGTCCCGGGATCGGCC
>CM060865.1:13685560-13690560 GCA_030737845.1 Acorus calamus | reverse complement strand
AAGGAGCCCGCAGCGGGAGCCCCAGCGGGGCCGATCCCGGGACACGGGGGTCACCACCGGGACGAATTCCCAGGGCTCCGGGAACGGGCGCCCGAGGGCGATCCGCTTCCGAACGCTGGGCCACGGAATCCGTGGACAGGCAACAACGGGACACCGGTGCCGACAGCGGGACTCGGGACGATCTCTAGCAACGGCTCGGGTGGAAGGCATCTTATTCCCACGAAATCGCCCACGGGCGGAGGCATAACCCGGGACGAACCGAAACCCACCCGAGACAACCGAAACCCACTTGGGCCCTCGAAAAGCCCTGCCTCCCTATAATACCTGCGGAAATGGATTGCTTCGAGCTCGCCACCCCCGTCCTTCCATCCTTCCCCCCACCCCTCCGTACGGAGGGATCTCAACCCGGGATAAACCCGGGTGGGAAGGAGCCCGCAGCGGGAGCCCCAGCGGGGACGATCCCTGGACACGGGGGTCACCACCGGGACGAATTCCCAGGGCTCCGGGAACGGGCGCCCGAGGGCGATCCGCTTCCGGAACGCTGGGCCACGGAATCCGTGGACAGGCAACAACGGGACACCGGTGCCGACAGCGGGACTCGGGACGATCTCTAGCAACGGCTCGGGTGGAAGGCATCTTTTTCCCACAAAATCGCCCACGGGCGGGAGGCATAACCCGGGACGAACCGAAACCCACCCGAGACAACCGAAACCCACTTGGGCCCTCGAAAAGCCCTGCCTCCCTATAATACCTGCGGAAATGGATTGCTTCGAGCTCGCCACCCCCCGTCCTTCCATCCTTCCCCCCACCCCTCCGTACGGAGGGAACCCAACCCGGGAGAAACCCGGGTGGGAAGGAGCCCGCAGCGGGAGCCCCAGCGGGCCGATCCCGGGACACGGGGGTCACCACAGGGACGAATTCCCAGGGCTCCGGGAACGGGCGCCCGAGGGCGATCCGCTTCCGCAACGCTGGGCCACGGAATCCGTGGACAGGCAACAACGGGACTCGGGACGATCTCTAGCAACGGCTCGGGTGGAAGGCATCTTGTTCCCACAAAAACGCCCACGGGCGGGAGGCATAACCCGGGACGAACCGAAACCCACCCGAGACAACCGAAACCCACTTGGGCCATCGAAAAGCCCTGCCTCCCTATAATACCTGCGGAAATGGATTGCTTCGAGCTCGCCACCCCCCGTCCTTCTTTCCTTCCCCCCACCCCTCCGTACGGAGGGAACCCAACCCGGGAGAAACCCGGGTGGGAAGGAGCCCGCTGCGGGAGCCCCACCGGGGCCGATCCCGGGACACGGGGGTCGCCACCGGGATGAATTCCCTGGGCTCCGGGAACGGGCGCCCGAGGGCGATCCGCTTCCGCAACGCTGGGCCACGGAATCCGTGGACAGGCAACAACGGGACTCGGGACGATCTCTAGCAACGGCTCGGGTGGAAGGCATCTTCGGTTCCCACAAAAACGCCCACGGGCGGGAGGCATAACCCGGGACGAACCGAAACCCACCCGAGACAACCGAAACCCACTTGGGCCCTCGAAAAGCCCTGCCTCCCTATAATACCTGCGGAAATGGATTGCTTCGAGCTCGCCACCCCCCGTCCTTCTTTCCTTCCCCCACCCCTCCGTACGGAGGGAACCCAACCCGTTGCTAGAGACCCGGGTGGGAAGGAGCCCACAGCGGGAGCCCCACCGGGGCCGATCCCGGGACACGGGGGTCACCACCGGGACGAATTCCCAGGGCTCCGGGAACGGGCGCCCGAGGGCGATCCGCTTCCGCAACCTGGGCCACGGAATCCGTCCCGGACAGCAACAACGGGACTCGGGACGATCTCTAGCAACGGCTCGGGTGGAAGGCATCTTGACTCCCCGGGCGGGAGGTCCCGGGACGAACCGAAACCCACCCGAGACAACCGAAACCCACTTGGGCTCCCGCTGCGGGCTCCTTCCCACCCGGGTTTCTCCCGGGTTGGGATCCCTCCGTACGGAGGGGTGGGGGGAAGGAAAGAAGGACGGGGGGTGGCGAGCTCGAAGCAATCCATTTCCGCAGGTATTATAGGGAGGCAGGGCTTTTCGAGGGCCCAAGTGGGTTTCGGTTGTCTCGGGTGGGTTTCGGTTCGTCCCGGGTTATGCCTCCCGCCCGTGGGCGTTTTTGTGGGAACAAGATGCCTTCCACCCGAGCCGTTGCTAGAGATCGTCCCGAGTCCCGTTGTTGCCTGTCCACGGATTCCGTGGCCCAGCGTTGCGGAAGCGGATCGCCCTCGGGCGCCCGTTCCCGGAGCCCTGGGAATTCGTCCCGGTGGTGACCCCCGTGTCCCGGGATCGGCCCCGGTGGGGCTCCCGCTGCGGGCTCCTTCCCACCCGGGTTTCTCCCGGGTTGGGTTCCCTCCGTACGGAGGGGTGGGGGGAAGGAAAGAAGGACGGGGGGTGGCGAGCTCGAAGCAATCCATTTCCGCAGGTATTATAGGGAGGCAGGGCTTTTCGAGGGCCCAAGTGGGTTTCGGTTGTCTCGGGTGGGTTTCGGTTCGTCCCGGGTTATGCCTCCCGCCCGTGGGCGTTTTTGTGGGAACAAGATGCCTTCCACCCGAGCCGTTGCTAGAGATCGTCCCGAGTCCCGTTGTTGCCTGTCCACGGATTCCGTGGCCCAGCGTTGCGGAAGCGGATCGCCCTCGGGCGCCCGTTCCCGGAGCCCTGGGAATTCGTCCCGGTGGTGACCCCCGTGTCCCGGGATCGGCCCCGGTGGGGCTCCCGCTGCGGGCTCCTTCCCACCCGGGTTTCTCCCGGGTTGGGTTCCCTCCGTACGGAGGGGTGGGGGGAAGGAAAGAAGGACGGGGGGTGGCGAGCTCGAAGCAATCCATTTCCGCAGGTATTATAGGGAGGCAGGGCTTTTCGAGGGCCCAAGTGGGTTTCGGTTGTCTCGGGTGGGTTTCGGTTCGTCCCGGGTTATGCCTCCCGCCCGTGGGCGTTTTTGTGGGAACAAGATGCCTTCCACCCGAGCCGTTGCTAGAGATCGTCCCGAGTCCCCTGTCGGACCGGTGTCCCGTTGTTGCCTGTCCACGGATTCCGTGGCCCAGCGTTGCGGAAGCGGATCGCCCTCGGGCGCCCGTTCCCGGAGCCCTGGGAATTCGTCCCGGTGGTGACCCCCGTGTCCCGGGATCGGCCCCGGTGGGGCTCCCGCTGCGGGCTCCTTCCCACCCGGGTTTCTCCCGGGTTGGGTTCCCTCCGTACGGAGGGGTGGGGGGAAGGATGGAAGGACGGGGGGTGGCGAGCTCGAAGCAATCCATTTCCGCAGGTATTATAGGGAGGCAGGGCTTTTCGAGGGCCCAAGTGGGTTTCGGTTGTCTCGGGTGGGTTTCGGTTCGTCCCGGGTTATGCCTCCCGCCCGTGGGCGATTTTGTGGGAACAAGATGCCTTCCACCCGAGCCGTTGCTAGAGATCGTCCCGAGTCCCGCTGTCGGCACCGGTGTCCCGTTGTTGCCTGTCCACGGATTCCGTGGCCCAGCGTTGCGGAAGCGGATCGCCCTCGGGCGCCCCTTCCCGGAGCCCTGGGAATTCGTCCCGGTGGTGACCCCCGTGTCCCGGGATCGCCCCGCCGGGGCTCCCGCTGCGGGCTCCTTCCCACCCGGGTTTATCCCGGGTTGGGATCCCTCCGTACGGAGGGGTGGGGGGAAGGATGGAAGGACGGGGGGTGGCGAGCTCGAAGCAATCCATTTCCGCAGGTATTATAGGGAGGCAGGGCTTTTCGAGGGCCCAAGTGGGTTTCGGTTGTCTCGGGTGGGTTTCGGTTCGTCCCGGGTTATGCCTCCCGCCCGTGGGCGATTTTGTGGGAAAAAGATGCCTTCCACCCGAGCCGTTGCTAGAGATCGTCCCGAGTCCCGCTGTCGGCACCGGTGTCCCGTTGTTGCCTGTCCACGGATTCCGTGGCCCAGCGTTCCGGAAGCGGATCGCCCTCGGGCGCCCCTTCCCGGAGCCCTGGGAATTCGTCCCGGTGGTGACCCCCGTGTCCCGGGATCGCCCCGCCGGGGCTCCCGCTGCGGGCTCCTTCCCACCCGGGTTTATCCCGGGTTGGGATCCCTCCGTACGGAGGGGTGGGGGGAAGGATGGAAGGACGGGGGGTGGCGAGCTCGAAGCAATCCATTTCCGCAGGTATTATAGGGAGGCAGGGCTTTTCGAGGGCCCAAGTGGGTTTCGGTTGTCTCGGGTGGGTTTCGGTTCGTCCCGGGTTATGCCTCCCGCCCGTGGGCGATTTCGTGGGAATAAGATGCCTTCCACCCGAGCCGTTGCTAGAGATCGTCCCGAGTCCCGCTGTCGGCACCGGTGTCCCGTTGTTGCCTGTCCACGGATTCCGTGGCCCAGCGTTCCGGAAGCGGATCGCCCTCGGGCGCCCGTTCCCGGAGCCCTGGGAATTCGTCCCGGTGGTGACCCCCGTGTCCCGGGATCGGCCCCGCTGGGGCTCCCGCTGCGGGCTCCTTCCCACCCGGGTTTATCCCGGGTTGGGATCCCTCCGTACGGAGGGGTGGGGGGAAGGATGGAAGGACGGGGGGTGGCGAGCTCGAAGCAATCCATTTCCGCAGGTATTATAGGGAGGCAGGGCTTTTCGAGGGCCCAAGTGGGTTTCGGTTGTCTCGGGTGGGTTTCGGTTCGTCCCGGGTTATGCCTCCCGCCCGTGGGCGATTTCGTGGGAATAAGATGCCTTCCACCCGAGCCGTTGCTAGAGATCGTCCCGAGTCCCGCTGTCGGCACCGGTGTCCCGTTGTTGCCTGTCCACGGATTCCGTGGCCCAGCGTTCCGGAAGCGGATCGCCCTCGGGCGCCCGTTCCCGGAGCCCTGGGAATTCGTCCCGGTGGTGACCCCCGTGTCCCGGGATCGGCCCCGCTGGGGCTCCCGCTTCTGGCTCCTTCCCACCCGGGTTTCTCCCGGGTTGGGATCCCTCCGTACGGAGGGGTGGGGGGAAGGATGGAAGGACGGGGGGTGGCGAGCTCGAAGCAATCCATTT
>CM060865.1:13673060-13675560 GCA_030737845.1 Acorus calamus | reverse complement strand
CTCCCGCCCGTGGGCGTTTTTGTGGGAACAAGATGCCTTCCACCCGAGCCGCGTTGCTAGAGATCGTCCCGAGTCCCGTTGTTGCCTGTCCACGGATTCCGTGGCCCAGCGTTGCGGAAGCGGATCGCCCTCGGGCGCCCGTTCCCGGAGCCCTGGGAATTCGTCCCGGGGTGACCCCCGTGTCCCGGGATCGGCCCCGGTGGGGCTCCCGCTGCGGGCTCCTTCCCACCCGGGTTTCTCCCGGGTTGGGTTCCCTCCGTACGGAGGGGTGGGGGGAAGGAAAGAAGGACGGGGGGTGGCGAGCTCGAAGCAATCCATTTCCGCAGGTATTATAGGGAGGCAGGGCTTTTCGAGGGCCCAAGTGGGTTTCGGTTGTCTCGGGTGGGTTTCGGTTCGTCCCGGGTTATGCCTCCCGCCCGTGGGCGTTTTTGTGGGAACAAGATGCCTTCCACCCGAGCCCGTTGCTAGAGATCGTCCCGAGTCCCGTTGTTGCCTGTCCACGGATTCCGTGGCCCAGCGTTGCGGAAGCGGATCGCCCTCGGGCGCCCGTTCCCGGAGCCCTGGGAATTCGTCCCGGGGTGACCCCCGTGTCCCGGGATCGGCCCCGGTGGGGCTCCCGCTGCGGGCTCCTTCCCACCCGGGTTTCTCCCGGGTTGGGTTCCCTCCGTACGGAGGGGTGGGGGGAAGGAAAGAAGGACGGGGGGTGGCGAGCTCGAAGCAATCCATTTCCGCAGGTATTATAGGGAGGCAGGGCTTTTCGAGGGCCCAAGTGGGTTTCGGTTGTCTCGGGTGGGTTTCGGTTCGTCCCGGGTTATGCCTCCCGCCCGTGGGCGTTTTTGTGGGAACAAGATGCCTTCCACCCGAGCCGTTGCTAGAGATCGTCCCGAGTCCCGTTGTTGCCTGTCCACGGATTCCGTGGCCCAGCGTTGCGGAAGCGGATCGCCCTCGGGCGCCCGTTCCCGGAGCCCTGGGAATTCGTCCCGGTGGTGACCCCCGTGTCCCGGGATCGGCCCCGGTGGGGCTCCCGCTGCGGGCTCCTTCCCACCCGGGTTTCTCCCGGGTTGGGTTCCCTCCGTACGGAGGGGTGGGGGGAAGGAAAGAAGGACGGGGGGTGGCGAGCTCGAAGCAATCCATTTCCGCAGGTATTATAGGGAGGCAGGGCTTTTCGAGGGCCCAAGTGGGTTTCGGTTGTCTCGGGTGGGTTTCGGTTCGTCCCGGGTTATGCCTCCCGCCCGTGGGCGTTTTTGTGGGAACAAGATGCCTTCCACCCGAGCCGTTGCTAGAGATCGTCCCGAGTCCCCTGTCGAGTCCCGTTGTTGCCTGTCCACGGATTCCGTGGCCCAGCGTTCCGGAAGCGGATCGCCCTCGGGCGCCCGTTCCCGGAGCCCTGGGAATTCGTCCCGGTGGTGACCCCCGTGTCCCGGGATCGGCCCCGGTGGGGCTCCCGCTGCGGGCTCCTTCCCACCCGGGTTTCTCCCGGGTTGGGATCCCTCCGTACGGAGGGGTGGGGGGAAGGAGAAGGACGGGGGGTGGCGAGCTCGAAGCAATCCATTTCCGCAGGTATTATAGGGAGGCAGGGCTTTTCGAGGGCCCAAGTGGGTTTCGGTTGTCTCGGGTGGGTTTCGGTTCGTCCCGGGTTATGCCTCCCGCCCGTGGGCGATTTTGTGGGAACAAGATGCCTTCCACCCGAGCCGTTGCTAGAGATCGTCCCGAGTCCCGCTGTCGGCACCGGTGTCCCGTTGTTGCCTGTCCACGGATTCCGTGGCCCAGCGTTCCGGAAGCGGATCGCCCTCGGGCGCCCTTCCCGGAGCCCTGGGAATTCGTCCCGGTGGTGACCCCCGTGTCCCGGGATCGTCCCCGCCGGGGCTCCCGCTGCGGGCTCCTTCCCACCCGGGTTTCTCCCGGGTTGGGATCCCTCCGTACGGAGGGGTGGGGGGAAGGATGGAAGGACGGGGGGTGGCGAGCTCGAAGCAATCCATTTCCGCAGGTATTATAGGGAGGCAGGGCTTTTCGAGGGCCCAAGTGGGTTTCGGTTGTCTCGGGTGGGTTTCGGTTCGTCCCGGGTTATGCCTCCCGCCCGTGGGCGATTTTGTGGGAAAAAGATGCCTTCCACCCGAGCCGTTGCTAGAGATCGTCCCGAGTCCCGCTGTCGGCACCGGTGTCCCGTTGTTGCCTGTCCACGGATTCCGTGGCCCAGCGTTCCGGAAGCGGATCGCCCTCGGGCGCCCCTTCCCGGAGCCCTGGGAATTCGTCCCGGTGGTGACCCCCGTGTCCCGGGATCGTCCCCGCCGGGGCTCCCGCTGCGGGCTCCTTCCCACCCGGGTTTATCCCGGGTTGGGATCCCTCCGTACGGAGGGGTGGGGGGAAGGATGGAAGGACGGGGGGTGGCGAGCTCGAAGCAATCCATTTCCGCAGGTATTATAGGGAGGCAGGGCTTTTCGAGGGCCCAAGTGGGTTTCGGTTGTCTCGGGTGGGTTTCGGTTCGTCCCGGGTTATGCCT
>CM060865.1:13658060-13663060 GCA_030737845.1 Acorus calamus | reverse complement strand
GCTAGAGATCGTCCCGAGTCCCGATGTCGGCACCGGTATCCCGTTGTTGCCTGTCCACGGATTCCATGGCCCAGCGTTCCGGAAGCGGATCGCCCTCGGGCGCCCGTTCCCGGAGCCCTTGGAATTCGCCCTGACCCTCGTGTCCCGGGATCGGCCCCGTTGGGTCTCCCGCTGCGGGCTCCTTCCCACCCGGGTTTAGTCCCGGGTGGGATCCCTCCGTACGGAGGGGTGGGGGGAAGGAGAGAAGGACGGGGGGTGGCGAGCTTGAAGCAATTAAGTTCCGCAGGTATTATAGGGAGGCAGGGCTTTTCGAGGGCCCAAGTGGGTTTCGGTTGTCTCGGGTGGGTTTCGGTTCGTCCCGGGTTATGCCTCCCGCCCGTGGGCGTTTTTGTGGGAACAAGATGCCTTCCACCCGAGCCGTTGCTAGAGATCGTCCCGAGTCGGCCCGTATCCCGCTGTTGCCTGTCCACGGATTCCGTGGCCCAGCGTTGCGGAAGCGGATCGCCCTCGGGCGCCCGTTCCTGGAGCCCTGGGAATTCGTCCCGGTGGTGACCCCCGTGTCCCGGGATCGGCCCCGTTGGGGCTCCCGCTGCGGGCTCCTTCCCACCCGGGTTTCTCCCGGGTTGGGTTCCCTCCGTACGGAGGGGTGGGGGGAAGGAAAGAAGGACGGGGGGTGGCGAGCTCGAAGCAATCCAGTTCCGCATGTATTATAGGGAGGCAGGGCTTTTCGAGGGCCCAAGTGGGTTTCGGTTGTCTCGGGTGGGTTTCGGTTCGTCTCGGGTTATGCCTCCCGCCCGTGGGCGTTTTTGTGGGAAAAAGATGCCTTCCACCCGAGCCGTCGCTAGAAATCGTCCCGAGTCCCGCTGTCGGCACCGGTAACCCGTTGTTGCCCGTCCACGGATTCCGTGGCCCAGCGTTCTGGAAGCGGATCGCCCTCGGGCGCCCGTTCCCGGAGCCCTGGGAATTCGTCCCGGTGGTGACCCTCGTGTCCCGGGATCGGCCCCGTTGGATCTCCCGCTGCGGGCTCCTTCCCACCCGGGTTTATCCCGGGTGGGATCCCTCCGTACGGAGGGGTGGGGGAAGGAAGAAGGACGCGGGGTGGCGAGCTCGAAGCAATCCAGTTCCGCATGTATTATAGGGAGGCAGGGCTTTTCGAGGGCCCAAGTGGGTTTCGGTTGTCTCGGGTGGGTTTCGGTTCGTCTCGGGTTATGCCTCCCGCCCGTGGGCGTTTTTGTGGGAACAAGATGCCTTCCATCCCGTTGTTGCCTGTCCACGGATTCCGTGGCCCAGCGTTGCGGAATCGGATCGCCCTCGGGCGCCCGTTCCCGGAGCCTTGGGAATTCGTCCCGAATCGGCCCCGTTGGGGCTCTCGCCGCACCCGGGTTTCTCCCGGTTGGGTTCCCTCCGTACGGAGGGGTGGTTGATAATAGCAGCAGAGGCAAGGGAGGACCGGAGTTTTGTAGCTGACTGGCGGGAACCCCGGTCCCGTCTTCCGGCAGGGACCCGAAAGATGGTGAACTATGCCTTCTGGTGTTACTGACGTGGTTCGTCCCGGGTCTCCCTCCGAAGCCTCGTGGGGCGTGAGGGGATTAGAGGCATCGGGGCGCTTCGGGTAGGACGGCGCGGTTCGCTTCGAGGGCCCAAGTGGGCCCAGAAATCGGGATTTACGGTCTCGTTGTTGGTCGATTACCCGTGTGTGCCGTCCGGATGGCGCTTAAGCGCGCGACCCAGACCCGGCCGTCGGGGCGATTGCCATGCACCTTCGTCCCCCCCCTCCGGGCCGATCCTAAGAGACGGGGGAAGCCCGTTCTGGAATCCCCCGGGACGTGGCGGCTGTTCTATCCCGGTTTTCCCGGGTGGAATCCGGAGGTAGGGTTTCTCCGGGTTGGGTACGGAGGGGTGGGGGGAAGGAGAGAAGGACGGGGGGTGGCGAGCTTGAAGCAATTAAGTTCCGCAGGTATTATAGGGAGGCAGGGCTTTTCGAGGGCCCAAGTGGGTTTCGGTTGTCTCGGGTGGGTTTCGGTTCGTCCCGGGTTATGCCTCCCGCCCGTGGGCGTTTTGTGGGAACAAGATGCCTTCCACCCGAGCCGTTGCTAGAGATCGTCCCGAGTCCCGCTGTCGGCACCGGTATCCCGTTGTTGCCTGTCCACGGATTCCGTGGCCCAGCGTTCCGGAAGCGGATCGCCCTCGGGCGCCCGTTCCCGGAGCCCTTGGAATTCGTCCCGGTGGTGACCCTCGTGTCCCGGGATCGGCCCCGGCTCCCGCTGCGGGCTCCTTCCCACCCGGGTTTATCCCGGGTGGAGATCCCTCCGTACGGAGGGGTGGGGGGAAGGAGAGAAGGACGGGGGGTGGCGAGCTTGAAGCAATTAAGTTCCGCAGGTATTATAGGGAGGCAGGGCTTTTCGAGGGCCCAAGTGGGTTTCGGTTGTCTCGGGTGGGTTTCGGTTCGTCCCGGGTTATGCCTCCCGCCCGTGGGCGTTTTTGTGGGAACAAAGATGCCTTCCACCCGAGCCGTTGCTAGAGATCATCCCGTCCCGCCGCACCGGTCCCGTTGTTGCCTGTCCACGGATTCCGTGGCCCAGCGTTCCGGAAGCGGATCGCCCTCGGGCGCCCGTTCCCGGAGCCCTTGGGAATTCGTCCCGGTGGTGACCCTCGTGTCCCGGGATCGGCCCCGTTGGGTCTCCCGCTGCGGCCCCCTTGCTCCTTCCCACCCGGGTTTATCCCGGGTGGAGATCCCTCCGTACGGAGGGGTGGGGGGAAGGAAAGAAGGACGGGGGGTGGCGAGCTCCGAAGCAATTAAGTTCCGCAGGTATTATAGGGAGGCAGGGCTTTTCGAGGGCCCAAGTGGGTTTCGGTTGTCTCGGGTGGGTTTCGGTTCGTCCCGGGTTATGCCTCCCGCCCGTGGGCGTTTTTGTGGGAATAAGATGCCTTCCACCCGAGCCGTTGCTAGAGATCGTCCCGAGTCCCGCTGTCGGCACTGGTATCCAGCTGTTGCCTGTCCACGGATTCCGTGGCCCAGCGTTCCGGAAGCGGATCGCCCTCGGGCGCCCGTTCCCGGAGCCCTGGGAATTCGTCCCGGTGGTGACCCCCGTGTCCCGGGATCGGCCCCGTTGGGGCTCCCGCTGCGGGCTCCTTCCCACCCGGGTTTATCCCGGGTGGGGATCCCTCCATACGGAGGGGTGGGGGGAAGGATGGAAGGACGGGGGGTGGCGAGCTCGAAGCAATCCAGTTCCGCAGGTATTATAGGGAGGCAGGGCTTTTAGAGGGCCCAAGTGGGTTTCGGTTGTCTCGGGTGGGTTTCGGTTCGTCCCGGGTTATACCTCCCGCCCGTGGGCGTTTTTGTGGGAATAGGATGCCTTCCACCCGAGCCGTTGCTATAGATCGTCCCGAGTCCCGCTGTCGGCACCGGTATCCCGCTGTTGCTTGTCCACGGATTCCGCGGCGCAGCCTTCCGGAAGCGGATCGCCCTCGGGCGCCCGTTCCCGGAGCCCTGGGAATTCGTCCCGGTGGTGACGCGCCCTTGTCCCGGGATCGGCCCCGTTGGGTCTCCCGCTGCGGGCTCCTTCCCACCCGGGTTTCTCCGGGTTGGGATCCCTCCGTACGGAGGGGTGGGGGGAAGGTGAGAAGGACGGGGGGTGGCGAGCTCGAAGCAATCCAGTTCCGCAGGTATTATAGGGAGGCAGGGCTTTTCGAGGGCCCAAGTGGGTTTCGGTTGTCTCGGGTGGGTTTCGGTTCGTCCCGGGTTATGCCTCCCGCCCGTGGGCGTTTTTGTGGGAATAAGATGCCTTCCACCCGAGCCGTCGCTAGAGATCGTCCCGAGTCCCGCTGTCGGCACCGGGTCCCGTTGTTGCCCGTCCACGGATTCCGTGGCCCAGCGTTCCGGAAGCGGATCGCCCTCGGGCGCCCGTTCCCGGAGCCCTGGGAATTCATCCCGGTGGTGACCCTCGTGTCCCGGGATCGGCCCCGTTGGGTCTCCCGCTGCGGGCTCCTTCCCACCCGGGATAGTCCCGGGTGGGGATCCCTCCGTACGGAGGGGTGGGGGAAGGATGAAGGACGGGGGGTGGCGAGCTCGAAGCAATTAAGTTCCGCAGGTATTATAGGGAGGCAGGGCTTTTCGAGGGCCCAAGTGTGTTTCTGTTGTCTCGGGTGGGTTTCGGTTCGTGGGTTATGCCTCCCGCCCGTGGGCGGTGGGAATCAGATGCCTTCCACCCGAGCCGTTGCTAGAGATCGTCCCGAGTCCCGCTGTCGGCACCGGTGTCCCGTTGTTGCCTGTCCACGGATTCCGTGGCCCAGCGTTCCGGAAGCGGATCACCCTCGGGCGCCCGTTCCCGGAGCCCTGGGAATTCGTCCCGGTGGTGACCCCCGTGTCGCGGGATCGGCCCCGCTGGGCCTCCCGCTGCGGGTTCCTCCCCACCCGGGTTTATCCCGGGTGGGATCCCTCCGTACGGAGGGGTGGGGGGAAGGATGGAAGGACGGGGGGTGGCGAGCTCGAAGCAATCCAGTTCCGCAGGTATTATAGGGAGGCAGGGCTTTTTGAGGGCCCAAGTGGGTTTCGGTTGTCTCGGGTGGGTTTCGGTTCGTCCCGGGTTATGCCACCCGCCCATGGGCGATTTTGTGGGAATAAGATGCCTTCCACCCGAGCCGTTGCTAGAGATCGTCCCGAGTCCCGCTGTCGGCACCGGTGTCCCGTTGTTGCCTGTCCACGGATTCCGTGGCCCAGCGTTCCGGAAGCGGATCGCCCTCGGGCGCCCGTTCCCGGAGCCCTGGGAATTCGTCCCGGTGGTGACCCTCGTGTCCCGGGATCGGCCCCGTTGGGTCTCCCGCTGCGGGCTCCTTCCCACCCGGGTTTATCCCGGGTGGGGATCCCTCCGTACGGAGGGGTGGGGGGAAAGGAGAGAAGGACGGGGGGTGGCGAGCTCGAAGCAATCCAGTTCCGCAGGTATTATAGGGAGGCAGGGCTTTTTGAGGGCCCAAGTGGGTTTCGGTTGTCTCGGGTGGGA
>CM060865.1:13610560-13645560 GCA_030737845.1 Acorus calamus | reverse complement strand
TTATTAATTCCAAAAACTTTATCGGATTTAAATGAAAATTTTATGGGCAGTACGAAACAGTATCAGAACCCATAATATGTAGTTAGATTATTAATCAGAGTCTTCAAACCCCAGCAGGTAGCTAAAAATCAAAATTTTAGCAACTCCGATCGAAATTAGGACTCTAAATGACACAGGCCTAACATCATCACCCTCCCTTGGCCCACAAATCATCATCTTGAGCATTTGTCAAACCAATGAGCCTAATTAAATTAAAATGAATTAGACTTGACCCTAGGTTTTCGAGCTCAATAGGACAAGAGACGCCAGGAGATAATCCAGTGAGCAATAAACCATTTAATGATGTCTAGGAAAGTGGTTTCATAAGGTTTCTACCTTAAAGGACAGTGGTTACTTAATTGAGGAACACGTGAAAGCGTGGAAGACCCCCCACTAATCCCTTACACTTCCCTGGTTGTTGAGTGGTTGATTGTTAATTGGCAAGCTTGAGGCATATCTTGGGACGGTTAGGAGCTGTCCATTAAGGGAGGAACATCCTCAACAACTAGATCTTTTAAAAATCATCATCCCTTACTTAACAAGATAAATCTTAATTTGTTGATTGTGAAAGTATATTCTTGATTTGGGATATTTTGGTTTATGAGCATTTGGTCTAGAGATTCGATTGATTCGTACCGAGTCAACCAAGACCTTGAAGGATTACATTTATCCATCTAGAACTACGCAACCCTCATGCATTGTGTTACCAACAACCAATGCTAACAACTTTGAGATCAAGCCTGGGATGATTAATATGCTCCCAAAATTTGATGGATCCAAGGATCCATATCTTTTCATTAGGGAATTTGAGGAAGTTTGTTCCACTCTAAAACTTCAACAGCTAACTGATGATTCCATCCGGTTGAGGTTAATCAACTTCTCCCTCAAAGATAATGCTAAAAAGTGGTTGTATGCTCTAACTGCAAATTCTATCACCACTTGGGATCAATTAGTTATGATAATTCTGAAGAAGTTCTTTCCTAATCATAAAAATGCTAAGATTCGCATGAATATAAATCAATTCATTCAAAAGGATGGGGAATCTTTATGGAGATATTTAGAGAGATTCAAGGACTTGCTATTGCAATGTCCTCATCATGGATTTGAGGTTTGGAGACTAGTGCAAATTTTATATGAAGGTTTGAATTACACCACAAGGACTATGGTTGAATCAATGTGTAGTGGTGAATTTACCAATAAAAATGAAACTGAAGCATGGGCATTTCTAGAAGAAGTAGCTGAAAAATCCATGCAATGGGAGACAATTAGAGAGCCTGAGAAACTCATGCCTTCTAAGGGAGGTATTCATTCCATTGATAGTAGCTTTGAGTCTGAAGCCAAATTTGCATCTCTCATTCGTAGAGTAGAGGCCCTAGAGATGAAACCAAATCATGATTCTGTTAATCAAGTCTCCACCTCCAACCCTACTATTGTCTGCATTTTATGTAAATCTTCAAATCACCTAGCGGAAGACTGTCCTTCCCTGTCATCCCACAAGGAAAGTTGGGCCGAACATGCCAATAGCTTACAATGGAAGAAAAATGACCCATATGCTCAAACTTATAATCCTGGATGGAGGAATCATCCAAATCTATCATGGACTCAAGGCCCATTTCAAGGAGGCCCACAAGGACCTCCTCAAGCTCCCATGTATCCTAGACCAAACACAGGACCCATTCCTACTCCATTTCCTCCGCCTGGTTTTCAAACAGAAAATGAGAAGAAGTTCTCTTCCTTAGAAAAAGGGTTGGATGTTCTTATGAAGCCACTCAAAATTTAACTCAATCATCCTCCCAGATGTCTGCCACTTTGAATCAATTTATGCAATCTACAGGGCAAATCCTTCAATCCACCACACAGGCAATCTCCCGTCTTGAGATTCAAGTTGGTCAATTGGCCACCACCATGAGTGAGAGAGAGAAAGGAAAGTTTCCTAGTCAACCGGAACCCAACCCTAGAGGACCCATTCTTCAAGGACAAATCCAAGATTCTTCTAGTAACCAGTCCAACCAGATTAATGCAATCACTACTCTTAGGTCTGGTAGACAAGTGGACAACAAGGTTATTATGCCTAGTAATGATGTCGAAGATGATAAGGACAACCCAAATTAAATCATGAGGACCCAGATTCTGAACCCATCCCAGAGAAAGCAAGCCCAATGATTCTCCTGAGAGAGTTTATGTTCCCAAGGCCCCATATCCCCAGAGATTAGGTACAATTAAGAAATCTGCCCAGCTAGATAAAATTTTAGAGGTGTTTAAGCAAGTTCGTGAATATTCCGCTCCTAGATGTTGTCCAACAGGTACCTGCCTATGCCAAATTTTTGAAGGACTTATGCACCCAAAAAAGGACCAACAATGTACCCAAGAAAGCTTTCCTGGCATCCCATATAAGCTCCATTCTTTCATGTGAGACTCCAATCAAGTATAAGGACCCAGGTTGTCCCACCATTTCATGTGTGATTGGAGACACTCGTATTGATCGAGCTTTGTTAGACTTAGGTGCGAGTGTAAATCTACTGCCCTATTCAGTGTACAAACAGTTAGGCTTAGGAGAATTGAGACCTACCCCAGTGACCTTACAATTAGCAGATCGATCTGTGAAAATTCCTAAAGGTGTCATTGAGGATGTCCTTATTAAGGTTGGGGATTTCATCTTTCCTGTTGACTTTATAGTTTTAGAAACTCAACCTGTTCTAAACCCGAAGGGGCAAATTCCTGTAATTTTGGGTAGACCATTCCTGGCTACATCTAATGCTTTGATTAACTGTCGAAATGGATTGATGAAATTATCTTTTGGAAATATGACAGTTGACCTAAATATCTTTCACATTGGAAAACAACCAGGAGATTATAATGATGAATTAGAAGATGTGAATTCTATTGAGGAAATAATTGAAGATTTGAAACATCATTCTATGTCTACTAAAGATCCTTTAGAATTTTGTCTTGCTCACTTTGGAGAAAATTTTGATATGGAAAATCAATCGTGGAAGTAAATGCTCTCCTAGATTTAGAACCAACCATCCCATTCAATAAGTGGCAACCAAAACCTGAGCCCCCTCCTCTTTCACCACCCCTTCCTTCCATTGATGAGCCTCCTAAGCTAGAACTTAAACTATTTTTGGAGTTACCGCTGGAGAAAGTGGAGGTCATTCACCTCATTGATTCCATCTATCAAGATTAAGCTCTCTTGGTAATCATTTTGTACTATATTTTTCTGGGTTGCCTTTCCTCCCGAGTCATCAATTCCTTGTTCATGTTGTAAACTAGGTTTGGGGGCGTTAGGGTAATTTTCATTTTCAGTCTAGGCTTTGTGTTTGTTGCATCCACTATCATCGAGTCATTGGATGTAATCTTTATTTTGAAGTATATTGAACTAATAAAATTGTTTTGATGTCATCATATAGCAACAGTTCAATGGTGATCACTTGATATGGTAAAATTCTCCCTTTTTCATTCTCCTTTCTTGATATTTCATGTGTCCAATTATATGAACATTGAGGACAATGTTAGATTTAGGTTTGGGGGTGTAATCAACAAATTTTGATGTGATATATTAAAAAAAAATTGGGAAAAATTTAATCATTGGGATGCATTTGGCTTGCCAGATCAATTTTCACTTTAGTTGTTAATCCTATCCTGTGTCTAAAATGTTTTTCGCAAATTTCAAGTCTTGAAAAAAAAAAAATTTCAGCACTTATAGCCACATATATGTAGCGTAAATGGAAAAGTGAAATTTAAGGGAGAGAACTGGAAGAATCATTAGTGGAGACTTAGCCCATGAGAGATTTGAGCCATTCTATTCTTGGAGGGATTTTACATAATTCTGAGTTACAAGTTAACTAAAATTTTTCTTGTTTTCGCTTTTTTTTAAAAAAAAAATGTCATTTGCTTGATCTCTTTATTCTTGTTTTGATCAAAGATTCATGAACACCATAAAAATTGGATTACTACACTAGAAACTCCTCTGAAATCTTTTCAAGGCATACAATAACCATATGAAACTTAGGAAATGATTTAGGCCATCTTTGCTAACCCATCTATCATGTTCAGCCAACCTATTTTTATACTTATCCACTAGTCAAACCCCTTGAGCCATATAAGCCTTTCTTTGTTCAACCTATTTTCCATCCTACACTTTATTTAATGAGTGTAACCTTAAAATTTTGTTTTGGGAACGAGGAAAGAAAAAGAAAAGAAAAAAAATCAATCAATTACTATGAAATTTCATGGAGGGTTATTACTATCATGATTCTTGAAGAAAAAAAAAGAAGAAAAAAAAAGAAGAAGAAAAAAAGAAGAAAAAAAAGAAAAAAAGAAAATACACAAATCTTCAAAGCATTTCAGAATAAACCTTGTCCAATTTCCAACAATAATTCTAGCCCCATTACAACCTATTGAAAAGACCTACTTGATCCTAAATGTAATGTGGTTAAAATGTGGAGAATAGATGAAGAGGACTTATGGTGTTTAATCCAATGTTCTTGAGTCGATGATATTCCGTTCCTGAGATCAATTTAATTTTCTTTTTCTTTGATATGGTCCGTCCTTCTATAAAATCTTATATGTGGATTATTTGAATTTTGATTCCTTGCCACATATAAGTTGAGAGAAATGAGCCCACCTCTGAGTGAATTCCTTGTTGAGTGTAATATCCAGTGAGTTTTTTTGAAGTCAAGGCGAAATCCATTCTGAAGGTGATCAAAACTAAGTTTTACTTGGAAAAAGAAAGTTACATCCTTGTTGGCTATGCACACACACACTTCAGGACTTGATTATGAGTGAAACTTCTAACATGTGGATAGAGTTCTCAACTTTAGTAGATTTTTATCAAGCTCCCTAAGATGTCATTTTTCTCAGATTTTCAAAAAAAAAAAAAAAGAAAAAAGAAAATGTCATGAATTTTGTGGGTAGATTCGCTGCAAACCCACGAGTCAAACTCGTCCACTAGGGGTGACCTAGGGGTTTAAGGGCTTGTTGCATACGCTAAATGCAACCGTGAGAGCCTGCGAAAGTGGCCTTATCCTTTTTTTTATATTTTTTTAATTTGATTGCTAGAGGACCAGCAAAATCTAGGTTTGGGGGTATTTGATAAGCATATTATTTTCACATTTAAACCCTTAATTTAGTTTTCTATTCCTAATTTTATGTGTAATAATGACTAATATTCCAAATTTATATGTTATTACAGGTAATTGAGATAAATGATGATTATCAATGCAAGATACTCTATGAAGCATTTAAAGATATGAATGAGAATCAAGAGGACTCTAGAAGATCCAAAATTATGCTAGAAAAAGATTTGGTGAAGAGAGAATCAAAAATCAAATTCCAATCAAATATTCTTCAAATCAATGTTGAAACCGTCCTACTGTTTTGACCATAACTTTTGCCTCAAATATCGTATTTTGGCCCAAATATGGCGTTGGAAAGATATTTTCAAGATCTACAAATCAATGTTTCATGAATATTTTGCAATTCCACCATATTAGGGGTCAAAAATTCATCCGAAGATTCTGCAGAAAATCAATGACGGGAATGAAAGCTTTTACCTGCTAAATCTGTCAAAGATGCATATTAGGAAGGTTAATGGTTAATCTTGACCATCCAATTTATTGCAAATCAACGGTTGAAATTCAAGGCTGAAGGCTATAAAAGGAACACATATGAAGCCAAAAGGGGCATAAACAAGGAGAAAAAAGGACAACCAAAGGAGAAAGATTCAAGAGTTTTCTTTTTGTTTTTCTTTTCATATGCTTGTAGTCATTTAGATCTGAATTTTTATATTAGTTTTTTTTGTTTTCAGAATATTTTTTTATATAATATGGTTTCTTTTATTTTTCTTTTATTTCGTTTGATCATGACTAGCTAAATCTTCAACTAGGGTTGAAGATGAAACCATGCAATGCTAGTTTAGGATTTTATATTTAGATCTGAATTCTTCATATTGTTTGCTTTATTGAGTATCAATCTCTCCTTCAATTCTCTTTTGAAACCTTTTATGTGAATTTCTTGTTACTTTCTTCAAAAATCTCTTGTATTTGATTTGATAAAATATGCTTTGATTGAGTTCTCTGATATTTTATGCTCTTCTTAACAAGTTGAATATTGAGTTGGTAGATTTTATAAAGGGAATGGAGATAGATCATTATATTGGGTTTTCATAAATAAGGTTTTTTAATCGTAGAATCATCTTCAAGGATCTCTTGTTTAGGGTTTGATAGGGTATGCTTGATTAACTATTTTGATATCTTATTCTCTTCCTAATGTGTGAATGTTGAGATGATTGTTTTGATTTTAAATCTGATTTTATGAAATAATATGATTTTAAATATTTATTTTCCGATTAATATTTGATTAACGTCAATATTGATTGAGTTATATGATGGAGTTTCATATTTGAATATAATCCCTACATTGGTATTGCATGGTGGATTCTAAAACCCTAGTTATCTTTTATATTCATATTAGCTTTTAATAAAAAACATAATAATAAAAAAACTTCATCAATCTTTCTTTCTAGTTCGATTAGTTAAATCAATTAATAATCTGATTTGAACAATTATCTGTGGGTTCGACCCGTATTTGCTAGATTTATACTATTGTAACGATCCATGCACTTGCGGTAATTAATAATAACTTAAAATATTCAATCAATGGGCCATCAGGCTTGGGGCCCACAAATCCAGTTCCAAATCAATAAGGACATGACGACACTCTTGAATGAGCTGACACGATTAGATCCAGGGTCTAGTTGGACAGTCAGACACCTCGTGGAGGAATGTCACCTCGAATAGTTAAGGCACGATCAGATTAGAGGTCTGGTAAGACGACCTTACTCCTCATGAACAAGCAGGGAAGGCACGATCAGACTAGAGGTCCGATCGGGCGATCTTTCACCTCGCAGACGCATTTGAATACGTAACGAACAAGCAGGCCAAAGAGTCACGAGCAGACTAGAGAAATGGTCAAAGGATCGTAACGTCTGTAACCGCCTGTGGATAGTCGAGGCCCACTAATTGCACGACGTGCCTCATTAACACGTGGGGGTTTCCACCGAAATCGCCCACTAAGTGTTTAATAGAATGTGGACAGTTATAACAGCCAAAGGAGTGAAAATGACAATCTAGCTGAGGAACTATGTGTGACTTGATCCCCAAAGAGTACGTAGGCAGCCTATAAAGAGGTTGCAAGATAGCACTCTAAGGTTCAATCAAATCTAAGCTAGCAAATTTACTCCTTACCAAAAACAACCTTTGAGAGTTTTAACCTCAAACAACCAAAAAGTTTAACTGAAGGAGAAGATATTGTCCTCAACTATTTATACAAAACCTATTCCATTTTCACCCATTGTAAAGATATGTGTAAATGTAAAAGTTCTTCCTTCATAGCAATACAAATTTGATTACCCATAAAAAAGAAAAAGCTATTTATATATTAACCATCTATTTTTGGTTGTCACATGTTTAATGTCACAGGTTTGGAAAAGGGAAAGGGAACTGACTATCTTGATCTTGAGCATCTGCTTCATATAAACTTGATGTTGAATACGACGCAGCCTCCCTTGATTGTGTTGCCAATAGCTTGTCCAAAACGTTCCAATCAACAATTTGCCCTCCACAATTGTCATTCATTTGATGCTGATGATCAGAACTCCCAGTAGTATTGAAACTTGTCCCCAAACTTGGGCTGTCCAGCTTTGGAAGTTCAACAACTTGGTTGATGCAGGCGCACTCGGATTCAAGGTCTAGATTGGGAGCGAATGAGGCCTCACCGACGTCGTTTCCTTGAAAAATGTAGTCAATGATATATGCAGGGTGATTTATGCCATCTGATTCTCCGAATTCGGCATCTCTGATGTAGTTGTGAGGGTTCCACATGTTTAACCTTTGCCTTTGGTTTGGACTTGGCTTCCTGAATGCACGACATACAACCCATCCTTCTTCCTGCAATTCATTAAAATTTGGTAAATTCAATCGATGATGCAAGCCCGAGTAGCTAGACGTCAAAATACGAAAAGCTTAGAGAGAAAAAAAATCTCTAACCCCCTAATGGAATATCCTAAGCAAAACAAATCTCAACCAATTATCATCAATATAGTTCCCGGCTGCCAACTAAATTAAGAGCTGGTAACTTGCACCATATATTTATATTACAAATACTACTGCATGCATTACATTGCTTCAATAGCATATATCAGAAAAAAAATAATGGAAAACATACAAATAGATAATCTACATCCATAGTTAGATGTACTAATATTAGGACATGCATGCAGCATTCTAATAAATAGAATACTGTTTTGCACTTGACAGTACTAATGCTAGTCACGCAACACCCTTTTTGTTCTAGTATGTGATGGGAATATTCACTGAAGAAAGCATTTGTCTAGCAAATGAAAACTCCTATTCATCTAAAAGCCTCACTTGGTCTCAGTTAAATTTCATGGTTAACTTGATTCATTTTTTTTTTCTTTAGGAGGATTTTATGAATCACAATCTTTTCATTAAAAAAAACACCAAACCTTCTAAATTAACAAATCAGAACACTTGATGTAAAGATAAGTTTGTAAAATGCAACCCAAGTCAGACACCAAAATAACACAACACAACTTAATAAGAACTAGAAATCTTTGAAAGTTACGCAGTACAGAATTTGAAAAAATGTGGTGACCCTGTAGGATTTTGGTTTATTTTACTATAAAAAATAAACAATTAAAATTTGATTTACATAAGAAAAATAATTTTTTAAATCATTGTATGTATTTGGATGCATGCAGTTTTAATGGAAACATAAATAATCCTGACACGTGATACGCACACGTGTTTTATTTAAATATGACATCTATCTATATTACTAACCAAAAGTGCTTTCAATTGTGTCACACTAATAATTTTTTAAAGATATATTGAAAGAATGATGGTGATCATTTCACATCATCATATTTTTTTAGGATTATTTTCTATTAATTTTAAATTGAAAAAATCATGCACAATACATAGATTTTAAATACCATAACAACATATATATCCATATCCACCAAATCTCATTCAATTATGAAAAATATAATGGATTATTTTTTAATTATAATTTACTCATAATCATTTTATAATATATTTTTAGTATATTTTTGAAATATTTTTTTAATGATTATATATTACATCTTAAAATATATTATTATTTATAATTAATTATAGGGTACTCAAAAAATTTAAGAATATGTGATATATCATTTTTTTAAAGCACAAAACTAATATAATGTAATCTCTGATTTTATATATAATAATTGATCCTCATCTAACTATTTATTAAATGAAAGTTTAGAATATGTGATACAACCCAAACCGAACTTGAGATTGAAGATACCCATCTCAAACCGAACCCAACCTGACCCTCGGGTTTGAGAAACTCAACCTGTCGGGTTTTGTTTGGGTTGGGTTTGGGTTTAATTAGGGTTGGTTCAGGTTGGGTTCGAGTTTGATTAGGGTTGAGTATAATTCAAAATTTATCATACACGTTAAAAAAATTATAATTTCACTTATTTCAGGTTGGGTTGAACCCGTCCAAGTTACACTTGTAATTCTAAAGGATTTAAATTGTACATAAAATTTATTTTTTATCCATTTGAGCAATATTGTGGGTTTTTGAGTCCCAAATGCTTACAATACAGGGCCAAGCAGAAAACAAGATAAAATAAAATATATTGGAACAAAATTTTACTGTATCAAGTTGATAAACAGTTCTAAATTCATTTTTTTTTAAATAATAATGATGAAAAGGAGCCAATGACCATATACATCCACCGAGACAAAATGCCACTGGATTTTATTTTATTTTTTTATATTTTTATTTTTGCTAGGTAAAAGGATGTCAATCGGGATGAGATCTGGTAAATTAGTATTGGTAGAATTGCACCCAAAGTTGATTGCCAAATAGCCAGTTGACTAATTATCAAAGAAAACTCAAAGTTTATTATATAGTAGCTACAAGAATCTAAGAATGTAAAGATCATTGCTATTAATTGGTTGGTTTGTTTGATGCAACAAGGTCTTATAAAGTCTGCACTCTTTGAGATCATTTGCCCTCCTTGAGTTCTTGTACATTCTCTTCTTAATAATGCATTCAGTTACTTTTACCCACCAAAAAAAAAATAAAAAAATAATTATAATTGTTATGAAAAAAAGAACTTGCCTGAGGAGGTCCATGCTCACTAGTCTGAAGACGATACTCATGCATGATCCAATCAGTTTTCCTTCCGTTGGGCGCTCGGCCTTGGTAAAACACCAAGGTCTTCCTCATCCCTATAAGCTTAAACTTTGAAAGCACAGCCTTATCTCTCCCTGTTGCCTTCCAAAACCCGGCTGCAGTTGCCCTATTTGTCCGAGTTCCCGTCGGATACTTCTTATCTTTGTGGCTGAAGAAGTAATACTCATTCTGCTCCTCAGAACCAAACTTGCACCTATCTACAGTAGGAATTACATATTAATAACAAGGAATACTAAAACAGAAACCTGATTGATCATCTTTGAAAGGAAATGTGTCTTAACCTTGGAGATCCCATGGCTCTATTCGGTAGAGGTCGACGTCTGCGATGACCTCTAAATCAAACTTCTGTGAAGCTATTTTCCTTGCAAGGTAATAGCCCACAAGCTCTTCCTCTGTGGGATGGAATCTGAAGCCTGGTGGCACACATGAATCCACTTCCATTGCCAATGATGATCTTAAAAAAAAATAAAAAATACATGCGCCTCTTTGTTAGAGAATGGAGTGAGAGAGAGCGAGGAAGGACAGAAAAAAAAAATTTGACTTAAAATTTCAAAGCATGCTCATGTTTACTTTGAGTGCACTCCATGGTGAAAATGTGCTATGGCATCCACCAACCCTACCCATATGCACTCAATAGTGACAATGTCATACTTACATATGGAAGATTGACAACAAAAATAACATGATTCTTTTCAAATGCATTTTTGACTCCCAACATAGAAACAAAATAAATAGAGTACAGAGGCCAGGTGGTTTTAGTTTAAGGGTTTGTCACAAAAGAATTAATCAAAATGAGGTCAATTACATAATACAGTTTAAATAAACTGCAAAAATAAAAATAAAAATGATAAATGGCATTGTTAACCCGATATAAAACCCCTCTATGTGTTGTGCTCTGCTTCTTATATTGCTGAAAGAATATGAAATCAATGGTTAATTTGGAGAAACTTTCATAGAAGATTGACTTTCCACATGCAGCATCCGAAATACAGCTTCTCTATCTCTATGAACAAACCCTAAGACGATTTTGCGTTTCGATATCACAGTAAATTCTATGGTATTGTTTGTATCCGCTTTTGATTTCAAGAATCCTAAATCATCTCAAAATGTGGATCCAAATGATACCATGCTCAGGTTCTACACATGGTATGCTTTTAAACATCTCTTGACTAGCAAAGATATAAAGAAAGAGATTACACTCACTTGAAAAATCAAAGGCCTTGCGTCGTCCAAGAAGAGAGAGAGAGAGATGTTTAGGCTATGGTGGATGAGTTGAGTTAATACTTGTAGGAATGTTTTATAAAGTGAAGGAGCTGTACATATACAAGAAAAAGAAAAAGCGTGTGTGAAAGAGAAGGTTTTTTAGTGTATTCATTGCGCGTGGGGTGGCCGAGATGAAAGGAGAGAAGAGAAGAGGAGAGAGAGAGAGAGAGAAATAGAGAATTTGCACGGTTACGGGACAACAAAACAAATCACACGCCACCTCCTCCCACTACCAAAAGGGTAAGGTACATTGTATTTCAAGACTCTCAAAATCTAATTGGAGGAAAACAATTGTCATCTTTGAAAGGTGTGGTCCTGGTCTGTCACTGGATGCACAAATGGAGGCTTTACACGTGTCACAATCAACCTCCTAATCATTTACATGCCGCCCTTTTTTTCTTTTCACTCATGTATATGCTGTGGAGGCGCCGAATTACTTCCCTGATCCGGGAGGATACGGTGGAATACGATCCTGTATCGGACCTGATCTAGTGGGTTATCTAAGGCAGGATTCAAGTGAGATCTAATCCCGTGCGATAAACCTGGTCATAATTGGGGAATGAATTGGCCTCGGTTATCAGGTCTCGTCACTTTCGTCATTTGGTCAGACATGAGGATACATGGGCCCAACAATTACATCCTTACAACATTTTTCTACTTAGTGTATGTTTGAAAACACGGTTTGAAAATCAGTTTTTAGCTTTTGCAGCTTTATACACACCTTTTGAGAGTGAATGATGATGTTTTAAGGATGTAATAATGATGATTTGAGAGTGTAATGATGATGGCTGCTTTATAAAACACATATTTCGATGTACAGTTTTAGAGATAAAATCTAGTAATGATGATGTATTTAAGTTGACATGTTTAGTAATAGCTTTTAGCTTTTAAATGATGATGTAATTGAATTGATGTGACCCCAAAAGCTAAAAGCTGCTTTTGACTTTTGTAGTCAAACATACACTTAATCATTTTTATAATTTCAAATGCAGTCTCGATAGTCTCTGTAACACGATATGTATATACCACATTGAAATGTTTCCACATCTTTTATAAATAATATCATTTAATTTATTGGATTACATACTTTATGTTTTATAAAAATACTAGATACCCTAATTAGATGAGGAATGTTTCCTTTCTAGCTTGTCATTTACCTATAGTATATATTTCCATGGTTGGAACCAGTGGCCAACACTACAAGAAATATGGGCATGGGCAAAAACCTTAATTTTCATAGCAAAATCTATTTCTCGACGAAACATGTTTGTTGCAATTAGCATTGCCAATGCCTCGTATGGGACTCCACTTTTCGTAGCAAAAGGTGACATTTTGCTATGAAAGTAATTTTGTAACAAAATATATATTTTTGTAACAAAAAAAACATACGGCTGCGAAACAGGGCTGCCGGGGGAGTTTGGTTGGCGCTGGGGGGCTCGTGCATGCGTACTTGCAAGCGTGCAATCTCGTAGTCTTTGTCCCTAGCATTTTTAGTTAATTTTAAGTGTTTTTATGTTGTTATACTCACCCAATTGGATGTTTTTGACTTGCAGATCTTGGTGAACGTCACGCAATGACCTGGGTTGCGGTGAGTGGATTCATCCAACCTATTTGGGAGGCGTTGGATGTGCGTAGTCGTGCATTCCGCCTCCTTGGGGCACCATAACTTCATATTAACTATATTGCATCCATACCATGATAGGTGACTTGTATGCTAGGGTTATGCATTGTTATGTCATGCATAGGAAACCATGCTTACCAATACATCATATCTCATACTTGGATAGTTTTATTTCATGCATGCTTACACCCAGTTAACCATGTATCTTGTTCTTACATGTATGCATGAATATCAAGCATGACTATGATAATTTCTTGAATTTTCCTATCATGTTAGCATTGATTTTAATGATAAATCCCATGTATATTTATTATCCATGTTGTATGTTGTTATATACATGTAAATAAGCTATGAACCTTGTCTAATGAGGTTAGGCAAATATATGACCACTTATGGGGTCATACCATGGCATTGGCATTACGAATCGTTTGTCTTCTCGGCATCCGAGTTATGCGCCTTAGAGGGAATTCATGAGAATTCGTTACTATATCGGTGTCTAATAATCGGTGATGATGGTGGATCCACGAGGATTGTGTCCATAAGTGTCGAATGTTTCTCCCCTTCGTCAGCTTCGCATTGAAGCCACCCGGCGTTGTAGTTGTCATGCGAGGTGCTCCCAGGTACTACTCATGACGCCTGTTGGTGCACTCATACAGTAGAGGTAGTGGTCATGGGAGGCTACCAGGTAGAGGCTGTGCAGGAGAGGGCTTGTAACGCCCCATATTTACCTAACCGTTAATCGGACGGTAAACAGGTCGCTACTACAATTAATACATATAGAAGACAAAAATTTGAACTCATTTTTTTAAAATGATATCAATTAAATATAAATATAAAAAAAACTGATGATAATAAAATAAATAATATCCAATTGTTTTAAATCACCAATGGTCATACAAAATATCAGAGTCTAACGGAAACAAAATATTAGAATGGAAAAGACATACTAAACCACCCCTATGGGAACCATCTAAACTAAAGTAAATCCAAATAGTTGACTGCGACTATTATTTATTCTCCAACACTGCTACCTCGACGAGATCCTTGAAACGTATGAAAAGTTCAAGCTTTGTCTTGGTTCTCATAAGATAAGCTACCTGGTTATGAAACAACCAGCCATTTGGAATAGGGTGAGTGATTAACTCAGTGAATAAGCACACTGACAAATTACCTCACGTGACAGTATATATAAAAATAAAGTTTTATGAAAATCTGAATTTCACTCAATGAATCTTTTATTTTATTAAATCAATTTAAAATCATGAACTTTTAAAAAATATTTTAATGCGCACGTGGCCCAATCCTTGGCTTACATTAAAGAAATCATGAGAGTTAAATGATACCATCATATATATATATATATATATATATATATATATATATAGAGTTATATAAAAAAAAAGAATTTTCTTTAATAAATTAATTTAAATTTATGAGCTTAATAACATATATTTTAATGCAATCACATGGCCCAATCTTTGGTCCATGTCATAGAAATTATGCAGTTTAAATGATATGACCGGGTAGGGTTCTCAAACGGAAGAACCATTCCCCAAAACAAGTGTGCCAAGCCCAAGCGACTAAATCGCTCAAAAAGCTCCCTCGAGGAGACGTCGGATCTAAAAGATGCTGATCGGTCGCCGCTGTCATCACTACGAGAATACCAGCACAAGATGCCACAGTTGCTGCAGACTCAAAACAAAGGAATCGGCCACTGTAATGAATGCTTTACCACACCCCTCACCGATCTTGGGACTTTTCGAGTCCTAGACCTTCTTCTCCAAAGGCGAAATACTACGGGGGGGTTTATTACAGAAAATATGTCATGATATTCATCTTGATAAAATCTCTTAGGACTAGGTTGTCTCCACTAGTCCTAAATTTTCCAAAAATCTCAAAAGTACCAAAATCCTTAATTCAAATAATTATCTAAAAAAAATATAAGCATCAATATATGCGTTTTTATTAATTCTTGAAACACGAATAACATAATTCATGATATATTAATTGTCATCATAAAGAAATGAAATCATGCAATTTTATGCAATAATAAAATGTAATTTGATCAAATATGAAAAATATCCAAATCATGCACATAATATCACACAAATATGATTAGCATGTGAAATTCAACAATATAAAGCAAAAGCTCACATGAAATAAATCGATAGGCCTACTCACCTTCAGTCTACGCAATACAAACTGATGCACGCGCATGAATGATACACACTCGCACGTTGATAACCTAGCATAACAATTTTGAAATAATAAATCAGAAACAATTCAATTATGACTCAAATCCCTGACAACTAACTTACAACAACACTAAGCCCAATCATCTCGAAAGCCCAAACCTAATAGACCTACAATCTACAACTCATTTCAAAGGCCTAATGAAAAATCTCAACTCCAAATAAATATTTAGACAAATCCAATAAGGCTCAACTATAATTTCAATGATCGAAATAACTAAATCCAATCAATTTATATCCCAATAATAGTAATATCCGATTAATATTCGTTGATCCCACTAAATCAATTTAATTGATTTAAGATCCAATTTGAGTCACCAAAATCAATAAATCATCAAATCCCACAAATCAAATTATACTCATTAAACATCCAATTGGTATCTTTTTAAATCTCTAAAATTCATCAAACTTGGTCATGAAGCTAAATATTAAATTCTAAGAAACAGCACAAAATTATTTAAAAAATCATAACTTTCTACCCGTAACTCCGAATTGGACGGTTCATGATTCGTTGGAAAGATCTTTTCAAAACTTATTTCTGTTTGTGAAATACATTTTTCCCAAAAAAGGACTCTATCATAGTCAAAAACACGATTTAACCTCCATATATATAATTTACCTGAAAATAGTCATTTAATCCCCAAAATCAATAAATCTAATTTCATCTTAACAATTCCTTTGAGATCCGTTGAAATCAAATCAAATAATCATCCAATTAAAATCAATCAAACCCTAACCCTAATCCATCAACCTTCTTCCCTAAACAATCGATTGACACAATCATCTCCTAACCAAAAATAAATTGAAACCCTAAACAACAAAATCAATAGGGAATGATATCTCACCTTACATCCGATCACACTATCCACCATCTTCATCTAGGGTTAGGTCATCACCACCCTTCATACATTATGAGATTTGGATGAAAACCCTAACCCAAACATGTTATTTAAATTATTTAAAGGGGTTTACCAAAATTACAAAACGACCCCTTAAGTATTCCCGGTTTACAATGAGGTCCCTATCTAATTTATAAACAGATCCCTATCCGATTTATAGAAAGGTCCCTGAAGGCTATTAAAAGGTATTCTGGATTCGCAACTAAATCCCTGGACCCAATAACTTGATACAAAATCTTAAAAACCTAATTTTTCGAACTCCGAATCTCACCAAATTTCAACCAAAGTATCTTGACACTAAAAATATCTATAAAAAATATAAAATAATTATTTCAATATCAATTTATAATTATCATAATTATAAATTAAATTGGACCCATTTGAGCCCACCGCCAAATCTGAAAAATGAAATAATTAAATTTCAATTAAAATTTTCATTATATATTTAAAATAAATATATAATTCTGAAAAATACCAAAACGTTACAGGGCTACCGGATGACGAATGATGTAGAACATGCAAATTTCTCCCGATAGTCCTATGTCAGCCTGTGAGGGTGAGGGTGTGGGTGTGGTGGGCTCGGGTTGATACACGACCCACCAGCTTAAGTGGTTGCTCCCATCTTGTGGGGAACTTAATTACTTGAATGTTAATATGAGTTGTATTGCATGGATTGTACCATTCACTAAGCGTGTGGCTCTCCCCTCGCATGTTGTTTCCTCCAATTGGCGTCGAATAGGATCCGAAGGAGGAGCTCCCTTAGGTACAGCATCAGCAGTGGTGCAGCATTCATGCCTTAGATTTTGTAAGTGAGAGGTCATTAGCATCCCCCCTTATGTATATGTATTAGTTTTGTCATGCTCGTGTCAAAGCACGCGGTATAAAATTACAAGAGACACATGTATATAACGCCAATTATACAAAAATTAAATAATCCTTATTTAAAAAATATGTTTATAAATATAATGCTAAAATAATGTGCTATTATTATATTAAATATACAAAGAGAACATAAATGAAATATCAATCACAAGTTTCTCGTCAAAAGGTAGTATCAAAACTGGGGAGCACCCATTTAAAAAAAATGTAAAATTGGAGGGGCAGAAATTTAACTTATTGGATTCGGATTAACGGATCTGACCATTCCCGTTCTCCTCCGCCTGGTTTGACCATCATCCACTTGGAAGCACTCCTCGAACGTCGAAGACAGAGGGAGGTGGGGACCTGCAGGAGACCCTCTGACGCTCAAGTCAATCAAGTTGGCTGAGAAAAATATTTGTAAAAAGAATTGTGCATACCTTCTTTGTGAGGAATTGCCCCTTATTTATAGAGGATTTCAGATGGTATTAGGGTTTCTTGTCAACCTCTTCCCATCAGACGGTTGAGAGTTCCCCAATCATCAATGAGGAGACAAAAGATATACTCTCAGGATTTGATCAATTATAAGTTGATATATATATCCATATTTAATTGGAATTTTTTGGATTCAGTCAATGATGAATTAGTCTTGTGATATATATTGACACTGATTGAATTTGAATGTTGATAATTACTAGTTAATGCAATATATCCAAGGGGATCAAGGAAATATATGATTGGATAGGTACTGACTTGGATCGATGTCGTCGGACGGGTATGGGCCAGCGGGTCAAGCCTGCTCGGGCTCTGGCCAATTTGGCCATTGTCTTGCCGGGTTGGATCCGGGGAATCCCATGACCCGACCCGCTTTAGGGAGTCCAAAAATCTGGAGCCCACAGATGCCCCCTTTTTCTCATTCGACTGGTAGTTTTGCATGTTGAATGGGAAAAACAACCACCGAAGCGCCAAGTGTCAGACGAAACCCCTGTCCCGTCAAAATGATGTCGCTAGGATTCAACAGCCTCTTTTGATTCGGCGGTTCATTTGACTTTCAAGGGCAATTAAGGCAGATTCATCATATCATTGGATTGAAGATACGTCATTTCGACTGGCAACCTCATTGGTTAATACGGGATTATGATTTCGCCCTATCATTAATCGATGCTTTGGTTTGAGGAACGGCGTGGTGAAGACGACAGGGTGGATCCCTGGCCTATATATTTCCTTTGGTCAAAGTGCAGTGGCAGTATCATCATGGAGCGCTCGAAATGACTTGGGAACGTGAAGAGGAGATGCGAGAAAAGTATCCATCATTGTTTGCATCTTCCTCAGGTATGCCTTGAATTTAGGGACTAAATTCCTTTAAGGGGGGAAGGATGTGACAACTGAGACTTTTAGACCATAATTAAACTAATTTTTAGTCGTGTTTCTGATATTCCAAATTTTTATAATTTGGCATGGTTGGAATCCTTGTGTTGTTAGCTTTCCAACGCTTTTTACAGATCATGAATCGGACTTGTATCGATCAAGTTATGAGCCAAACTATGCCGAGAGGTCGGGCAGAGGAAATAACGACGGATCCAATAGAGCCGTCGGTGTTGTGACGGATCCAACAAGTGTCGTCAGATTTCTGGGTGACGGACGTGATCAAAGCCGTCGGTGGTGTTGGGAGATGGCTGCAATAGGAGCCGTCAATCTGGAAAATCATATTTTTGAAATATGATCCATTTTTGAAAAGAAATCAGTATCTTCATTGGAAATAATCTGATTAATGGTTTCTTATTTACATAAATCATATTTTTTAAAATTTGGTCCGTTTGTGGAAACAAACAAGTAAATTGATTTGTGATTTAATTTAAAATAATAGTTTCATATTTTTGTCTCCCATGTGTATATGCCTATATATACCCCCACTTTTCCTCTCTCTTTGCATTAAAACCTAAAACCCTAGAAATTTTCAAACCCTAAAACCCAAGTCTTCTTCTTCTTCTCTTGTTTTCGACGCCGTTGTTGAGGAGCTCGGGAAGGGGTTCGAATAAAGGATCCTTATGAGTATTACCCTCTGATTATAAAGAGTTTTGATTAATAAAAATTCTCTTTAGAACTTCTTTTCATATGATTTCATTTTTAGGCTTTTCAAACAAAAAGAATATGTTTTTCTTCTTGATCCTTGAAGGTTTTATATAATTTTGGGTATTGTATTGTACCAATGATTTGTCGATGTTTTTGTGATGTTTTATAAAGTTTTATATGATGCTATTAGTCCACACATGTGTATTTTTGGATTTGTTGATCTCTTGTGTTTTCATCTTGAGTTTTTATAGTTTTGATGATTTAAGAGTCATTTTCGGGTTGATTGTATACCTGGGCATTTATCGTGTTTTTGGCTATGATAGAGTCGTTTTTGGGAAAAATGTATTTCACAAACAGAAATAGATTTTGAAAATACCTTTTCATCGAATCATAAATCGTCCAATTCGGAATTACGGATTGAAAGTTATGTTTTTTCAAAGATTTCTGTATCGCTCTTATATACGTTTTATAAATCCTTAGAGGGTCTAAGATAAAGATAATAGGATATCATGTTAGGTACAATGACATGATATTTCTCATGGTTTTCAAAGGATTTTGTAAAGTATACTTAGATCCTTGGGTGTACCAAGAGTTTTAGTGTTTTATCGATACTTTACCGTTTTCCCATAAGCTAGGGTTTCAAATGAATTATTCTTATATACGATTTTCGATCTATTTCCTAAATGTTTTGTATCGGTTACATATTATATATTGATTTTGATAATATGAATAGATCTAGGTTTTGAGGAAATTTTCAAGTAAGATTTTATTACTTTTAATGACATGTTTTGCGAATCCTTAAACGTAGGGTTTTTAATTGGGTTTTCTTTCACATGACTAATCTTAATATACATTCCATGCTATTTTCAAAGGATTTTATCGAGTATGTTCAGATCTTGGGTAGACGAGGTGTTTTAACGTTTTATCGATATTTTTCCGTTTTCTATGGATTAGGGTTTCGAACCGATTCTTTTTATTCATACGATCGTGATATATCTCCTAAAGCATTTTACTTTTGTTTTACCTATTCTATATATATATGTGTGTGTGTATATATATATATTGATTTTTGTCTATGATGGATTTAGGATTTTTGAAGATGTTTTAAATGAATTTTTGATTTATTCAATCGGATTATTGTACGCTTGATTGGATTTCTACAATATGATTTCCTTACTGTTTTATATTGTTTTAATCGACCCACATAGGGTTTTCAATGATAGAATGTGTTAGGATGTTTTAACAAAAAAAAATAATTATAATAAAATAATATAGAGTTTTTCTTCTGTTCCGGGACGGCTCTATTGAGAGCCGTCGGGTATTCTTTGGGACGGCTCCTTGCGGAGCCGTCGGTTTTGCCATGGACGGGCCCCTATAGGAGCCGTCTGGTTGCTTCTGGACGGCTCTTCCTAGAGCCGTCGGTTTCTATAAGTACGGGTACCATTAGGTCTCGTACTATTTGCGCGTATTGTGACCTAGTCGTACTATTTCAGGACTGGTTAGATTGCTGTACGATTTCTTGCTTGGTTTGCGTGTCGTTGGACCGAAGGTGAGTGGGTCTAGTCTCTAGTAGCTTTTGAAAAACTACCTATATTTATCATATTTGCATCATGCTTATGTTATGAGTACGACTGTTATCTTGAGTATAGAATTGCATGAGCATGACATCATGTTTTGAGACGTTATTATGCCTGTAAACTGTATAATGATTATTATGTTATTCTTGCATGCAAATATGTGAATTGTAGAGGTCATCTTGCATGCATATCATTCGTCTGCGTGACATCGTCTGCGTGACGAGGGTCTGCGTGACTCAGTCCAGTAGGACCGTGTCTGCGTGACACCCGTCTGCGTGACGCTGTCTGCGTGACGATTGGTATGCGTGATCAAGCTCTAGTTGGAGCGCTTTTAGCTGCGTGCCATACGGGCATGCGTGTTCGTTGCATCATGCGCATCATATAGATAGTATGAGATGGTGGTTATTTTCTCTAAAGAAATGCATTCCAATTTATCGAGATATTTGTGAAAATTTATATTTTTGTTGGTTCGGATATTTTGGAATTTACTCTGAAGGTTTTAATATTGTTATTATTATTATTATTATTATTATTATTATTATTATTGGGAAGCTAAGGTTCATTCACTGAGCGTGTGGTAGCTCACCCCTCCTTTTCCCAACCTTTCAGAGTAGCCATTGGCAATCGTCATTCGTGGTGGGCGTTGGCGATCTAGTTCTCATTTATTCCGTTGCATTCGTAGGTGCTTGAATAAGCCTTCTTCTTGGCATGTAGTGGACGTCCTTAGCTTTATCAGCAAAACCAGGGAATCTTTAGTTATTAGTAAATAAAGTACTCGTGTGTAATCATTCGTTGAGACTGAATTATTGAGATCCTGGATTTGGTTTATGTTTATGTTTTAAAAACTTATGTGTTTTAAATAAATATGTTAATTTATTTCATTGAAAAAGTTTTAGGTTGATGTGACGCACCATATCGCATGCCTTAATAGAGGATAATGGATACGGGGGCGTTACTGACCCTAGGGGCTTTGAGGATAAAACTTGCTGTTCTACACCGTTTATCATCTGGTAGCACTCTCTCGGGCAGCCTTTACCTAGAGCCTCCCATGATCAGTACACTGTCGAGCGCGTCGATGGTACCTATAGGTGGGGGTCCACCCAGGGCGGCTCGAACCTAGGCAGCTTCAACACGGATCCGGTGAAGGGGAGAACGATACACGCTCGCAATGTCATCCGGTGGCTCACCGTCATGGCACCACCCGCGCGCCCTGGCGCGCACGCACGCACCGGACTGCGCGCACGTCTGCGCCCGATTCCGCGCACTGCTGCGCGCAAATGCACGTGGACAGACCCGCGCATGCGCCCGGCCACTCCTAACCCCTCTCAAACCCCCTCACTCACCCAAACTCATAAATCTAGCATATATAACATCCCAACACACCCATATGTGCTAAAAATCAGCAAAGAAGAGGGAAAATAACTCACCAAGAGAGGGAGAGGGAAGGGGGAGATTTGGGGGCTCGCAAGCACGCCCTCGTCCACCTCAACCGCCACCACCGCTACCACCACCTCAGCCTTGGATGCTCTTCATCTTGCTGAACCAGAGAGAGAGAAAAACCAGTGAGGGGGAGCTAGAGAAGGAGGAGAAAGAAGAGACAACACAACATGCACCAACCTTGATCATCGTCTTCTTCAAGCACTACCTCTTCCAAGCACTCCTTCTTCTTCTTCCTCACTTCGGTAATACAACAAACACATAGGGGGCTGAAAACCAAAGGGGAGGGGAAAAACATGAGGGGGAGCTAGAGAGAAGGGGAAACAAATACAACAATAAATACACATGTATACTTACCCACCTTCACTTCCTCCTTCACTTCCCCCTCCAAACCATGCACCAACACACACCAAGGGGGCTGGACCAGAACAAGAGAGGAGAAGAGAGAGCTCAAAGTCGTGGGTTTTGGGGGGCATTTATAACCAAAAGAGGGACATAATGACTAAGCTATCCTCAGACTAAAACTCTGGACAACCTTCACTAAAACAGTTATAACTTCCTTAATATAGCTCCGAATTACACAATTCTAATGCCATTGGAAAGCTAAGAAAATTATCTACAACTTTCATGTTGGCAGTAGTCAAAATTCGTAGTGCCCGAAACGGTCACGAAAGGCCATCTACGGAATGCCAAACTTCCGGACCTCCAATTAGGGTACCCTGCGTGAAGATCGATCAACAGAAAAGCACTAGCTCCCAGAGCTGGTCAAAACAGATCATCAATTCGCTGCAAGTGGTACTTAATCATCAACCCCCACAGAAAGATCAAAACAACTCCTCAAACGATTAAGTCCAAATTCTGCTCCTCGAGCATGGCTGGCACTCATGATGTCACTTACACGCTGGGTAAGCTGCTCGACCGCACTTAATCCGCAAGACACGCAACAGGAGGTCGTCGAACCCCGACGACGCCTATGTGACATCATCTACCTGACATGGCGGTTAAGCCCCATCACGAATACTTAACGTCGCGTCTCCTCGTTTATGACCCATGTGGGGGCAAAACACGACAGTACCGCAAACTGTGCTTCAGATGCCGCCACCAACAGGTTGCCCAACTATAACCATTGGAACTCCACCATCATGCACTCAATGGGCAGATTCATCATGGGGAGTCCAAGCTCTCGACATCATCCAATAGCACTCTGCCGGTGTGGCCCTACCTGGTAGCCTCCCACGTCCACTATCTCTACTATATGGACACACCAACCAGTGTCGTGGATAGTACCTGGGAGCACCTCACAAGACTCTAGCCTCTACTGGGCCGCTACAATGCACGATGTTATATCGAGGCGACTCCATATGTTGCCATGGAACCCAGTCCATAAGCTATCACCCACCAAGCTGCAAAAGGACGCACTCAATCCCGATCGTACGCATTATCACTCGCTATAGCACCTTCCAAGTGAGAGGGAAATGCAATCATCAAATAGATGTTTCCAAGATATTCCCTAACGGGAAAAAAACCTCTTAGGAGGGCACCATGAGATCCCAATATAGGATATCCCGATAACCAAACAAGGAACACAGAACACCCTAGCCCGGTCTCAATGATGACCCCGCCAGGCCCCTTATTCCCGAGCAAGAAAATGGAAGAAGACATCACTCATTAATTAATAATACGCCACATCTTCAAAATTTAACACCGACGTCGCACGCGATCTCCATGGTTACCAGCAATACCGATGTCCGGGAATGAAGCTTCATAATCGAGGCGCGATCCAACCTTAGAAATTGCAATGATCCATCAATACAACACAACTGGTTGGAAACTCCTTCCAAAGCCTTAATCCCACAACAGGGGACCCAACACTGACCCTGATCAGTAGACCCAGTCGACAACTTAAGGGGATCCAGGGGTGGCCATGTCCACGTCCACAGATGCGAGGAGGCATGTCAGCAACCTAAGAAAACCTCTAAAATCAGAGTACTTGGATAACAATCCTATGACTCATCCATACGACTTGACTTAGGCTCTGACAGGACCAGGCTCTGATACCAACTTTTATCACGTCCTAGGGCGGCCGTCCCTGAGACGTGGCAATAATATAATATCAGCTATCAAGTACAAAAGGTCAACAATGACTCCAATAAATAGTACGCAAAGCTAACAGGCAATGATAACTGATAACACAACTGAAATGTGGAAGCATAAAAATATCACTAAGTCTGTAACTCAAAAATATAATTATAGACTCGAATACACAATCAATGTCCCGTTAGAGCCAAGTCTAGTCCAAATAAAATACAACATGTGCAACACGCACGATTTCAAATACATGACTCTAGGACTGCTGACAGCCTCGCACTCGCCAATCCACCGGACAGGACGCTTCTACGCATGCAAGACCACGCCACAGGGAAGCTCCACCCCTACGCCCAACAATGCCCCTGTAAAAGAAACAGTACGCGAGGGGTTAGCTACAAGCTCAGTGAGTGGCTAGAAATCAAACACCAACACAACAATTCAACACCAAGGTAAATTCCTATCAAGAAAAAGCATGGGTAGAAACCCAACGGGTAACAAGGTCACACAGCGGCGCGACCATACCCAGAACTCGCCCTCAGTCCCAAGAGGGAGGCTTTTGGGATTCACAGGGAGGAACAACTGTTAACCATAACATTTGGTGTTACTGCGTAGTAGTAACAACGAGTCCATCCGCTACCAGGTAGAGACATACTTAGATACTTGAAGCGTTAGGAGACATACCCAGGGTATACTCGATGGGTAAAAGAGTCACATGATGACGTGACTACAACACACACTCGCCCTCACCCTAGCCCATGGTCAGGGGTGACCCTAAGGGCTTTGAGGACAAAACTTGTTGTTCTACACCATTCATCATCCTGTAGCACTCTCCCGGGCAGCATTTACCTGGAGCCTCCCATGGTTTCAACACGGATCCGGCGAAGGGGAGAACGATACACGCTCGCAATGTCATTCGGTGGCCCACCGTCATGTAGCCTCTACCTGGTACACTCCCATAATCAGTGCATCTACCGAATGCATCGGGAGTACCTACAAGTGGGAGTCCTCAGTCAGGGCAACTTCAATGTTGGGGCCTTGGTATATGAGGATATTGAGAGGAACCACTACATGTTCGCAACACGAACCCTATGGAAAAGTCAATTACTCAAGCTGGGGGTCGAGTATCAACTCGAGCCCAGATCACCCTCACCCTCACCCTCACAGGGTGACATAGGACTTTCGGGATGAGGTCGACTGTTCTACATCACTCGTCATCCGGTAATCTCTCCCGGTGAGGCCTCTACTACCTGGTAGCCTCCCACATCCACTGTCTCTGCTATATGGACACACCAACAAGCGTCGTGGATAGTACCTGGGAGCACCTCACAGGGTTCTGGCCTCTACCGGGTAGCCTCCCATGACCGCTACCTCGGCCGTATCGACACACCAATACATGTCATGAGTAATACATGGGAGCACCCCACCCGAGTTTACTACGTCGGACAGTCTCTACACGGAGCCGACGAAGGGAAGAACACTCGACACACGCGAATGAGATCCTTGTGGATCCATCATCATCGGTTATCAAACACCGATAAGCGCAACGAATTCTCGAGAATTCCCTTCACGGCGCATAACTCATATGCGGGGAAGACATTTTATTCTAAGTGACAATGCCATGGTATGACCCCATAAGAGGTCATACACCTGTCTAAACACATTAGGCAAGGTTCATTGAAATACTAGCATATATATATACAACATACAATTATTTTCCAAGGATGGCCTACATAAACATGCATACATGGTATCAATCATGCAAACACACAAGATACAACCTAACATGCGTTGGATAGCACCAACTTAGAAGGGAAAGGTTAAGCGCGATTCACGCATCAATAGGTGCATGTCAATAATTCCAAGCAAGCCTGAGTCAAGTAGGAACTACATCTACTTACTCAGTTCGTGAAAAGAGAGAGGGCGAGAGAGAAGGAATGTCTCATCCTCTCTTGAAGCTGGTCATAGTTTTGCCCCAACAAAGATGGGTGCAACAACTATACCACACCCTCAAGTCCAAAATCAAAGGAATATTATGTATGTACCCCGTTGTTAACCCAAGTTTAAACATGCTTGATGTGTCAAATAATAGTATTTCAAACAAAACTACCTAAGTCATGCCATATTCTGTACGATACATAGGCAAGTATAAGGTAGAATAGGGGGTTCTACATAATATACGAGCTATACAACCTAGCATGCATGATCTCTAGCATATTTAGGGTGCAAATAAAGCCCCATGGAAGTGTGAAGCACGACTGCGTGCATCGTGCGCTCCATGAACGGTTGGAATAGAATCACTCACCGATACCCGGATCGTCGCGCATCCCATCCGATGAGGTCTGCAAGGCAAGGGCATCTAAAATGATGAGTATAACCACATAATAATACTTAGAATCACTTAAGAATGACAAAGACTAAGACATGCACGCATACGGGCTCGCACGCATGCAAGCACCCACACACGCATGCATTCCCAAGTGCCCCAGCACCCACCCGCGCCCACTGGCGCCTTGCCACACACATGCCCACACCAGACCAACCCCTCGCGCACGACCGCGAGCACCCGCGCACGCGCACGAGCCCGACTGCGTGCACGTCTGCGCTCGACTCCGCGCACTGCTGCGCCCAACCACTTCTAACCCCTCTCTAACCCCCTCACTCTCCCAAACTCATAACCCTAGCATGCATAACCTCCTAACACACCCATATGTGCTAAAAAATAACAAAGAAGAGGGAAAATAACTCACCAAGAGAGGGGGGAAGGGGGAGATGTGGGGGCTCGCAAGCACACCCTTGTCCACCTCAACCACTGCTACCACCACCTCAGCCTTGGATGCTCTTCATCTTGCTGAACCAGAGGGAGAGGGGAAAACCAGTGAGGGGGAGCTAAAGGAGGAGGAGAAAGAAGAGACAACACAACACACACCAATCTTGATCATCTTCTTCTTCAAGCACTACCTCTTCCAAGCACTGCTTCTTCTTTTTCCTCACTTCGGTAATACAACAAACACATGGGGGGCTGAAAACCAAAGGGGAGGGAAAAACATTAGGGGGAGCTAGAGAGAAGGGGAAACAAATACAACAACAAATACACATGTATACTTACCCACCTTCACTTCCTCCTTCACTTCCCCCTCCAAATCATGCACCAACACACACCAAGGGGGCTAGACCAGAACAAGAGAGGAGAAGAGAGCCCAAAGTCGTGGGTTTTGGGGGGGATTTATGGCCAAAAGAGGGATGGAATGACTAAGCCGTCCTCGGACTAAAAACTCCAGACAGCCTTCACTAAAACAGTCATAACTTCCTCAATATAGCTCCGAATTGCACAATTTCAATGCCATTGAAAGGCGAAGAAGATTATCTACAATTTTTATGCTTTTACCCATATCAAATAACATCTTCAGCTATTCCGAAATATAGGCTAAACATCGAGCTGGGCTGCTGTCAGGATTTCACATCCCCAGGGTATAATCGGAAAAATACCCATAACTTTTGATACACGAATTCAGTTGATTCAATTCCACTTTTGTATGAAAGCTAACTTAAAATTAAACATCTCATGATAATATCAGATTTAAACCTCTTCATCTTGTATTTTAACAAAATCAAATCCAAATATCAATCAAAACTGCATAATTCTAAAAAAGTTATCAGAATTTAATGAAAATTTTATAAGCAGTAATTAACGGTACCAGAACCCGTAATATGCAGTTATATTTTCAATCAGAGCCCTCAAACTCTACCAGATAGCTAAAATAAAAATTTTAGCGATCCCAATAAAAAAATAAGACTCTAAATGACACAAGCCTAACAGGCACGTGCATTGTTTATGTGTTCTATTCACGTGAACAGTGCACAACCCTTGTAATTGGGTTTTTTTCCTTCTTCACAGATGGACGGCCAAAGAAAAAAATAGGTTTCGACAGTTCTGCTTGGTGCGGCAACAGTGGAGAGAGAACAGAAAGGAGCGGAGAGAGAAAGAGAAGAAGAGTTGTTCCTTCTTCAGGTTCCTACGTGGCTTCCGATGAACATTGAGGTTGTGTTCCCATATTGTTTGGAAGATTGTTTAGGATTTTGTCGGAGTGCCCCGTGGATTTATACTTAAACCTAACCACATTAAATTTGATTTTTTTTGTGGTTGCATGTTTCTATATTTTTTTTATTGTGTCGGTGATTGATTTGTGCTTCGTAATATTATTATGTGATTATTATTAATTATTCGCACAAATAAAATTTTTAAAATTTCCAACACCAAAACCATTGGTCGGGGTGGTGATTCAATGTTGAGTGGTATTGTTTTTCTATTCATCTAGCTAAGTTCTCCCCATTGAAGTTCAAGCTGTATAAGGGGAGGATGGTCTCTACCTTGCACATCTATCATTACCAAAAAAATATGTCGCTCGAGGCTGAAGATGACATTTTGCTATGTAAGGTCTTTCCTTAGAGTATTGATGGGCCAACTTTGACCTTATTCCTCAAGCTGTCCACCCGGTCGATAAGTAGCTTAACTGGACTCTGTGAGGACTTCATCAAACACTATTTCTACCACTACAAGCCTAAGCATGCTGTGAGGAATCTCTTCAACATGAGGTAGGTAGAGGGTGAGAGACTGAAGGACTTCTTATTGTGTTTCATTGTTGAGATGAATGGGTTGCGATAAGAAGATTATTGGTCTCTCCCCACCTACAAGCTCTACTAGTAGTTGGTGCACAAATAACAAATCAACATGGCAAATGTTCTCACTAGAGTGCTAGTGTGCCATGGATGGGAACACGGCATTCTCCTCTTGGAAGGTCACGGGCCTTATCACGGTGACATCCACACTAAAGGGGGCTTCCTCGAAGAAAGACATCCCTTCCAAGACAAAGAAGGATACTGTGAAGTCAAATGGCGACGCTCCACAAATGACAAGGAAAACACACCCCCTTACAATCTCCATGCACCAACTTTAGTAAGAGAACAAGGACATTCAATGGGCACTTCCCTTCATATCTTCACAACCCATTTGATCATTGATTGGGAATCATGATCGCTCAAAGAGGGACACCTTCCACAACAAAGTAGGGCACACCATAGAAGAATGCTAAAATTTGTGTGCTCAGGCCAAAATGGACGCGCATGAATGGATTAACGAGATTCCCACTATCCCTGTCTACTATCCAGCGAAACCACAACCAAGAGAACGAGCTTTGAACACTTGGCTGCAACAAGCCAATTATCCCTGTGATAACTTTTCTGACACCTCTAGCTTCAAATTCCGAAGGTCTAAAGAATCGATAGGCCACGCTTTCACGGTTCGTATTTGTGCTAGAAATCAGAATCAAAAGAGCTTTTACCCTTTTTATCCACACAAGATTTATGTTCTCGTTGAGCTCATCTTAGGACACCTGCGTTATCTTTTAACATATGTGCCTACCTGGCCAAACTCCCCACCTAACAATGTCTTCTGTTAGGATCGACTCGTCGAGGCGGGCCTTGGAATCAAAAAGAGGGGCTGTGCCCCGCCTCCGACTCACGGGATAAGTAAAATAACGTTAAAAGTAGTGGTATTTAACTTGCGCTGCACAGGTGGCTCCCACTTATCCTACACCTCTCAAGTCATTTCACAAAGTCGGACTAGAGTCAAGCTCAACAGGGTCTTCTTTCCCTACTGATTCTGCCAAGCCCTACTTCCTGGATGCCTATTCTAGGTACAACCACATCCCCTTACACCCAAACGATCAGAAGAAGACAATGTTAATGTCACGCCCCAGGGTGGCCGTCCTCGAAACGTGGCAAGTATATATATGATATCAGTAATCCATACACGAGGTCAAATAAAGACTCCACAATAAGAAGGCAATAAAGCAATAACCAAGTAACTGACATCAAATATGTACAAATAGCGGAAGCTCAAACGACTAAGTCTATAATTCAAAGACATATTTACAGACTAGAGTACACAATCAAATTGTCCTGTGAGAGCCAATATATACAACAAAAGATATCAACAATCCACATATTGTGCGCGAGCACAAGTAGAATATATACAAGGAAAAAGGGGATGCTGATGGCCTCTCACTCGCAAGACATCCAACGCGAACGCTGGTCCTCTACTTGTACCACGCCTCAGGGAGCTCCTCCTTCGGATCCGGATCAGCGACAACTGAAGAAAAACATATACGAGGGGTGAGCCACATGCTCAGCGAATGGAACAATTCACGCATCATAACTCATATAACTTCAAACAATCATTCAAATCCCTCACCCTCACCCCGAAGGGTGACCTAGGTTATTGGGAGCAACACCCTCACCCTCACCCTCCCTAAGGATGACCTAGGCTTTGGGAAATTGCACAAACTGGCAGATCGAACAAACACTTACCCATTACATCCTCACCCTCACCCTCTCCTCGGGGTGACATAGGCTCTTGGGGAAGAGGTCAACTGTTCTACACCGCTCGTCATCTGGTAGTCTCTCCCAGTGTGACCTCTACTACCTGGTGGCCTCCCAGGTCCCTATCTCTGCTATATGGGCACACCAACAAGCGTCGTGGACAGTTCCTAGGAGCACCTCACAGGGTTTTGGCCTCTACCGGGTATCAAATAGGGTGAGTATAACCACATAAAAACATTTAAAATTAGCTAAAAATGCCAAAGGCTTAGACATGCACACATACGGGCTCGCACACATGCGAGTACGCGCGTACGCATGCATATCCGAGCACCCCGACACCTACCCGAGCCCCCAGACAGCCACACTCGTGGCCCCCACACACATGCGCACATGCACGCACGCGTGCACGTGCCCCCGAGCCTGGCCGCGCGCCCAGGAGCCAACCGCGCGCGCACACGCCTGTGGGTCCCCGCGCGCCCGCACACGCCCTCCCACGCGTACGCGCATGCCCGCTCACCCGCACACGCACGCTGCCGCAACCCCGCACACACCCGCTCGTGCCTCGCGCGCATCCGCGCGTATGCGCAAGCCTGCCTGCACCTCTCTACGCGTCCGACTGCGCGCGCACGCGCGCGGACAGACCCGCGCGCGCGCTCAAGTCACCAATACCCCCCTCCCTCACCCCACACACACCCAAACACATGCATATGGTGTGCAAGGTCCCCTAACACCTACCCAAGCCCAGAAAAACCAGAAATAAAGGGGGGGGGGGGAAGAGCTTAGCAAGAGAGGGGGAGTGAAAGGGGGAGATTCGGTGCCCTCCGAGCACTCGCAACCACCTCAACCGCCACCACCACTACCACCACCTCCTCAGCCTCTCCTCAGCCTCTACATTGCTGGAAAACAGGGAAACCAGGGGGGGATAAGAGAGGAGCTTGAGAGAAAGAGAAACAACAACAACAATGGCATCCACACCAATACCTACCTCTTCCTCCTCATGTTTCCTCTTCTTCTTCTTCTTCTTCAACAAAACACAAACACACACAGAGCAAAAACAGGGAGGGAGAGAGTGTATGAGAGTAAGCCTGTCAATTATCCAAAAAAATATCTGCATCCGATCCAAATCCGTATCCGAAAATGCAGAAAATATCTGATATCCAAAAAATCCATATCCGTATCCGAAAAAATAATCCGTATCTGAAAACTTTCGAATCGGATACGGATATACCCCTATCCGATCCGAAAAATATCCGTATCCGATGGCATTAAAAAAATGTTAATATTAGTATTCAATATCTACCATTGGATTTTGATCAAGTGGCTCACATTCTTTCTAATAATTGTAAAGTTAGGACCTGTGTTTGTGAATTTTTAATTCTAAGTCAATTTTTGAACTTTAAATGAAAATTTTGTTATGTTTAATAATTTATTTATTTGTTTCGGATATTTCGGATAATTATCTGAATCCGTATATGAAATTTCGGATCGGATACGGATACACCTTTTAAATATCCGTCGGATATGGATACGGATACAGATATATAAAAAAAATTTGGATACGGATACGGATATGACTATATCCGCTCCGTATCCGCTCCGTTGACAGGCTTATATGAGAGTGAGAGAGAGCAAATGAGAGTGAGAGAGAGAGCCCCCCCAAAACGGGGGGGTGAGAGGAGTGGAAAAAAGGGGGGGTAGTGTTAAGCCTAACCTTACCCCCTCTCAAGCCAAATAACCAAGTGTTTACTTGGTGGCTAAGCAATGGGAGGTGGGCTTACCCAAGGTCACCATAACCACATAAATATCTCAACACTATTCCACCTAACGAATCAGTTCGAAGAAAATCCGGATACAGTTCAGAACTGCATAATTTTTAAAACGTTACTGGAATTCGATGAAATTTTTATGGGTGGTATAAAATGGTACCAGGACCCATAATATGCAATCAGATTTCCAATCGGAGCACTTTAACTCACGCAAATAGCTAAAAACCAAAATTTTAACGGTTCCGATCGAAAAAAGAAAATTTGAAAATGGCCAGAAATAACCCAAAGGTTACCCATAGGCTAAAAAGTAACACATATATAACAGTTAACTACCGAGCGAGGTCTCTTATTATATAGTCATGTCATTCAAGCCGAAGAATGCGGGGGCATCTTATCAACAACGCATCAATAGATGATTCTGAGAGCAAATTAGATAGACCATGGAGGATTACATTCATGGCATGGTTGATAAAATCATGCACCGTGAGGATGATATCAACCACCTCTCGCAAGCCTTGGAGGCTCTCAACACATATTAGATGTAGCTCAATCCCCAGAAGTGTACCTTCAGTGTCTACTTTATGGGGCAGATCATTTGCAAGAGGAGTATTGAAGCCAACCCGACAAAAGTACAAGCTTTGAGGGGCTCAATCGCCCCTACCACTACCCAAGACATCCAAGTTATTATTGGGAGAGTGGACCACCCTCTCCCGCTTCATTTGCAAACTTTTCAACCAGTGCAGACCATATTTTCAAGTCATCAAGGGTGTAGGAGGCAAAATATGGGGAGGTGAGCAATAGCGCATAACCGAGAGCCTGCATCAACACCTCAGCCAACCCCTGATCTTATTTGCCCCTATGGATGTGGATACATTGTACCTCTATTTGGTGGGTCTATGGTTGCGTTAAATGTGGAGCTAGTGGTCGGTATTCTACGTCAAAAGATGACACATGGCCCTGTCAACCAAGAATCAAACTAAGACCATCCCTAAAGACACCTTGCTCTTGACACAAAAGGACTGCAATGTCCAGGGAGTGGGGGATCCACCAAACATTTACTTGAACATCATATTTTTCTAAGGGTCCGTTTGGTTGCGCGTTTGGGTGGATTCCACTTTTTAAAAAGCTGAAAATCCCCAAACACGCAACCAAACGGGTCGGATTCGGCGGAATCAAAAGCTGGATTCCTTTTAATTTCTCTCTCGAAATCCATGTTTTTAAAATCTCAAAAAGACGATTTTTTGTCGGAATCGATTTTTGAATTGAAAAGCAACTTTTTCTACCAAACATTAAACTCCTTCCAAATATTGATTCCTGAATTAAAAAAAAAGCATCCCAAAAAAGTCAAGGTCTAAAATCATCTTAAAAAACAGCTTTATTCCAAAATCTACTTTTCAATCTGTTTTTCCAAACGGAGCCTAGTAACAAAGTGAAACTATTCTAAAAGGAAAACCCCGATTGCACAATAAAACAAACCAATGTGCAAAGGGTGATCAAATGGAAACAAGACATGGAGACTTTTCACTACAAGGTTACATTCCTAAAAAAAAAGAGAGATTATCCCTCCACGACATCATGCATCCAATTCTCACAACCTGGATCAGTAAATATCCCCAACGTAGGGATACATTGTGGATTTAAATCCGCAGACTCTGTCGTGGACATCAGGATGAACCTTCCTATGGTTCTCATCTAGGAGAATCATGTCGTCCCATCGCCAACTAGAAATCTCGGTCATAACGACCCTGAGATTCCACTCCGTGTCATCATACAATTGGTTGTTCTTGATTTGAATGGCGACCTCAACATTGTAATGCCTATCTTGATTGACCATGAGGAATCAATGAGGATCCTCTACTTCTCTCTATATCCTCCAACGCTCCTCTTTCAACATGGATAACTGCTAGACTGCTTCTTCCAACTCACCCTCACATTCTCCATGTGCCTCCTTGCCACCCTCTCTGATGTCTCCAGCCACTCCCGGGACTCTATGAAGTTGTAGAATCTGACATGTTCATGGTCAAAATAGAAAAGAAAGGGGAATATGTCCTCCACTCACCCCCCACCACTTCCTCCCCCATCTGGGGTGAAAGGGTAGGGGAATGACAAACCCTCTTGTGTGATAACAAAGGTCCACCTCACTCAACTATAGCAACATGGATCGAGCCACCCTAGGCTCCCTATTGAGTGAGATTCGAGAAGGATAGAGCTTGGGCTTGTCCTCACCTCGGCCTGCATAGTAGTATGTACATAAATAAAAGAAAAAGAAAGAAATAGAGAGGAGGAAGTGGGACCAGATAATATGTGCCACTTACGCAGTACACCAAAGCGGTCTGGAACAAGTTGTACCCCCGATTCGATACCTCTCCAAATCCAATCGACCAAGAGGACCTGTTCCTTTTAGTGACAGTTGTTGTCAAGAATCCAATGGACGATGTGCCATCCCTTCCTCAAAAACAGATGGAAACAATTGTCATAGG
>CM060865.1:13592498-13594998 GCA_030737845.1 Acorus calamus | reverse complement strand
GAGGCAGGGCTTTTCGAGGGCCCAAGTGGGTTTCGGATGTCTCGGGTGGGTTTCGGTTCGTCCCGGGTTATGCCTCCCGCCCGTGGGCGATTTCGTGGGAATCAGATGCCTTCCACCCGAGCCGTCGCTAGAAATTGTCCCGAGTCCCGCTGTCGGCACCGGCATCTCCTTTGCTGCCAGTCCAAGGAATCCGTGCCTCAGCGTTCCGGGAGCGGATCGCCCTCGGGCGCCCGTTCCCGGAGACCCGGGAAGTGTTACCGGAATCCCGGGACCTCGTCCCGGGGGCTGCCCCGGCGGGGCTCCCGATAAGGGCCCCCTTGCTCCGTCTCCCACCCGGGTTGGGATCCCTCCGTACGGAGGGGTGGGGGGAAGGAAAGAAGGACGCGGGGTGGCGAGCTCGAAGCAATCCATTTCCGCAGGTATTATAGGGAGGCAGGGCTTTTCGAGGGCCCAAGTGGGTTTCGGTTGTCTCGGGTGGGTTTCGGTTCGTCCCGGGTTATGCCTCCCGCCCGTGGGCGTTTTTGTGGGAACAAGATGCCTTCCACCCGAGCCGTTGCTAGAGATCGTCCCGAGTCCCGTTGTTGCCTGTCCACGGATTCCGTGGCCCAGCGTTGCGGAAGCGGATCGCCCTCGGGCGCCCGTTCCCGGAGCCCTGGGAATTCGTCCCGGTGGTGACCCCCGTGTCCCGGGATCGGCCCCGGTGGGGCTCCCGCTGCGGGCTCCTTCCCACCCGGGTTTCTCCCGGGTTGGGTTCCCTCCGTACGGAGGGGTGGGGGGAAGGAAAGAAGGACGGGGGGTGGCGAGCTCGAAGCAATCCATTTCCGCAGGTATTATAGGGAGGCAGGGCTTTTCGAGGGCCCAAGTGGGTTTCGGTTGTCTCGGGTGGGTTTCGGTTCGTCCCGGGTTATGCCTCCCGCCCGTGGGCGTTTTTGTGGGAACAAGATGCCTTCCACCCGAGCCGTTGCTAGAGATCGTCCCGAGTCCCGTTGTTGCCTGTCCACGGATTCCGTGGCCCAGCGTTGCGGAAGCGGATCGCCCTCGGGCGCCCGTTCCCGGAGCCCTGGGAATTCGTCCCGGTGGTGACCCCCGTGTCCCGGGATCGGCCCCGGTGGGGCTCCCGCTGCGGGCTCCTTCCCACCCGGGTTTCTCCCGGGTTGGGTTCCCTCCGTACGGAGGGGTGGGGGGAAGGAAAGAAGGACGGGGGGTGGCGAGCTCGAAGCAATCCATTTCCGCAGGTATTATAGGGAGGCAGGGCTTTTCGAGGGCCCAAGTGGGTTTCGGTTGTCTCGGGTGGGTTTCGGTTCGTCCCGGGTTATGCCTCCCGCCCGTGGGCGTTTTTGTGGGAACAAGATGCCTTCCACCCGAGCCGTTGCTAGAGATCGTCCCGAGTCCCGTTGTTGCCTGTCCACGGATTCCGTGGCCCAGCGTTGCGGAAGCGGATCGCCCTCGGGCGCCCGTTCCCGGAGCCCTGGGAATTCGTCCCGGTGGTGACCCCCGTGTCCCGGGATCGGCCCCGGTGGGGCTCCCGCTGCGGGCTCCTTCCCACCCGGGTTTCTCCCGGGTTGGGTTCCCTCCGTACGGAGGGGTGGGGGGAAGGAAAGAAGGACGGGGGGTGGCGAGCTCGAAGCAATCCATTTCCGCAGGTATTATAGGGAGGCAGGGCTTTTCGAGGGCCCAAGTGGGTTTCGGTTGTCTCGGGTGGGTTTCGGTTCGTCCCGGGTTATGCCTCCCGCCCGTGGGCGATTTTGTGGGAACAAGATGCCTTCCACCCGAGCCGTTGCTAGAGATCGTCCCGAGTCCCGCTTGCACCGGTGTCCCGTTGTTGCCTGTCCACGGATTCCGTGGCCCAGCGTTCGGAAGCGGATCGCCCTCGGGCGCCCGTTCCCGGAGCCCTGGGAATTCGTCCCGGTGGTGACCCCCGTGTCCCGGGATCGGCCCCGGTGGGGCTCCCGCTGCGGGCTCCTTCCCACCCGGGTTTATCCCGGGTTGGGATCCCTCCGTACGGAGGGGTGGGGGGAAGGATGGAAGGACGGGGGGTGGCGAGCTCGAAGCAATCCATTTCCGCAGGTATTATAGGGAGGCAGGGCTTTTCGAGGGCCCAAGTGGGTTTCGGTTGTCTCGGGTGGGTTTCGGTTCGTCCCGGGTTATGCCTCCCGCCCGTGGGCGATTTTGTGGGAAAAGATGCCTTCCACCCGAGCCGTTGCTAGAGATCGTCCCGAGTCCCGCTGTCGGCACCGGTGTCCCGTTGTTGCCTGTCCACGGATTCCGTGGCCCAGCGTTCCGGAAGCGGATCGCCCTCGGGCGCCCGTTCCCGGAGCCCTGGGAATTCGTCCCGGTGGTGACCCCCGTGTCCCGGGATCGGCCCCGCTGGGGCTCCCGCTGCGGGCTCCTTCCCACCCGGGTTTATCCCGGGTTGGGATCCCTCCGTACGGAGGGGTGGGGGGAAGGATGGAAGGACGGGGGGTGGCGAGCTCGAAGCAATCCATTTCCGCAGGTATTA
>CM060865.1:13584998-13587498 GCA_030737845.1 Acorus calamus | reverse complement strand
TCCCGGGATCGGCCCCGTTGGGGCTCCCGCTGCGGGCTCCTTCCCACCCGGGTTTCTCCCGGGTTGGGTTCCCTCCGTACGGAGGGGTGGGGGGAAGGAAAGAAGGACGGGGGGGTGGCGAGCTCGAAGCAATCCAGTTCCGCAGATATTATAGGGAGGCAGGGCTTTTCGAGGGCCCAAGTGGGTTTCGGTTGTCTCGGGTGGGTTTCGGTTCGTCCCGGGTTATGCCTCCCGCCCGTGGGCGTTTTTGTGGGAACAAGATGCCTTCCACCCGAGCCGTTGCTAGAGATCGTCCCGAGTCCCGTTGTTGCCTGTCCACGGATTCCGTGGCCCAGTGTTCCGGAAGCGGATCGCCCTCGGGCGCCCGTTCCAGGAGCCCTGGGAATTCGTCCCGGTGGTGACCCTCGTGTCCCGGGATCGGCCCCGTTGGATCTCCCGCTGCGGGCTCCTTCCCACCCGGGTTTATCCCGGGTGGAGATCCCTCCGTACGGAGGGGTGGGGGGAAGGAGAGAAGGACGGGGGTGGCGAGCTTGAAGCAATCCAGTTCCGCAGGTATTATAGGGAGGCAGGGCCCAAGTGGGTTTCGGTTGTCTCGGGTGGGTTTCGGTTCGTCCCGTGTTATGCCTCCCGCTCGTGGGCGTTTTTGTGGGAACAAGATGCCTTCCACCCGAGCCGTTGCTAGAGATCGTCCCGAGTCCCGCGGTCGGCACCGGTGTCCCGTTGTTGCCTGTCCACGGATTCCGTGGCCCAGCGTTCCGGAAGCGGATCGCCCGCGGGAGCCCGTTCCCGGAGCCCTGGGAATTCGTCCCGGTGGTGACCCCCGTGTCCCGGGATCGGCCCCGCTGGGGCTCCCGCTGCGGGCTCCTTCCCACCCGGGTTTATCCCGGGTTGGGATCCCTCCGTACGGAGGGGTGGGGGGAAGGATAGAAGGACGGGGGGTGGCGAGCTCGAAGCAATCCATTTCCGCAGGTATTATAGGGAGGCAGGGCTTTTCGAGGGCCCAAGTGGGTTTCGGTTGTCTCGGGTGGGTTTCGGTTCGTCCCGGGTTATGCCTCCCGCCCGTGGGCGATTTTGTGGGAATAAGATGCCTTCCACCCGAGCCGTTGCTAGAGATCGTCCCGAGTCCCGCTGTCGGCACCGGTGTCCCGTTGTTGCCTGTCCACGGATTCCGTGGCCCAGCGTTCCGGAAGCGGATCGCCCTCGGGCACCCGTTCCCGGAGCCCTGGGAATTCGTCCCGGTGGTGACCCCCGTGTCCCGGGATCGGCCCCGCTGGGGCTCCCGCTGCGGGCTCCTTCCCACCCGGGTTTATCCCGGGTTGGGATCCCTCCGTACGGAGGGGTGGACGGAAGGATGGAAGGACGGGGGGTGGCGAGCTCGAAGCAATCCATTTCCGCAGGTATTATAGGGAGGCAGGGCTTTTCGAGGGCCCAAGTGGGTTTCGGTTGTCTCGGGTGGGTTTCGGTTCGTCCCGGGTTATGCCTCCCGCCCGTGGGCGATTTTGTGGGAAGAAGATGCATTCCACCCGAGCCGTTGCTAGAGATCGTCCCGAGTCCCGCTGTCCGCACCGGTGTCCCGTTGTTACCTGTCCACGGATTCCGTGGCCCAGCGTTCCGGAAGCGGATCGCCCTCGGGCGCCCGTTCCCGGAGCCCTGGGAATTCGTCCCGGTGGTGACCCCCGTGTCCCGGGATCGGACCCGCTGGGGCTCCCGCTGCGGGCTCATTCCCACCCGGGTTTATCCCGGGTTGGGATCCCTCCGTACGGAGGGGTGGGGGGAAGGATGGAAGGACGGGGGGTGGCGAGCTCGAAGCAATCCATTTCCGCAGGTATTATTGGGAGGCAGGGCTTTTCGAGGGCCCAAGTGGGTTTCGGTTGTCTCGGGTGGGTTTCGGTTCGTCCCGGGTTATGCCTCCCGCCCGTGGGCGTTTTTGTGGGAACATGATGCCTTCCACCCGAGCCGTTGCTAGAGATCGTCCCGGGTCCCGTTGTTGCCCGTTCCCATCGGGTCGAGGGCACGCCTGCCTGGGCGTCATGCCTTCCGTCGCTCCGCGGCACCATCCCCGCCCGATGGCGGTGCTCGTCCCGGATGCGGATGTTGGCCCTCCGTTCCCCCGTGGGCGGTCGGCTGAAACCCAAGGTCCGCTGCGGGTCGCGGCACGGCATGCGGTGGCCTGAGAGGCAGTCCCTACCACTCGCGTCGGATGCCTTGCCCGGCCGCGCGTCACAGCGGGCCCGTATGAACCCCACCATCGCCACCGTCCGCAACGGGCCGGTGGCGGTCTGGATCGCGACCTCAGGTCAGGCGGGGCCACCCGCTGAGTTTAAGCATATCAATAAGCGGAGGAGAAGAAACTTACGAGGATTCCCCTAGTAACGGCGAGCGAAACGGGAAGAGCCCAGCTTGAGAATCGGGCAGCCCCGCTGCTCGAATTGTAGTCTGTAGAAGCGTCCTCAGTGACGGACCGGGCCCAAGTCCCCTGGAACGGGGCGCCGGAGAGGGG
>CM060865.1:13557498-13564998 GCA_030737845.1 Acorus calamus | reverse complement strand
ATCTCGTTGCTGCCTTTCCAAGGATTCCGTGCCTCAGCGTTCCGGGAGCGGATCGCCCTCGGGCGCCCGTTCCCGGAGACCCGGGACCTCGTCGGGGAACACGTCCCGGTCGAGACCCTCGTGTCCCGGGATCAGCCCCGGCGGGGCACCCGATACGGGCCCCCTTGCTGCGTCTCCCACCCGGGTTTCCACCGGGTTGGGATCCCTCCGTACGGAGGGGTGGGGGGAAGGAGAGAAGGACGGGGGTTGGCGAGCTTGAAGCAATTAAGTTCCGCAGGTATTATAGGGAGGCAGGGCTTTTCGAGGGCCCAAGTGGGTTTCGGATGTCTCGGGTGGGTTTCGGTTCGTCCCGGGTTATGCCTCCCGCCCGTGGGCGATTTCGTGGGAATCAGATGCCTTCCACCCGAGCCGTCGCTAGAAATTGTCCCGAGTCCCGCTGTCGGCACCGGCATCTCCTTTGCTGCCAGTCCAAGGAATCCGTGCCTCAGCGTTCCGGGAGCGGATCGCCCTCGGGCGCCCGTTCCCGGAGACCCGGGAAGTGTTACCGGAATCCCGGGACCTCGTCCCGGGGGCTGCCCCGGCGGGGCTCCCGATAAGGGCCCCCTTGCTCCGTCTCCCACCCGGGTTTATCCCGGGTTGGGATCCCTCCGTACGGAGGGGTGGGGGGAAGGAAAGAAGGACGGGGGTGGCGAGCTCGAAGCAATCCATTTCCGCAGGTATTATAGGGAGGCAGGGCTTTTCGAGGGCCCAAGTGGGTTTCGGTTGTCTCGGGTGGGTTTCGGTTCGTCCCGGGTTATGCCTCCCGCCCGTGGGCCAAGATGCCTTCCACCCGAGCCGTTGCTAGAGGTCCCGAGTCCCGTTGTTGCCTGTCCACGGATTCCGTGGCCCAGCGTTGCGGAAGCGGATCGCCCTCGGGCGCCCGTTCCCGGAGCCCTGGGAATTCGTCCCGGTGGTGACCCCCGTGTCCCGGGATCGGCCCCGGTGGGGCTCCCGCTGCGGGCTCCTTCCCACCCGGGTTTCTCCCGGGTTGGGTTCCCTCCGTACGGAGGGGTGGGGGGAAGGAAAGAAGGACGGGGGGTGGCGAGCTCGAAGCAATCCAGTTCCGCAGGTATTATAGGGAGGCAGGGCTTTTCGAGGGCCCAAGTGGGTTTCGGTTGTCTCGGGTGGGTTTCGGTTCGTCCCGGGTTATGCCTCCCGCCCGTGGGCGTTTTTGTGGGAACAAGATGCCTTCCACCCGAGCCGTTGCTAGAGATCGTCCCGAGTCCCGTTGTTGCCTGTCCACGGATTCCGTGGCCCAGCGTTGCGGAAGCGGATCGCCCTCGGGCGCCCGTTCCCGGAGCCCTGGGAATTCGTCCCGGTGGTGACCCCCGTGTCCCGGGATCGGCCCCGGTGGGGCTCCCGCTGCGGGCTCCTTCCCACCCGGGTTTCTCCCGGGTTGGGTTCCCTCCGTACGGAGGGGTGGGGGAAGGAAAGAAGGACGGGGGGTGGCGAGCTCGAAGCAATCCATTTCCGCAGGTATTATAGGGAGGCAGGGCTTTTCGAGGGCCCAAGTGGGTTTCGGTTGTCTCGGGTGGGTTTCGGTTCGTCCCGGGTTATGCCTCCCGCCCGTGGGCGTTTTTGTGGGAACAAGATGCCTTCCACCCGAGCCGTTGCTAGAGATCGTCCCGAGTCCCGTTGTTGCCTGTCCACGGATTCCGTGGCCCAGCGTTGCGGAAGCGGATCGCCCTCGGGCGCCCGTTCCCGGAGCCCTGGGAATTCGTCCCGGGGTGACCCCCGTGTCCCGGGATCGGCCCCGGTGGGGCTCCCGCTGCGGGCTCCTTCCCACCCGGGTTTCTCCCGGGTTGGGTTCCCTCCGTACGGAGGGGTGGGGGGAAGGAAAGAAGGACGGGGGGTGGCGAGCTCGAAGCAATCCATTTCCGCAGGTATTATAGGGAGGCAGGGCTTTTCGAGGGCCCAAGTGGGTTTCGGTTGTCTCGGGTGGGTTTCGGTTCGTCCCGGGTTATGCCTCCCGCCCGTGGGCGTTTTTGTGGGAACAAGATGCCTTCCACCCGAGCCGCGTTGCTAGAGATCGTCCCGAGTCCCGTTGTTGCCTGTCCACGGATTCCGTGGCCCAGCGTTGCGGAAGCGGATCGCCCTCGGGCGCCCGTTCCCGGAGCCCTGGGAATTCGTCCCGGGGTGACCCCCGTGTCCCGGGATCGGCCCCGGTGGGGCTCCCGCTGCGGGCTCCTTCCCACCCGGGTTTCTCCCGGGTTGGGTTCCCTCCGTACGGAGGGGTGGGGGGAAGGAAAGAAGGACGGGGGGTGGCGAGCTCGAAGCAATCCATTTCCGCAGGTATTATAGGGAGGCAGGGCTTTTCGAGGGCCCAAGTGGGTTTCGGTTGTCTCGGGTGGGTTTCGGTTCGTCCCGGGTTATGCCTCCCGCCCGTGGGCGTTTTTGTGGGAACAAGATGCCTTCCACCCGAGCCGTTGCTAGAGATCGTCCCGAGTCCCGTTGTTGCCTGTCCACGGATTCCGTGGCCCAGCGTTGCGGAAGCGGATCGCCCTCGGGCGCCCGTTCCCGGAGCCCTGGGAATTCGTCCCGGGGTGACCCCCGTGTCCCGGGATCGGCCCCGGTGGGGCTCCCGCTGCGGGCTCCTTCCCACCCGGGTTTCTCCCGGGTTGGGTTCCCTCCGTACGGAGGGGTGGGGGGAAGGAAAGAAGGACGGGGGGTGGCGAGCTCGAAGCAATCCATTTCCGCAGGTATTATAGGGAGGCAGGGCTTTTCGAGGGCCCAAGTGGGTTTCGGTTGTCTCGGGTGGGTTTCGGTTCGTCCCGGGTTATGCCTCCCGCCCGTGGGCGTTTTTGTGGGAACAAGATGCCTTCCACCCGAGCCGTTGCTAGAGATCGTCCCGAGTCCCGTTGTTGCCTGTCCACGGATTCCGTGGCCCAGCGTTGCGGAAGCGGATCGCCCTCGGGCGCCCGTTCCCGGAGCCCTGGGAATTCGTCCCGGGGTGACCCCCGTGTCCCGGGATCGGCCCCGGTGGGGCTCCCGCTGCGGGCTCCTTCCCACCCGGGTTTCTCCCGGGTTGGGTTCCCTCCGTACGGAGGGGTGGGGGGAAGGAAAGAAGGACGGGGGGTGGCGAGCTCGAAGCAATCCATTTCCGCAGGTATTATAGGGAGGCAGGGCTTTTCGAGGGCCCAAGTGGGTTTCGGTTGTCTCGGGTGGGTTTCGGTTCGTCCCGGGTTATGCCTCCCGCCCGTGGGCGTTTTTGTGGGAACAAGATGCCTTCCACCCGAGCCGTTGCTAGAGATCGTCCCGAGTCCCGTTGTTGCCTGTCCACGGATTCCGTGGCCCAGCGTTGCGGAAGCGGATCGCCCTCGGGCGCCCGTTCCCGGAGCCCTGGGAATTCGTCCCGGTGGTGACCCCCGTGTCCCGGGATCGGCCCCGTGGGGCTCCCGCTGCGGGCTCCTTCCCACCCGGGTTTCTCCCGGGTTGGGTTCCCTCCGTACGGAGGGGTGGGGGGAAGGAAAGAAGGACGGGGGGTGGCGAGCTCGAAGCAATCCATTTCCGCAGGTATTATAGGGAGGCAGGGCTTTTCGAGGGCCCAAGTGGGTTTCGGTTGTCTCGGGTGGGTTTCGGTTCGTCCCGGGTTATGCCTCCCGCCCGTGGGCGTTTTGTGGGAACAAGATGCCTTCCACCCGAGCCGTTGCTAGAGATCGTCCCGAGTCCCGTTGTTGCCTGTCCACGGATTCCGTGGCCCAGCGTTCCGGAAGCGGATCGCCCTCGGGCGCCCGTTCCCGGAGCCCTGGGAATTCGTCCCGGTGGTGACCCCCGTGTCCCGGGATCGGCCCCGGGGCTCCCGCTGCGGGCTCCTTCCCACCCGGGTTTATCCCGGGTTGGGATCCCTCCGTACGGAGGGGTGGGGGGAAGGAAGAAGGACGGGGGGTGGCGAGCTCGAAGCAATCCATTTCCGCAGGTATTATAGGGAGGCAGGGCTTTTCGAGGGCCCAAGTGGGTTTCGGTTGTCTCGGGTGGGTTTCGGTTCGTCCCGGGTTATGCCTCCCGCCCGTGGGCGATTTTGTGGGAACAAGATGCCTTCCACCCGAGCCGTTGCTAGAGATCGTCCCGAGTCCCGTTGTTGCCTGTCCACGGATTCCGTGGCCCAGCGTTCCGGAAGCGGATCGCCCTCGGGCGCCCGTTCCCGGAGCCCTGGGAATTCGTCCCGGTGGTGACCCCCGTGTCCCGGGATCGGCCCCGTGGGGCTCCCGCTGCGGGCTCCTTCCCACCCGGGTTTCTCCCGGGTTGGGATCCCTCCGTACGGAGGGGTGGGGGGAAGGAAAGAAGGACGGGGGGTGGCGAGCTCGAAGCAATCCATTTCCGCAGGTATTATAGGGAGGCAGGGCTTTTCGAGGGCCCAAGTGGGTTTCGGTTGTCTCGGGTGGGTTTCGGTTCGTCCCGGGTTATGCCTCCCGCCCGTGGGCGATTTCGTGGGAAAAGATGCCTTCCACCCGAGCCGTTGCTAGAGATCGTCCCGAGTCCCGCTGTCGGCACCGGTGTCCCGTTGTTGCCTGTCCACGGATTCCGTGGCCCAGCGTTCCGGAAGCGGATCGCCCTCGGGCGCCCGTTCCCGGAGCCCTGGGAATTCGTCCCGGTGGTGACCCCCGTGTCCCGGGATCGGCCCCGCTGGGGCTCCCGCTGCGGGCTCCTTCCCACCCGGGTTTATCCCGGGTTGGGATCCCTCCGTACGGAGGGGTGGGGGGAAGGATGGAAGGACGGGGGGTGGCGAGCTCGAAGCAATCCATTTCCGCAGGTATTATAGGGAGGCAGGGCTTTTCGAGGGCCCAAGTGGGTTTCGGTTGTCTCGGGTGGGTTTCGGTTCGTCCCGGGTTATGCCTCCCGCCCGTGGGCGATTTGTGGGAATAAGATGCCTTCCACCCGAGCCGTTGCTAGAGATCGTCCCGAGTCCCGCTGTCGGCACCGGTGTCCCGTTGTTGCCTGTCCACGGATTCCGTGGCCCAGCGTTCCGGAAGCGGATCGCCCTCGGGCGCCCGTTCCCGGAGCCCTGGGAATTCGTCCCGGTGGTGACCCCCGTGTCCCGGGATCGGCCCCGCTGGGGCTCCCGCTGCGGGCTCCTTCCCACCCGGGTTTTTCCGGGTTGGGTTCCCTCCGTACGGAGGGGTGGGGGGAAGGAGAAGGACGGGGGGTGGCGAGCTCGAAGCAATCCATTTCCGCAGGTATTATAGGGAGGCAGGGCTTTTCGAGGGCCCAAGTGGGTTTCGGTTGTCTCGGGTGGGTTTCGGTTCGTCCCGGGTTATGCCTCCCGCCCGTGGGCGATTTTGTGGGAATAAGATGCCTTCCACCCGAGCCGTTGCTAGAGATCGTCCCGAGTCCCGCTGTCGGCACCGGTGTCCCGTTGTTGCCTGTCCACGGATTCCGTGGCCCAGCGTTCCGGAAGCGGATCGCCCTCGGGCGCCCGTTCCCGGAGCCCTGGGAATTCGTCCCGGTGGTGACCCCCGTGTCCCGGGATCGGCCCCGCTGGGGCTCCCGCTGCGGGCTCCTTCCCACCCGGGTTTTCCCGGGTTGGGATCCCTCCGTACGGAGGGGTGGGGGGAAGGATGAAGGACGGGGGGTGGCGAGCTCGAAGCAATCCATTTCCGCAGGTATTATAGGGAGGCAGGGCTTTTCGAGGGCCCAAGTGGGTTTCGGTTGTCTCGGGTGGGTTTCGGTTCGTCCCGGGTTATGCCTCCCGCCCGTGGGCGTTTTTGTGGGAACAAGATGCCTTCCACCCGAGCCGTTGCTAGAGATCGTCCCGAGTCCCGCTGTGGCACCGGTGTCCCGTTGTTGCCTGTCCACGGATTCCGTGGCCCAGCGTTCCGGAAGCGGATCGCCCTCGGGCGCCCGTTCCCGGAGCCCTGGGAATTCGTCCCGGTGGTGACCCCGTGTCCCGGGATCGGCCCCGTGGGCTCCCGCTGCGGGCTCCTTCCCACCCGGGTTTATCCCGGGTTGGGTTCCCTCCGTACGGAGGGGTGGGGGGAAGGATGAAGGACGGGGGGTGGCGAGCTCGAAGCAATCCATTTCCGCAGGTATTATAGGGAGGCAGGGCTTTTCGAGGGCCCAAGTGGGTTTCGGTTGTCTCGGGTGGGTTTCGGTTCGTCCCGGGTTATGCCTCCCGCCCGTGGGCGATTTCGTGGGAATAAGATGCCTTCCACCCGAGCCGTTGCTAGAGATCGTCCCGAGTCCCGCTGTCGGCACCGGTGTCCCGTTGTTGCCTGTCCACGGATTCCGTGGCCCAGCGTTCCGGAAGCGGATCGCCCTCGGGCGCCCGTTCCCGGAGCCCTGGGAATTCGTCCCGGTGGTGACCCCGTGTCCCGGGATCGGCCCCGTTGGGCTCCCGCTGCGGGCTCCTTCCCACCCGGGTTTATCCCGGGTGGAGATCCCTCCGTACGGAGGGGTGGGGGGAAGGAGAGAAGGACGGGGGGTGGCGAGCTCGAAGCAATCCATTTCCGCAGGTATTATAGGGAGGCAGGGCTTTTCGAGGGCCCAAGTGGGTTTCGGTTGTCTCGGGTGGGTTTCGGTTCGTCCCGGGTTATGCCTCCCGCCCGTGGGCGTTTTTGTGGGAACAAGATGCCTTCCACCCGAGCCGTTGCTAGAGATCGTCCCGAGTCCCGTTGTTGCCTGTCCACGGATTCCGTGGCCCAGCGTTCCGGAAGCGGATCGCCCTCGGGCGCCCGTTCCCGGAGCCCTGGGAATTCGTCCCGGTGGTGACCCCCGTGTCCCGGGATCGGCCCCGTGGGGCTCCCGCTGCGGGCTCCTTCCCACCCGGGTTTCTCCCGGGTTGGGTTCCCTCCGTACGGAGGGGTGGGGGGAAGGAAAGAAGGACGGGGGGTGGCGAGCTCGAAGCAATCCATTTCCGCAGGTATGATAGGGAGGCAGGGCTTTTCGAGGGCCCAAGTGGGTTTCGGTTGTCTCGGGTGGGTTTCGGTTCGTCCCGGGTTATGCCTCCCGCCCGTGGGCGTTTTTGTGGGAAAAGATGCCTTCCACCCGAGCCGTTGCTAGAGATCGTCCCGAGTCCCGCTGTCGGCACCGGTAACCCGTTGTTGCCTGTCCACGGATTCCGTGGCCCAGCGTTCCGGAAGCGGATCGCCCTCGGGCGCCCGTTCCCGGAGCCGCTGGGAATTCGTCCCGGTGGTGACCCTCGTGTCCCCGGATCGGCCCCGTTGGGTCTCCCGCTGCGGGCTCCTTCCCACCCGGGATAGTCCCGGGTGGGGATGCCTCCGTACGGAGGGGTGGGGGGAAGGAATGAAGGACGGGGGGTGGCGAGCTCGAAGCAATCCATAAGTTCCGCAGGTATTATAGGGAGGCAGGGCTTTTCGGGGGCCCGTGTGGGTTTCGGTTGTCTCTGGTGGGTTTCGGTTCGTCCCGGGTTATGCCTCCCGCCCGTGGGCGTTTTTGTGGGAATAAGATGCCTTCCACCCGAGCCGTCGCTGGAGATCGTCCCGAGTCCCGCGGTAGGCACCGGTA
>CM060865.1:13539998-13552498 GCA_030737845.1 Acorus calamus | reverse complement strand
TGCACTCCAAACATACTAATCTCAAAAATAATATTTCGAGCTCCTTATATCATATGCTTAATATCTCCCCACGCTAAGATTCCAATACTCGTTAAGAAATAATTATTACTGACAATATTATTTCATAACATCTTATTTTCCTTGAGATCTTCCGCTTAACTTATTTGATATGTCGGATAATTAAATCCACCGGCCGGGTTAGACATAATCAAAACTTATAAGCATCCTCAAGAGAGTCATCAACCTCCTATTGGAGACGTGGATTCCATCAATAGCAAATATTCATCATACAAGCATTATTGTCACCCAACTTACCGAGCCTATTGATCCATAGTAGAATCTCACTCTTTAATAAATCAAAATGACAAATAACAAATGCACATGTTTAAGAACCATTTTAGGATTAAGAGTGTAGGAGGGCAATTCCGAACAAGACATAAAGTAGGGAATAACCCGGATAAAGCCCATCTCGCGATTAACATGAAGCCAGCCCAAAGAGAGAGGCAGGCCCACTAGCCGGGCCTCGAGGTCAGACCCATCTGGCGATACCCAAGGGAGGTAACCTCGCCCAACGAGATTATGGGCCCGGGGAACCCGGACGCAGAAGGTGAGGACGAACGAGAGTAGGTCAGGTCGGGCGAACCGTATGCCCGACCACGGCGTGACCACGACAACAACGCCCGACCAGAGATACACAGTCATCTGGTGAAGTCATGCGAAAGGACAAGGTTGTAGCGACCTATTCGGGCCAGGGCACGTCAGTGCCCGAGTTGAGTAACAAACCAGATATGGATCCCTCCCCTGTCTTCTTCAAGATAGTTGGCGAAGGGAATATTCTCTGACGACAAAAAGGATGAGGCGTCAGGGAAACCGTTATAGGTTAATGATGATCCCTAGACGCCACGTGTCCCGAATCCGTAGGCCTAGCAGGAAGCACCATATCACGCTATGGACACTCCTCGAGGTCCCGATCGGCACGCCCCGACCCGCTATAAAAGGGAGGTTACCCCTCCCTCCTCAGGTACGGAATACACTCTTCCCTCTCGCTTCAGTCAAAAAAATATCTAAATTCCTCGAGAAGGTGAATCACTGACTTGAGCGTCGGAGGGGCGTTAGCCGGCACCACACTGGTGTGAGTGACAGGTGCTTGGAAGTCGGAGACGACGAGGAGCACTCCGTTCCGATCAAGGCGAGGAGTATCGACGAAGGAGGAGTTCAGGCTCAAACCATTTCTCCGGACCATCTCAGAAGCCCGGATCAACGAAGATCCGGCCCAGGAAGGGATACTCAAAAATCCACCTCCACATTTGGCGCCGTCTGTGGGACACGAGCGAGAAGCCGTCCCGATAAACTCACCGGAGAAGATGGTGGCAACCAGGACTCGTTCAACGATCCTCGAACGCGACATGGAAGGGGAACGCGTAACTCCAGATGACCCTCCCCCAGCCAAAGGCAAGGCGCCGATCGGATCATCGTCACAAGACCCGACCCCAGAAGCTGGGCGGGACCTTGCAAAGGAGCTCGAACTGATGAGCCAGCGCCATCAGCATCTGGAAAGCTTGGTGGAGCAGATCCTGAAGCGTAAAGAAACGGCACCACCGCCGCCCCCGCCAGAAGCACGGATCGGCCGAACTCGGTCAGAGTTGGTGAGGAGCCGCGGGACCATGATCGCCAGAGTAGACGGCCAAACGCGCGAAGCCATGAATCAATCTACTCGTCGGGCGAAGGACACCGCCAGGGGGGTAGGCGGGATCCATCTGACGTTCCCCTTGAAGGGAATTACGCGAGGATGAATCCCGATGAGCAACGAGACCATTCACCTCATCGGGAACAACGAAGAAAACGAGCCAACACTCACCGGACTGGAGGACAAGGACGTCATTTAAGCCCCAGCCGTTATTCGATGTCTTCGGATGACGACTGCGGACAAAGGCGTCGGGAACATACAAAGAAGACACACAGGAGTGGAATGACCAGCGCCCGAGATCGGGAGTTTATCTCGAGAGCACTGAAGGGATTTGAATCACCCTTCGTTCATCACATCCTACACAGCATACCCCCCCGGAGGTTCGTCCAGCCAAAGTTCCGACTTTATAACGGAACGACCGACCCCTTTGATCATGTGTTGGGCTTTCGGCACGCGATGGCACTCTACGAGCAGCACGATGAGCTCATGTGCCGCATGTTCCCCTCTAGTCTCGAAGGGGCGGCTCTCAGCTGGTTCCACCAGCTCCCCGGTGGATCAATCCACAACTTTGAAGAACTTGGGACTCTATTCGCGGAGCACTTCATCTGCAGCCGAAAACAACAGAAGGATTTGGGAGACCTAATGAAGATCCAGATGCGACCCGGGGAGTCAATTCGGGGATTTGTAGATCGGTTCCGTCTCCTCATGTTTGAGGTAGATCGGTGTGACTCGAATGCCGCGATAATGGCATTTCGGAACGGGTTGCCGCCGAAGCTTGCGCAACTCTCTGGTAAAGAAAGTTCCGGAGACCCTTAGCGAGCTCATGTGCAGGGCAGAGAAGTACGCCAAGGTCGAGGACGAGGCGACCACTTCGCGGACCCAGGCCGTCGCCACAGTTTCGAAGAATCCCGAACCAAGGGAAGACAAGGCGCGGAAGTCACGCGCCGAACAGAGAAATAACCCGACAGCCAATGAGGTCCGGGAGAAGACTTACACAAAGTTCAACTTACCTCTCGTACAGATTCTAGAAAAAATCAAACACGCTCCATTCTTCCAGTGGGCACCCCCCATGAAGAGCGATCCAGCCGTCCGTGACAAAGGGCTCAAGTGTGACTACCACCGGGACTTCGGTCACCAGACCGAAGGCTGCCGGACGCTGAAAGGTTTCTTGGAGTCTCTGGTTCGCAAAGGCAAGCTCCGGGAGTTCATTGTGCCGAAGGAGGAGAAGAAGCAGGAAAGACATGTGGTGGCTGTTGGGCCCTCGCAGGTGGCAGGGTGATCGACACGATATGTGGAGGACTGCCACGATTATCGGACACCAAGTCGTTTGCAAGGACAGCTAAGCGCGGTTCTCAGCATCTGGAGATTCTGCAGATCGACCAGGAGGCGGTGCTAGCCCCTAAGAAAGCAAAGGCGGATGATCCAGGGGTGATCTCATTTTCCGATGAGGATCTCGCCGGGTTAATTATCCCTCACAGCGACGCTTTAGTCATCACGTTGCGGATTGCGAATTTTGATGTTAAGCGTATACTCATCGATACCGGAAGCTCTGCGGACATCCTATTCATGCAGCCGTATCACAAAATGGGGTTGAAATCATCAAGCTTGGAGCCGATGAGGGAGCCGTTGATAGCTTTCAACGGCAGCCAAGCAGTCCCTTCTGGGCGAATAACCTTACCGGTACGGGCGGGAGACGAGACGGTCCTGACAGAGTTTATTGTCATGGACCTTCGGTCGCCTTACAACGCGATTATGGGACGCACATGGCTAGGGGCGATGAAGGCCATTCCGTCCACTTACCATCAAAAACTGCGTTTCCCTTCCGCCCGAGGAATTATGCAGATACAAGGTGACCAAGTTGCTGCGAGAAGATGCTACGCTTTAGCAACGTCCGGGAAGGCCCATACCGAGGAGCAGGCCGGGGAGGCCGGCGATATTCACCCGAAACGATAGCAATTACTGAAGGATCGGGTAAGAGCCGATGAGGCCCGACCCGATCCTGCTCAAAGGGTCGTAGAGGATTTGGAAAAAATACTTATCGACCCACAGAATCCTGAACGGTATTTTCTTATCGGAACCACGCTGAAACCGGCTGAGAGATGGAAATGATCGAGTTACTCCGCGCGTATAGAGATGTGTTTGCTTGGACGCCTTCGGAGATGCCGGGCATTAGTCCCGAGGTGATATCCCACCGATTGCACATTTCCCCAATGGTTCGCCCGGTCAAACAGAAACAGCGACGAGTGGCGCCCGTCCATGCTGAGGCCATCAAAGAAGAGGTGGAAAAGTTATTGGCGGCCGGTTTTATCCGGGAGATTCGGTATCCAGAATGGATAGCCAACACGGTGGTCGTACCGAAAAAGAACCAGAAGTGGCGCGTCTGCGTCGACTTCACGGACCTGAACAGCGCCTGTCCGAAAGACAGCTTCCCACTTCCAAAAATAGACCAGCTGGTTGATGCCTCATCGGGCAACGAGTTGATGAGCTTCATGGACGCATATTCAGGGTATCACCAGATACCAATGTACGAGCACGACGTCGACAAGACGGCTTTCATCACTCCGATGGGAACCTATTGCTACAAGGTGATGCCCTTCGGACTAAAAAACGCAGGGGCAACTTATCAGAGATTGGTCACTAAGATGTTCGAACATCAAATCGGCAGGACAGTGGAAGTTTACATCGACGATATGCTAGTGCGAAGCAGCAAGCGAGAAGATCACCTCGGGCACCTGAAGGCGGCATTCGAAGTACTTCGGAGTTATCGCATGAAGCTTAACGCGGTAAAATGCTCCTTCGGAGTGGAGTCAGGGAAATTTCTTGGTTTTCTCACCACGCATCGGGGCATAGAGGCCAATCCCGACCAGATCAAAGCTATACTCGAAATGGACCCACCAAGGAATCGGAAGGAGGTTCAGAAGCTGACTGGGAGACTGGCCGCCTTGAACCGGTTCATCTCCAAAGCCACCGAGAGAAACCTCCCCTTTTTTAAATTATTAAGAAAGACCGAGGAATTCAATTGGACCCCCGAGTGCCAACAAGCTTTTGAAGAATTAAAGCAATACCTGTCATCGCCTCCGCTTCTAATGAAGCCCAACCCCGATGAGCCACTCTACCTTTACTTGGCAGCCTCAGCTCATGCAGTCAGTTCCGCCATCATAAAGGAGCATGAAGGGGTGCAGAGGCCGTTTATTACGTCAGCAAATCTCTTTGTGGGCCGGAGTCAAGATACTTGTATCTAGAAAAGGTGGTCTACGCCCTGCTTGTCTCATCTCGAAAACTCCGCCATTACTTCGTGGCCCATACGGTCAATGTTGTGACCGACTACCCTCTGAAACCCATCTTGAAGAGGGCCAACATCACAGGACGAATGTTGAAGTGGGCAATAGAACTCTCCCCTTTTGATCTGCATTATATACCAAGGAACGCCATCAAGGGGCAAGTCGTCGCTGACATTTTGGCCGATCTAACCCCGCACTCAGGAGAAGTCTTAGTGATGGAAACCCGAGAGGAGGAGCCGGACCTGAGATGGACCCTGAATGTCGACGGAGCTTCCAATCGAAGAGGCGCGGGCGCAGGGCTAGTTCTAAAGAACAGTGATGGACTCTTGTTCGAACACGCTATCAAACTGGGCTTCAGAGCATCTAACAACGAAGCAGAGTATGAGGCACTCGTGGCAGGACTGGAACTCGCAACTCACTTGGGGGCACGAGTCATTGATGTTTACAGTGATTCACAGCTGGTTGTGTTCCAAAGCACGGGCGAATACGAGACCAGGGACGACAGGATGGTGTCATACCAGCAGAAGGTGCAGTCGCTGCTCTCTCAATTCAAGTCTATAAAGGTGCATCAGATAGAACGAGAGCTTAACACCCAAGCCGATGCGCTGGCAACCCTGGCATCGTCCCTCAGCGGGAAGCCGGCGAGAAGTATCCATATCGACTACCTAAAATCCCCCAGCATCGAACGAGTCGGCGAAATTCTGACGATAGCCTGCGTGGATGATTCGCCTAATTGGATGACCGACATCAAGAGATATCTTTCAGAAGGAGCCCTACCAGAGAACAAGCTCGAAGCAAGGAAACTTAGGCAAAGGGCGGCCAGATATTGGGTGTCATCCATGGGGATCCTTTACAAAAGGAGCTTTCAGGGCCCCTACCTCAGGTGCATTGGACCCCGGGAGGCACAGCGGGTCCTCAACACGCTTCATTCGGGTCTTTGCGGTGGGCATATCGGTTCTCGCTCGCTGGCCCTACGGGCGGTGTCTATTGGTTATTTCTGGCCGAGTATGAAGAGAGATTCGGCAGAATTGGTTCGAAAGTGCGAAAACTGCCAGCGGTTTGGGAACCTCATTCACCAACCAGCCACGGATATGGTTCCTATTAAAAGCCCATGGCCATTCGCGCAATGGGGTCTAGACATTGTTGGACCCCTGCCCATGGCGCCCCGGCAAAAACGCTTTCTGCTAGTGGCCACCGATTACTTCACCAAATGGGTAGAGGCAGTACCCCTGGCGAGAATCAGAGACGTCGAGGTCAGGTCGTTCCTCTGGAAAGACATAATATGCCGATTTGGAGTTCCGCAAGCCATCATTTCAGACAACGGCAAACAGTTCGACAGCAAACTGATAAAGAATTTCTGCGAAGAATTGAAAATACAGCACCACTTTTCTACCCCACGCTATCCCCAGAGCAACGGGCAAGCAGAGATCACAAATCGAACAATCCTGGACGGTCTGAAGAAGAGGCTAGGTAGCGCGAAAAGCAAATGGGTCGACGAACTACCATCGGTCCTATGGGCTTACCGGACAACCTCAAGAAGGTCCACCGGCGAAACTCCCTTCACACTAGCGTTCGGGATCGAAGCCGTTTTGCCAGTTGAAACTGAAATGCCTACTCATCGAACCGAGAATTTCGATCGGGCAGCGAACGATGAACAATTGATGCAAGACCTCGAGCTCCGGGATGAAGGGAGGGAAATCGCAGCTATCAGGAATGCGGATTACCAGAACCAAATATCCAGATATTATAACCGGCGGGTGTCAAACAGGAACTTCAGAATAGGAGACTTGGTCCTCAGAGAAGTCTTTCCAGAAACAAAAAACAAAAACCACGGCAAGCTGAGTCCAAATTGGGAAGGGCCTTTTAAAGTTATCAGAATCGGACCGAATGGGGCCTACCACCTAGAAACAATGGACGGGCTTGAGATTCCTCGTCCCTGGAATGTAATTCATTTGAAGAAGTATTATCATTAAATACAAAGGCGAAATCCTCTTTTTCTTCTTCGAGTCCTTGGAGTGCATGCCAACACAACGGGAAAGCCGCGCTCAACGGGCTGAATCTGATCGGGGTCGCTTTTAGCACTCGACTCGATTCAGCCCTCGCAGCCGCGCAACTAGCCGAATGGCACCCTAAGCCGCGCTCAACGGGCTGAGTCTGATCGGGGTCGCTTTTAGCACTCGACTCGATTCAGCCCTCGCAGCCGCGCAACTAGCCGAATGGCACCCTAAGCCGCGCTCAACGGGCTGAGTCTGATCGGGGTCGCTTTTAGCACTCGACTCGATTCAGCCCTCGCAGCCGCGCAACTAGCCGAATGGCACCCTAAGCCGCGCTCAACGGGCTGAGTCTGATCGGGGACGCTTTAAGCACTCGACTCGATTCAGCCCTCGCAGCCGCGCAACTAGCCGAATGGCACCCTAAGCCGCGCTCAACGGGCTGAGTCTGATCGGGGTCGCTTTTAGCACTCGATTCGATTCAGCCCTCGTAGCCGCGCAACTAGCCGAATGGCACCCTAAGCCGCGCTCAACGGGCTGAGTCTGATCGGGGTCGCTTTTAGCACTCGACTCGATTCAGCCCTCGCAGCCGCGCAACTAGCCGAATGGCACCCTAAGCCGCGCTCAACGGGCTGAGTCTGATCGGGGACGCTTTTAACACTCGACTCGATTCAGCCCTCGCAGACGTGCAACTAACCAAGTGGCACCCTAAGCCGCGCTCATCGGGCCCAATTCTATCGATGTCGCCGTCAGCATTCGACTCAGTTCGGTCCTCATAACCGTGCGTCTAGCCGGATAATACCAGGGAATCATGCCCGACTAGGTGCAAATTCGGTTCAACCCAAGCATTCGTATAACAGAGGGGACAGCAGAACTAAACCTGTATGTCGACCCCTATACGACTAAACGTATCGACTATTTCGGACTAGGCCATAATAGGCAGGATTGAAACGCGAAAGCATCGTAGCACACAACAAGCGTTTAATTCAGAAAAAAATATATATATAATAAAGCGGTCCAAAATCCGTCACGATACAATGAGACGTTTTAAAAAAAAAACATCAAGGACAACCAGCTATCACTGTCCAGCGCGGCACTACAGCAAGTCAAGGCATCACTAATTTTCTCGGGCAGCGCGGCTTGGCGAGGTACGGTGAATCATGGGAGCGCAGTCTTCCAAATCCTCCGAAGGATCCTCCAGGTCGTGAGCCGATGCCACCGGGATTTTCTCCATACAAACCGGGGTCGGTAAGGCATCACTTTCCAAACGCCAGCTCTTCGATCCGGCAACAGCTTCTGGAGGTTCGCTCCTCACCCCTGCAACACTAGCAGGTGACGGCTTTTGTGCAGACAGGTTATCTCGGCGACCAGGGGATGGAAAATCATCAACATCTATTATGTCGGTTAAATCACAGCCAAGATAACTGGTTACCTGTTCAAGGACCCCGTCACGGTCGGGAGGTGCGATAGAGCCCGCGGGGGCATCTCCGGCGTCCTCGGGCATAGGATCAGGGTCGGATGGGCTCGAAGTTCGGATGATTCGATCAGCACCAGGAGCGGGGGCCCCCTCCCGGCCGTCCTGGAAACCCCTTCGATACCCCTAATCGTAAGCTTCAAAAGCGGCCTCCCTGGACTTCTCTTCGATCGGGTCCAAGCGGTCCTTCACGGTCTGAAGGACGTTGATCTCAAAGTCCAACGCGACTTCTCTCCTGTGCCGCTCGAACTCTGATGCGGCTTGGGCCCTTTCAGCTCATTCTTTGTCTAGAGCCAGGGACAGCTCGAGGCATTCCTTCTTAAGTCGCTCGATGGCTCGGGAATGTTCCTCCTCCGCAGCTTTCAGGACTGCTTCGGCCTTTTGTCGGGCGAGCGCTCTTCTTCGCATGCCCGATGAGCCCGGGCAACGTCCGCTACAACCTGCTCGTAGGACGGGCCTACTGCACCCGCGTAAACGCCAAGCTGCGACAGAGAGAATGATGGATAAGAATCAATACTGGTGATATAAGCACAAAATCAAACGCAGATATGAATATCACCTGGTAAGCTAAGCTCTGCAGGATGGAGCCAATCTCTGGAATAGAGACGGCACCGGCCAGGGTCTTGTCCTTCTCCAGTACAACTGAACGGGCAAGGCCGATTGCTACATCTCGATCCTTCAAACCAGAATCGGTAGTCTGAACGGGCCGAGACATAGCCCGGGGAGCAGGAACGAAAGGACGAGACCCTGGGTCCCTGGCGACAAACGACGGGGGTGACGGTCGGACGACCAAAGCAGCATCCTTCCCTTTATGGGCCGAGACGCCGGCTGAGGACGGCCTCGGTGGCGGAGACGAAGAAATCGGGCTGACCATAGCTACCTTGCTTCTTTTGGAAGGGGCGGCGGGAACCTGCGACACTGAGGGAAGTCGCTTCCTTTCGGAGCTAGGGAGCTGGCCGATTCTCCCAGACTAAGCGTCCACCTCAGCCCGAAGCGCCGCCAGTAACATGAGGGTCCACCGTCACAGACCTCCCCTCCTTCGCAACGCCAGTCTCTGCAGAACCTCCCTCTTCAGCAGAGTCCTTCCTATCCCCAGGACGAGAACCGGAAGCACTGGAGCCCAACCTATCCTCAGGACGGGCTTCAGTCGAGGACATCCCGGGCTGGGGGCGGGTACCCTTTTTCTCCAAAATTGCCACCGACTTCCCGGCCGAATGAGAGCCAGATTTTTCCCCCGATCTGGGACTCCCCCTTTGGCTTCTCCTTGAGCGAGAGCCATGCCGGGCGCCGGCCGATGAGCCTTCCGTCACCATTGGGTCACCAAATCCGAGCATGTAAAGCGGCTGCAGCTCTTCTTCGGAGTCTCCTTCGGACGCGGAACGATGAATCTCTTGCGCAACCGGGGATACGACCTGAGGCGGCGAGCGAGGCGGACCCTCAAAGACGTCTCTCAAGCGCGGTCCCAACCGACGAGTGCTGCCAGGATTCGGATTGTCCCAACCAAAGAGCTTGAAGAAAGCCCGGTCGCTTATGCGGAAAGCAGCACGCACATGCTCCAACTTCACGGAATTCTCAGAAGGACGGGAGTTCGCGCCAGGAGCTGGAAGCCAAGCAAAAGGGATCAGTAAAAGTTAAATCAGACATTCAAGAGCAAGTAATGAAGAAAATGGCAGCCCGACCTATCGCGCCCATTAAGATGGAGCGAGGCACCTTCCAGATATCTTCAGGGGCATCGCCGAATTCCCAACGTCCGGACAGGATTATCAGCCTGCTTTCGGCCCAGCCCTTGTCAGAATCTGGAAGCTCATCTACGAGCTTCTTCCTAGAGTCCCTAGCCCTAAAATGGTAGCCCCTACTGGACTTCCGAAGCTCGTAAAGGTGCATGATTTCGGGAATCCCTAAATCTAGGTCATAGTCCCTATTCATGACGACGAAGCACATCAAGACTCGGAAGAAGTTGGGATTGCACTGGGTAGGGTGAAGCTCGTACGTCGATAGAAACCTCCTGACGAGGGGAGGAAAGGGCAGCGTTAAGCCACCCCTCGCAATCTGAGAGGGGTACACATACATGCTTGAATGGTTTAGGCGGTCTAACGGAATGGGGAAGTGATCGTAAGGCGACCATTCCATCCCCACCGATTCGGGGATATCGAACATACCCCTAAGACCGGACAATGACTTTAGGATAGACATCCTTAAAAGAGAGGAATGAATGTAACAAGAAGAAAGAGCGACAGAGAAGAGCTCCCCTAATACCTGAACCCTAGAGCGGATGCGGGAAACCAGGTGCAAAGGCCGGAGAGGGAGTAAGAAGAGAAGAAGTACCTTCGAACAGAGCGATTGAAATGAGCAGTCGTCCGAAGGCGGTGATGAAGTCCTTATTTTAAAAGATAGGGGACCCGACAGAACGGCGGCGCGTCCTTTCAACTGGCTAGGGCACGACGAGTGGCCTTGGGAAGAAACGCTAATCATGGAAGACAATTCGAACGTCTTAAATATCCCGCCCAAAATGGGCCACGTGTAAAGTATGGTCAGGCTTCTGACATTCGAAGATACGCGCAATCGCTAACCCAGGTCCTACGTGGCCACTAAAATAGGATCACTCATCCAACCTGGCAAATCAAACGGCCACTAAAGCAGGACTACTGACGATTTTAGTGAAGTGCGAAAAAGAAAGGGACAGAGCGGGGGCTAAATGGGTAAAATCACCCAGAACGGGGAGAAGCATCGCCCGATTACCTTTAAGACGCCTGGTCACATCGGATAACCATTTAAAATAGCTTGGGCATTCAAACAGTGGCATACAGAAGTCAATACGCATGAAAATAACGAGAAGCAAAAGAGCAAATCAAAGCAGTCATTCATCATCCACAAGCAAATCAATAAGTTCAAATTTTGATAAAATGTCAACCCCGGGACGCAGCCCGGAAACAATGCCCGGCGCACACCGGAAAGGTAAAGAAAAAAAAAAAAAAGAAAAAAAAAGGGGGTTTCGGCGCCAACTTCACCCCTGACGTCCTGGAGGGAACGAGGAAGGAGTTGAACGAACAGGAGAATCCGGGTCCCTCTCCGAAAAACGACCACACTTCCTCTCGAAGAGGGAGAGCTGGTACATTTCCTTCAGCCGGGACTCTGAAGGAAAGGGCACTCCGTCCTGCCTGGCCAGGAAGCCGCTGCTAAAGCCGGCACAGAAATCCCTGAAGCGTTCATTCTCTTCCTCCTCGATTAGCCGCCTCATCTTTTCCATTTCCCTGCACACCGCACTGACGTGGCCACACGCCACGAGGCTAGCCTTGCGAGGAAGGGCCGGGGGCATGGAAAATCCTCCCATAGCCTCAACTCGGGAAGGGCTGACGCAGTACACATACTGCGGTACCCGAGACGGGGATATGGGGGAAGCAAATGAAGCCCGAGGGTCCCTCCCGGTCGCAGGAGATGACTGCGGGGATTCAGCGGGCCCCCCTTCGCGAGCTGAGTGATTCGAGGGAACTCCGGAGGACGGGTGAGGCGAAACTGGTCTAGGCGGGAGAAGATCCTCACCAGCCGACTGTTGCGCATTATCAGCATGAGCCTCCGAAGGCGGGGCAGTGAAGGACCGAACGTTGCCCGATCTCTCCTCCTCTATCCCTCCCGCGCGAACAGGGGGCAAGACCGACGTGGACGGTTGAGGCGTGGTCGACGAGGACCGAACGGGGGACAGCGAGTCGCCAACTTCGAAGGGCACCTCTTCGGCAACCTCGTCCTCCTCGGGGACATCGATGGGACGGCTGTAAGGCACGGCTGACCTAACTGCAACCCTGCGCCGGTGGCTTGACCGTCTCAACGCCCCCCCAGAAGACGGGCCGGGGGCACCACCAGAAGGGAAAGCGGATGAAAGACGACGACCGGACGCCGGGTTAGCCGAGGAAGAAAGGGTGGCGGAACTCGAAGAAACCGTGCCCAGCAGAGCCCTCCAACTCCGGCCTTCAAAAGCCAGAGCCCGTTCTATATCCTCCGATCGGAGGATCTCTGCAGAGGGGCACGCATTCAAAAACGACGCACCTGGAACAAGTACGAGAAAATCATAA
>CM060865.1:13202498-13517498 GCA_030737845.1 Acorus calamus | reverse complement strand
TTCTCCTTCCTCTAAATGATAAGGTTCAATGGACTTCTCACAACGTCGCCGGCGGCGAACCGCCCTCGTCGCCGCGATCCGAACACTTCAACGGACCATTCAATCGGTAGGAGCGACGGGCGGTGTGTACAAAGGGCAGGGACGTAGTCAGCGCGAGCTGATGACTCGCGCTTACTAGGAATTCCTCGTTCAAGACCAACAATTGCAATGATCTATCCCCATCACGATGAAATTTCCGAAGATTACCCGGGCCTGTCGGCCAAGGCTATAGACTCGTTGAATACATCGAGGGAAAAAGAGGCCAAGGTCGTAACATTAGGGAGGGGTATTTATAGGCAAAGGGGAAATGAAATGACAAAGCCGTCCTCGGACTAAAAAACCTGAACAGCCTTCACTAAAATGGTCATAAGTTCTTCAATACAGCTCCAAATTGCACGATTCCAACGGCATTGGAAAGCTAAGAAGATTATCTACAGCTTTCATGTTTATACCTAGATCAAATAACCTCTCCAGCTATTTCAAAATCTAGGCTAAACATCTTACAGGGCTGCTGCCTGGATTTCTCATCTTCGGGGTATACTCAGAAAAATACCCATAACTTTTGATATACGAATCCAGTTGATCCAATTCCACTTATATATGGAAGCTATCTCAAAACTGAACATCTCATAATAATATCGGATTTTTACCTCTTCATCTTGGATTTTAATAAAATCAGATCCGAATACCAAATCCAAAACTGCTTAATTCCAAAAACTTTATCGGAATTAAATGAAAATTTTATGGGCAGTACGAAACAGTATCAGGACCCATAATATGTAGTTAGATTATTAATCAGAGTCTTCAAACCCCAGCAGGTAGCTAAAAATCAAAATTTTAGCAACTCCGATCGAAATTAGGACTCTAAATGACACAGGCCTAACATCATCACCCTCCCTTGGCCCACAAATCATCATCTTGAGCATTTGTCAAACCAATGAGCCTAATTAAATTAAAATGAATTAGACTTGACCCTAGGTTTTCGAGCTCAATAGGACAAGAGACGCCAGGAGATAATCCAGTGAGCAATAAATCATTTAATGATGTCTAGGAAAGTGGTTTCATAAGGTTTCTACCTTAAAGGACGGTGGTTACTTAATTGAGGAACACGTGAAAGCGTGGAAGACCCCCCACTAATCCCTTACACTTCCCTGGTTGTTGAGTTGTTGATTGTTAATTGGCAAGCTTGAGGCATATCTTGGGACGGTTAGGAGCTGTCCATTAAGGGAGGAACATCCTCAACAACTAGATCTTTTAAAAATCATCATCCCTTACTTAACAAGATAAATCTTAATTTGTTGATTGTGAAAGTATATTCTTGATTTGGGATATTTTGGTTTATGAGCATTTGGTCTAGAGATTCGATTGATTCGTACCGAGTCAACCATCACCATGGATAACAGAGTACCTGTTATCCCAAAGACCTTGAAGGATTACATTTATCCATCTAGAACTACGCAACCCTCATGCATTGTGTTACCAACAACCAATGCTAACAACTTTGAGATCAAGCCTGGGATGATTAATATGCTCCCAAAATTTGATGGATCCAAGGATCCATATCTTTTCATTAGGGAATTTGAGGAAGTTTGTTCCACTCTAAAACTTCAACAGCTAACTGATGATTCCATCTGGTTGAGGTTAATCAACTTCTCCCTCAAAGATAATGCTAAAAAGTGGTTGTATGCTCTAACTGCAAATTCTATCACCACTTGGGATCAATTAGTTATGATAATTCTGAAGAAGTTCTTTCCTAATCATAAAAATGCTAAGATTCGCATGAATATAAATCAATTCATTCAAAAGGATGGGGAATCTTTATGGAGATATTTAGAGAGATTCAAGGACTTGCTATTGCAATGTCCTCATCATGGATTTGAGGTTTGGAGACTAGTGCAAATTTTATATGAAGGTTTGAATTACACCACAAGGACTATGGTTGAATCAATGTGTAGTGGTGAATTTACCAATAAAAATGAAACTGAAGCATGGGCATTTCTAGAAGAAGTAGCTGAAGAATCCATGCAATGGGAGACAATTAGAGAGCCTGAGAAACGCATGCCTTCTAAGGGAGGTATTCATTCCATTGATAGTAGCTTTGAGTCTGAAGCCAAATTTGCATCTCTCATTCGTAGAGTAGAGGCCTAGAGATGAAACCAAATCATGATTTTGTTAATCAAGTCTCCACCTCGAACCCTACTATTGTTTGCATTTTATGTAAATCTTCAAATCACCTAGCGGAAGACTGTCCTTCCCTATCATCCCACAAGGAAAGTTGGGGCGAACATGCCAATAGCTTACAATAGAAGAAAAATGACCCATATGCTCAAACTTATAATCCTGGATGGAGGAATCATCCAAATCTATCATGGAATCAAGGCCCATTTCAAGGAGGCCCACAAGGACCTCCTCAAGCTCCCATGTATCCTAGACCAAACACAAGACCCATTCCTACTCCATTTCCTCCGCCTGGTTTTCAAACAGAAAATGAGAAGAAGTTCTCTTCCTTAGAAAAAGGGTTGGATGTTCTTATGAAGACCACTCAAAATTTAACTCAATCATCCTCCCAGATGTCTGCCACTTTGAATCAATTTATGCAATCTACAGGGTAAATCCTTCAATCCACCACACAAGCAATCTCCCGTCTTGAGATTCAAGTTGGTCAATTGGCCGCCACCATGAGTGAGAGAGTGAAAGGAAAGTTTCCTAGTCAACCGGAACCCAACCCTAGAGGACCCATTCTTCAAGGACAAATCCAAGATTCTTCTAGTAACCAGTCCAACCAGATTAATGCAATCACTACTCTTAGGTCTGGTAGACAAGTGGACATCAAGGTTATTATGCCTAGTAATGATGTCGAAGATGATAAGGACATACCCAAATTAAATCACGAGGACCTAGATTCTGAACCCATCCCAGAGAAAGCAAAGCCCAATGATTCTCCTGAGAGAGTTTATGTTCCCAAGGCCCCATATCCCCAGAGATTAGGTACAATTAAGAAACCTGCCCAGCTAGATAAAATTTTAGAGGTGTTTAAGCAAGTTCATGTGAACATTCCGCTCCTAGATGTTGTCCAACAGGTACCTACCTATGCCAAATTTTTAAAGGACTTATGCACCCAAAAAAGGACTAACAATGTACCCAAGAAAGCTTTCCTGGCATCCCATATAAGCTTCATTCTTTCATGTGAGACTCCAATCAAGTATAAGGACCCAGGTTGTCCCACCATTTCATGTGTGATTGGAGACACTCGTATTGATCGAGCTTTGTTAGACTTAGGTGCGAGTGTAAATCTACTGCCCTATTCAGTGTACAAACAGTTAAGCTTAGGAGAATTGAGACCTACCCCAGTGACCTTACAATTAGCAGATCGATCTGTGAAAATTCCTAAAGGTGTCATTGAGGATGTCCTTATTAAGGTTGGGGATTTCATCTTTCCTGTTGACTTTATAGTTTTAGAAACTCAACCTGTTCTAAACCCGAAGGGGCAAATTCCTGTAATTTTGGGTAGACCATTCCTGGCTACATCTAATGCTTTGATTAACTGTCGAAATGGATTGATGAAATTATCTTTTGGAAATATGACAGTTGACCTAAACATCTTTCACATTGAAAAACAACTAGGAGATTATAATGATGAATTAGAAGATGTGAATTCCATTGAAGAAATAATTGAAAATTTGAAACATCATTCTATGTCTACTAAAGATCCTTTGGAATTTTGTCTTTCTCACTTTGGAGAAAATTTTGATATGGACAAATCAATCGTGGAAGTAAATGCTCTCCTAGATTTAGAACCAACCATCACATTCAATAAGTGGCAACCAAAGTCTGAGCCCCCTCCTCTATCACCACCCCTTCCTTCTATTGATGAGCCTCCCAAGCTAGAACTTAAACCATTTTTGGAATTACCGCTGGAGAAAGTGGAGGTCATTCACCTCATTGATTTCATCTATTAGGATTAAGCTCTCTTGATAATCATTTTGTACTATATTTTCTGGGTTGCCTTTCCTCCCGAGTCATCAGGTCCTTATTCATGTTGTAAACTAGGTTTGGGGGCGTTAGGGTAATTTTTCATTTTGAGTCTAGGTTTTGTGTTTGTTTGCATCCACTATCATCAAGTCATTGGATGTAGTCTTTATTTTGAAGTATATTGAACTAATAAAAGTGTTTTGATGTCATCATATAGCAACAGTTCAATGGTGATCACTTGATATGGTAAAATTCTTCTTTTTCATTCTCCTTTCTTGATATTTCATATGTCCAATTATATGAACATTGAGGACAGTGTTAGATTTAGGTTTGGGGGTGTAATCAACAAATTTTGATGTGATATATTAAAAACAAATTGGGAAAAATTTAATCATTGGGATGCATTTGGCTTGCTAGAACAATTTTCACTTTAGTTGTTAATCCTATCCTGTGTCTAAAATGTTTTTCGCAAATTTCAAGTCTTGAAAAAAAAAAAAATTTAGCACTTATAGCCATATATATGTAGCCCAAATGGAAAAGTGAAATTTAAGGGAGAGAACTGGAAGAATCATTAGTGGAGACTTAACCCATAAGAGATTTGAGCCATTCTATTCTTGGAGGGATTTTACATAATTCTGAGTTACGAGTTAACTCAAATTTTTCTTGTTTTCGCTTTTCTTTAAAAAAAAGAAATGTCGTTTGCTTGATCTCTTTATTCTTGTTTTGATCAAAGACTCATGAACACCATAAAAATTGGATTAATACACTAGAAACTCCTCTAAAATCTTTTCAAGGCATACAATAATCATATGAAACTTTGGAAATGATTTAGGCCATCTTTGCTAACCCATCTATCATGTTCAGCCAACCTATTTTTTTACTTATCCACTAGTCAAACCCCTTGAGCCATATAAGCCTTTCTTTGTTCAACTATTTTTCCATCCTACACTTTATTTAATGAGTGTAACCTTAAAATTTTATTTTGGGAACGAGGAAAGAAAAAGAAAAGAAAAAAAATCAATCAATCACTATGAAATTTCATGGAGAGTTATTACTATCATGATTCTTGAAGAAAAAAAAAGAAGAAGAAAAAAAGAAGAAAAAAAAGAAAAAAAAGAAAATACACAAATCTTCAAAGCATTTCATAATAAACCTTGTCCAGTTACCAACAATAATTCTAGCCCCATTACAACCTATTGAAAAGACCTACTTGATCCTAAATGTAATGTGGTTAAAATGTGGAGAATAGATGAAGAGGACTTATGGTGTTTAATCCAATGTTCTTGAGTCGATGATATTCCGTTCCTGATATTAATTTAATTTTCTTTTTATTTGATATGGTCCTTCCTTCTATAAAATCTTATATGTGGATTATTTGAATTTTGATTCCTTGCCACATATAAGTTGAGAGAAATGAGCTCACTTCTGAGTGAATTCCTTGTTGAGTGTAATATCCAGTGAGTTTTTTTGAAGTCAAGGCGAAATCCATTATGAAGGGGATCAAAACTAAGTTTTACTTGGAAAAAGAAAGTTACATCCTTGTTGGCTATGCACACACACACTTCAGGACTTGATTATGAGTGAAAACTTGTAACATGTGGATAGAGTTCTCAACTTTAGTAGATTTTTTTTATCAAGCTCCCTAAGATGTCATTTTTCTCAGATTTTCAAAAAAAAAAAAAGAGAAAAAGAAAATGTCATGAATTTTGTGGGTAGATTCGCTGCAAACCCACGAGTCAAACTCGTCCACTAGGGTGACCTAGGGGTTTAAGGGCTTGTTGCATACGCTAAATGCAACCGTGAGAGCCTGCGAAAATGGCCTTATCCTTTTCTTTATATTTTTTTAATTTGATTGCTAGAGGACCAGCAAAATCTAGGTTTGGGGGTATTTGATAAGCATATTATTTTCACATTTAAACCCCTTAATTTAGTTTTCTATTCCTAATTTTATGTGTAATAATGACTAATATTCAAAATTTATATGTTATTACAGGTAATTGAGATAAATGATGATTGTCAATGCAAGATACTCTATAAAGCATTTAAAGATATGAATGAGAATCAAGAGGACTCTAGAAGATCCAAAATTATGCTAGAAAAAGATTTGTTGAAGAGAGAATCAAAAATCAAATTCCAATCAAATATTCTTCAAATCAATGTTGAAACCATCCTACTGTTTTGACCATAACTTTTGCCTCAAATATCGTATTTTGGCCCATAATATGGCGTTGGAAAGATATTTTCAAGATCTATAAATCATATTTCATTAATATTTTGCAATTCCACCATATTAGGGGTCAAAAATTCATCCGAAGATTCTGCAGAAAATCAATGACGGGAATGAAAGCTTTTACCAGCTAAATCTGTCAAAGATGCATATTAAGAAGGTTAATGGTTAATCTTGACCATCCAATTTATTGCAAATCAACGGTTGAAATTCAAGACTGAAGGCTATAAAAGGAACACATATAAAGCCAAAAAGGGGGCATAAAACAAGGAGAAAAAAGGACAACCAAAGGAGAAAGATTCAAGAGTTTTCTTTTTGTTTTTCTTTTCATATGCTTGTAGTCATTTAGATCTGAATTTTTATATTAGTTTTTTTGTTTTCAGAATATTGTTTTTATATAATATGGTTTCTTTTATTTTTCTTTTATTTCGTTTGATCATGACTAGCTAAATCTTCAACTAGGGTTGAAAATGAAACAATGCAATGCTAGTTTAGGATTTTATATTTAGATCTGAATTCTTCATATTGTTTGTTTATTGAGTATCAATCTCTCCTTCAATTCTCTTTTGAAACCTTTTATGTGAATTTCTTGTTACTTTCTTCAAAAATCTCTTGTATTTGATTTGATAAAATATGTTTTGATTGAGTTCTCTGATATTTTATGCTCTTCTTAACAAGTTGAATATTGAGTTGGTAGATTTTATAAAGGGAATGGAGATAGATCATTATATTGGGTTTTCATAAATAAAGGTTTTTTAATCGTAGAATCATCTTCAAGGATCTCTTGTTTAGGGTTTGATAGGGTATGCTTGATTAACTATTTTGATATCTTATTCTCTTCCTAATGTGTGAATGTTGAGATGATTGTTTTGATTTTAAATCTGATTTTATGAAATAATATGATTTTAAATATTTATTTTCCGATTAATATTTGATTAACGTCAATATTGATTGAGTTATATGATGGAGTTTCATATTTGAATATAATCCCTACATTGGTATTGCATGGTGGATTCTAAAACCCTAGTTATCTTTTTATATTCATATTAGCTTTTAATAAAAAACATAATAATAAAAAAACTTCATCAATCTTTCTTTCTAGTTCGATTAGTTAAATCAATTAATAATCTGATTTGAACAATTATCTGTGGGTTCGACCCGTATTTGCTAGATTTATACTATTGTAACGATCCGTGCACTTGCGGTAATTAATAATAACTTAAAATATTCAATCAATGGGCCATCAGGCTTGGGGCCCACAAATCCAGTTCCAAATCAATAAGGACATGACGACACTCTTGAATGAGCTGACACGATTAGATCCAGGGTCTAGTTGGACAGTCAGACACCTCGTGGAGGAATGTCACCTCGAATAGTTAAGGCACGATCAGATTAGAGGTCTGGTAGGACGACCTTACTCCTCATGAACGAGTAGGGAAGGCACGATCAGACTAGAGGTCCGATCGGGCGATCTTTCACCTCGCAGACGCATTTGAAGACGTAGCGAACAAGCAGGCCAAAGAGTCACGAGCAGACTAGAGAAATGGTCAAAGGATCGTAACGTCTGTAACCGCCTGTGGATAGTCGAGGCCCACTAATTGCACGACGTGCCTCATTAACACGTGGGGGTTTCCACCGAAATCGCCCACTAAGTGTTTAATAGAATGTGGACAGTTATAACAGCCAAAGGAGTGGAAATGACAATCTAGCTGAGGAACTATGTGTGACTTGATCCCCAAAGAGTACGTAGGCAGCCTATAAAGAGGTTGCAAGATAGCACTCTAAGGTTCAATCAAATCTAAGCTAGCAAATTTACTCCTTACCAAAAACAACCTTTGAGAGTTTTAACCTCAAACAACCAAAAAGTTTAACTGAAGGAGAAGATATCGTCCTCAACTATTTATACAAAACCTATTCCATTTTCACCCATTGTAAAGATATGTGTAAATGTAAAAGTTCTTCCTTCATAGCATTACAAATTTGATTACCCATAAAAAAAAAAAAGCTATTTATATATTAACCATCTATTTTTGGTTGTCACATGTTTAATGTCACAGGTTTGGAAAAGGGAAAGGGAACTGACTATCTTGATCTTGAGCATCTGCTTCATATAAACTTGATGTTGAATACGACGCAGCCTCCCTCGATTGTATTGCCAATAGCTTGTCCAAAACGTTCCAATCAACAATTTGCCCTCCACAATTGTCATTCATTTGATGCTGATGATCAGAACTCCCAGTAGTATTGAAACTTGTCCCCAAACTTGGGCTGTCCAGCTTTGGAAGTTCAACAACTTGGTTGATGCAGGCGCACTCGGATTCAAGGTCTAGATTGGGAGCGAATGAGGCCTCACCGACGTCGTTTCCTTGAAAAATGTAGTCAATGATATATGCAGGGTGATTTATGCCATCTGATTCTCCGAATTCGGCATCTCTGATGTAGTTGTGAGGGTTCCACATGTTTAACCTTTGCCTTTGGTTTGGACTTGGCTTCCTGAATGCACGACATACAACCCATCCTTCTTCCTGCAATTCATTAAAATTTGGTAAATTCAATCGATGATGCAAGCCCGAGTAGCTAGACGTCAAAATACGAAAAGCTTAGAGAGAAAAAAAATCTCTAACCCCCTAATGGAATATCCTAAGCAAAACAAATCTCAACCAATTATCATCAATATAGTTCCCGGCTGCCAACTAAATTAAGAGCTGGTAACCTGCACCATATATTTATATTACAAATACTACTGCATGCATTACATTGCTTCAATAGCATATATCAGAAAAAAAAAATGGAAAACATACAAATAGATAATCTACATCCATAGTTAGATGTACTAATATTAGGACATGCATGCAGCATTCTAATAAATAGAATAGTGTTTTGCACTTGACAGTACTAATGCTAGTCACGCAACACCCTTTTTGTTCTAGTATGTGATGGGAATATTCACTGAAGAAAGCATTTGTCTAGCAAATGAAAACTCCTATTCATCTAAAAGCCTCACTTGGTCTCAGTTAAATTTCATGGTTAACTTGATTCATTTTTTTTTTCTTTAGGAGGATTTTATGAATCACAATCTTTTCATTAAAAAAAACACCAAACCTTCTAAATTAACAAATCAGAACACTTGATGTAAAGATAAGTTTGTAAAATGCAACCCAAGTCAGACACCAAAATAACACAGCACAACTTAATAAGAACTAGAAATCTTTGAAAGTTACGCAGTACAGAATTTGAAAAAATGTGGTGACCCTGTAGGATTTTGGTTTATTTTACTATAAAAAATAAACAATTAAAATTTGATTTACATAAGAAAAATAATTTTTTAAATCATTGTATGTATTTGGATGCATGCAGTTTTAATGGAAACATAAATAATTTTGACACGTGATACGCACACGTGTTTTATTTAAATATGACATCTATCTATATTATTAACCAAAAGTGCTTTCAATTGTGTCACACTAATAATTTTTTAAAGATATATTGAAAGAATGATGGTGATCATTTCACATCATCATATTTTTTTAGGATTATTTTTTATTAATTTTAAATTGAAAAAATCATGGACAATACATAGATTTTAAATACCATAACAACATATCCATATCCACCAAATCTCATTCAATTATGAAAAATATAATGGATTATTTTTTAATTATAATTTACTCATAATCATTTTATAATTTATTTTTAGTATATTTTTGAAATATTTTTTTAATGATTATATATTACATCTTAAAATATATTATTATTTATAATTAATTATAGGGTACTCAAAAAATTTAAGAATATGTGATATATCATTTTTTTAAAGCACAAAACTAATATAATGTAATCTCTGATTTTATATATAATAATTGATCCTCATCTAACTATATATTAAATGAAAGTTTAGAATATGTGATACAACCCAAACCGAACTTGAGATTGAAGATACCCATCTCAAACCGAACCCAACCTGACCCTCGGGTTTGAGAAACTCAACCTGTCGGGTTTTGTTTGGGTTGGGTTTGGGTTTAATTAGGGTTGGTTCAGGTTGGGTTCGAGTTTGATTAGGGTTGAGTATAATTCAAAATTTATCATACACGTTAAAAAAATTATAATTTCACTTATTTCAGGTTGGGTTGAACCCGTCCAAGTTACACTTGTAATTCTAAAGGATTTAAATTGTACATAAAATTTATTTTTTATCCATTTGAGCAATATTGTGGGTTTTTGAGTCCCAAATGCTTACAATACAGGGCCAAGCAGAAAACAAGATAAAATAAAATATATTGGAACAAAATTTTACTGTATCAAGTTGATAAACAGTTCTAAATTCATATTTTTTTTAATAATAATGATGAAAAGGAGCCAATGATCATATACATCCACAGAGACAAAATGCCACTGGATTTTATTTTATTTTTTTATATTTTTATTTTTGCTAGGTAAAAGGATGTCAATCGGGATGAGATCTGGTAAATTAGTATTGGTAGAATTGCACCCAAAGTTGATTGCCAAATAGCCAGTTGACTAATTATCAAAGAAAACTCAAAGTTTATTATATAGTAGCTACAAGAATCTAAGAATGTAAAGATCATTGCTATTAATTGGTTGGTTTGTTTGATGCAACAAGGTCTTATAAAGTCTGCACTCTTTGCCCTCCTTGAGTTCTTGTACATTCTCTTCTTAATAATGCATTCAGTTACTTTTACCCACCAAAAAAAAATAAAAAAATAATTATAATTGTTATGAAAAAAAGAACTTGCCTGAGGAGGTCCATGCTCACTAGTCTGAAGACGATACTCATGCATGATCCAATCAGTTTTCCTTCCGTTGGGCGCTCGGCCTTGGTAAAACACCAAGGTCTTCCTCATCCCTATAAGCTTAAACTTTGAAAGCACAGCCTTATCTCTCCCTGTTGCCTTCCAAAACCCGGCTGCAGTTGCCCTATTTGTCCGAGTTCCCGTCGGATACTTCTTATCTTTGTGGCTGAAGAAGTAATACTCATTCTGCTCCTCAGAACCAAACTTGCACCTATCTACAGTAGGAATTACATATTAATAACAAGGAATACTAAAACAGAAACCTGATTGATCATCTTTGAAAGGAAATGTGTCTTAACCTTGGAGATCCCATGGCTCTATTCGGTAGAGGTCGACGTCTGCGATGACCTCTAAATCAAACTTCTGTGAAGCTATTTTCCTTGCAAGGTAATAGCCCACAAGCTCTTCCTCTGTGGGATGGAATCTGAAGCCTGGTGGCACACATGAATCCACTTCCATTGCCAATGATGATCTTAAAAAAAAATAAAAAATACATGCGCCTCTTTGTTAGAGAATGGAGTGAGAGAGAGCGAGGAAGGACAGAAAAAAAAAATTTGACTTAAAATTTCAAAGCATGCTCATGTTTACTTTGAGTGCACTCCATGGTGAAAATGTGCTATGGCATCCACCAACCCTACCCATATGCACTCAATAGTGACAATGTCATACTTACATATGGAAGATTGACAACAAAAATAACATGATTCTTTTCAAATGCATTTTTGACTCCCAACATAGAAACAAAATAAATAGAGTACAGAGGCCAGGTGGTTTTAGTTTAAGGGTTTGTCACAAAAGAATTAATCAAAATGAGGTCAATTACATAATACAGTTTAAATAAACTGCAAAAATAAAAATAAAAATGATAAATGGCATTGTTAACCCGATATAAAACCCCTCTATGTGTTGTGCTCTGCTTCTTATATTGCTGAAAGAATATGAAATCAATGGTTAATTTGGAGAAACTTTCATAGAAGATTGACTTTCCACATGCAGCATCCGAAATACAGCTTCTCTATCTCTATGAACAAACCCTAAGACGATTTTGCGTTTTGATATCACAGTAAATTCTATGGTATTGTTTGTATCCGCTTTTGATTTCAAGAATCCTAAATCATCTCAAAATGTGGATCCAAATGATACCATGCTCAGGTTCTACACATGGTATGCTTTTAAACATCTCTTGACTAGCAAAGATATAAAGAAAGAGATTACACTCACTTGAAGAATCAAAGGCCTTGCGTCGTCCAAGAAGAGAGAGAGAGAGATGTTTAGGCTATGGTGGATGAGTTGAGTTACGTTAATACTTGTAGGAATGTTTTATAAAGTGAAGGAGCTGTATATATACAAGAAAAAGAAAAAGCGTGTGTGAAAGAGAAGGTTTTTTAGTGTATTCATTGCGCGTGGGGTGGCCGAGATGAAAGGAGAGAAGAGAAGAGGAGAGAGAGAGAAATAGAGAATTTGGACGGTTACGGGACAACAAAACAAATCACACGCCACCTCCTCCCACTACCAAAAGGGTAAGGTACATTGTATTTCAAGACTCTCAAAATCTAATTGGAGGAAAACAATTGTCATCTTTGAAAGGTGTGGTCCTGGTCTGTCACTGGATGCACAAATGGAGGCTTTACACGTGTCACAATCAACCTCCTAATCATTTACATGCCGCCCTTTTTTTCTTTTCACTCATGTATATGCTGTGGAGGCGCCGAATTACTTCCCTGATCCGGGAGGATACGGTGGAATACGATCCTGTATCGGACCTGATCTAGTGGGTTATCTAAGGCAGGATTCAAGTGAGATCTAATCCCGTGCGATAAACCTGGTCATAATTGGGGAATGAATTGGCCTCGGTTATCAGGTCTCGTCACTTTCGTCATTTGGTCAGACATGAGGATACATAGGCCCAACAATTACATCCTTACAACATTTTTCTACTTAGTATATGTTTGAAAACACGGTTTGAAAATCAGTTTTTAGCTTTTGCAACTTTATGCACACCTTTTGAGAGTGAATGATGATGTTTTAAGGATGTAATAATGATGATTTGAGAGTGTAATGATGATGGCTGCTTTATAAAACACATATTTCGATGTACAGTTTTAGAGATAAAATCTAGTAATGATGATGTATTTAAGTTGACATGTTTGGTAATAGCTTTTAGCTTTTAAATGATGCTGTAATTGAATTGATGTGACCCCAAAAGCTAAAAGCTGCTTTTGACTTTTGTAGTCAAACATACACTTAATCATTTTTATAATTTCAAATGCAGTCTCGATAGTCTCTGTAACACGATATGTATATACCACATTGAAATGTTTCCACATCTTTTATAAATAATATCATTTAATTTATTGGATTACATACTTTATGTTTTATAAAAATACTAGATACCCTAATTAGATGAGGAATGTTTCCTTTCTAGCTTGTCATTTACCTATAGTATATATTTCCATGGTTGGAACCAGTGGGCAAGCTGCCGGGCTCCCCAACACTACAAGAAATATGGGCATGGGCAAAAACCTTAATTTTCATAGCAAAATCTCTTTCTCGACGAAACATGTTTGTTGCAATTAGCATTGCCAATGCCTCGTATGGGACTCCACTTTTCGTAGCAAAAGGTGACATTTTGCTATGAAAGTAATTTTGTAACAAAATATATATTTTTGTAACAAAAAAAACATACGGCTGCGAAACAGGGCTGCCGGGGGAGTTTGGTTGGCGTTGGGGGGCTCGTGCATGCGTACTTGCAAGCGTGCAATCTCGTAGTTTTTGTCCCTAGCATTTTTAGTTAATTTTAAGTGTTTTTATGTTGTTATACTCACCCAATTGGATGTTTTTGACTTGCAGATCTTGGTGAACGTCACGCAATGACCTGGGTTGCGGTGAGTGGATTCATCCAACCTATTTGGGAGGCGTTGGATGTGCGTAGTCGTGCATTCCGCCTCCTTGGGGCACCATAACTTCATATTAACTATATTGCATCCATACCATGATAGGTGACTTGTATGCTAGGGTTATGCATTGTTATGTCATGCATAGGAAACCATGCTTACCAATACATCATATCTCATACTTGGATAGTTTTATTTCATGCATGCTTACACCCAGTTAACCATGTATCTTGTTCTTACATGTATGCATGAATATAAAGCATGACTATGATAATTTCTTGAATTTTCCTATCATGTTAGCATTGATTTTAATGATAAATCCCATGTATATTTATTATCCATGTTGTATGTTGTTATATACATGTAAATAAGCCATGAACCTTGTCTAATGAGGTTAGGCAAATATATGACCACTTATGGGGTCATACCATGGCATTGGCATTACGAATCGTTTGTCTTCTCGGCATCCGAGTTATGCGCCTTAGAGGGAATTCATGAGAATTCGTTACTATATCGGTGTCTAATAATCAGTGATGATGGTGGATCCACGAGGATTGTGTCCATAAGTGTCGAATGTTTCTCCCCTTCGTCAGCTTCGCATTGAAGCCACCCGGCGTTGTAGTTGTCATGCGAGGTGCTCCCAGGTACTACTCATGACGCCTGTTGGTGCACTCATACAGTAGAGGTAGTGGTCATGGGAGGCTACCAGGTAGAGGCTGTGCAGGAGAGGGCTTGTAACGCCCCATATTTACCTAACCGTTAATCGGACGGTAAACAGGTCGCTACTACAATTAATACATATAGAAGACAAAAATTTGAACTCATTTTTTTAAAATGATATCAATTAAATATAAATATAAAAAAAACTGATGATAATAAAATAAATAATATCCAATTGTTTTAAATCACCAATGGTCTTACAAAATATCAGAGTCTAACGGAAACAAAATATTAGAATGGAAAAGACATACTAAACCACCCCTATGAGAACCATCTAAACTAAAGTAAATCCAAATAGTTGACTGCGACTATTATTTATTCTCCAACACTGCTACCTCGACGAGATCCTTGAAACGTATGAAAAGTTCAAGCTTTGTCTTGGTCCTCATAAGATAAGCTACCTGGTTATGAAACAACCAGCCATTTGGAATAGGGTGAGTGATTAACTCAGTGAATAAGCACACTGACAAATTACCTTACGTGACAGTATATATAAAAATAAAGTTTTATGAAAATCAGAATTTCACTCAATTAATCTTTTATTTTATTAAATCAATTTAAAATCATGAACTTTTAAAAAATATTTTAATGCGCACGTGGCCCAATCCTTGGCTTACATTAAAGAAATCATGAGAGTTAAATGATACCATCATATATATATATATATATATATATATATATATATATATATATATATATATATATAGTTATATAAAAAAAAAGAATTTTCTTTAATAAATTAATTTAAATTTATGAGCTTAATAACATATATTTTAATGCAATCACATGGCCCAATCCTTGGTCCATGTCATAGAAATTATGCAGTTTAAATGAAATGACCGGGTAGGTGTTAGACCTGTGTCATTTAGAGTCCTAATTTCGATCGGAGTCGCTAAAATTTTGATTTTTAGCTACCTTCTGGGGTTTAAGGACTCTGATTGAAGATATAACTGCATATTATGGGTCTTGGTATTGTTTAATACTGCCCATAAAATTTTCATTTAATTCCGATAACGTTTTTGGAATTATGCAGTTTTGAATTGGTATTCGGATTTGATTTTGTTAAAATCCAAGATGATGAGGTAAAAATCCGATATTATTACGAGATGTCCAGTTTTGATATAGCTTCCATATAGAAGTGGAATTGGATCAACTGAATTCGTATATTAAAAGTTATGGGTATTTTTCCATGTATACCCCGAAGTTGAGAAATCCAGGCTGCAGCCCTGTAAGATGTTTAGCCTAGATTTAGAAATAGCTAGAGGGGTTATTTGATCTAGGTGTAAACATGAAAGTTGTAGATAATCGTCTTATCTTTCCAATGCCACTGGAATCATGCAATTCAGAGCTGTATTGAGGAAGTTATGGTCGTTTAAGTGAAGGTTACGCAGAGGTTTCAAGTCCGAGGATGACTTGGTCATTTACTCCGACTTTGCCTATTTAAACCCCCCTTTGTGCACGACTTGGGCCTCTCTTTTCTGGTCCAGCCCTATGTGTTAGTGGAGAAGGAGGAGGTGCAGGAGTAGGAGAAGGTGATGGTGAAGAAGTTGAAAAGGTGTGTTAGAGATGTTGTTGTTGTTGTTGGTTCTTTCTTTCTCCCTTCTCAAGCTTTTCCCCTTTGTGGTTGCCCTCCCCTTTTGTTTCAGCAGCCCCCCACACGTTTGTGTTTATGTCCCAAGGAAGAAGAAGATGCATGGGAAGCAAAGATGGAGGTGGTGGTAGTGGTGGTGGTGGTTGAGGTGGTCGAGGCGCTTGCAAGCCCTACATCTCCCCTTCCCTCCCCCCTCTCTTTTGGTAAGTCTTTCCCCTTCTTTATTTGGGTTTTTGTGCATGGTAGGTGCTTGTGAGGGCATGCATGTGAGGTGTTTGGGTTTGGGTGCATGTGGGGGTTGTGGGAGTGGGTTTTGGAGCTTGGGCGCGCGGGTCTGCACGCGGGCGCGCGCGTGGAGGTGTGCGCGCGGGTGCAGACGTCCGAGTGCGCGCGGGGGCGCGCGCGGTGTGCGCGCGCGGGGCGCGCGGGCAGCGCGCGGGTGCTGCAAGGTGCCCGTTTTGGGCGTGCGGAGGGTCGGCACCCTCGGGTGGGTGTCCGGGGGGCTCGGGCACGCGTGCGTGCATCCATGCTTGCGTGCGTTCGAGCCCGTTTGCGTGGATGTCTATGTCTTAGGCATCCCTAATTGATTTTATATGTTTGTATGTACTTTTACTCACCCCTTTTGGTACCCTTGACTTACAGATCTCGTCGGTTGGGATGCGCGACGACTCGGGTATCGGTGAGTGGTTTGATTCCAACCCTTCCGGGAGCGTTCGATGCACGTAGTCGTGCTTCGCGCTTCCATGGGGCTTTATTTGCACCCTAAATATGCTAGATATTATGCATGCTAGGTTGTATAGCTCGTATATTGTGTAGAACCCCTATTCTACCTTATACTTGCCTATGTATTGTATAGAATATGGCACGATTTAGGTAATTTTGATTGAATGACTACCCCTATTTATCAAGCATGTTTAACTTGGGTTAATAACGGGTGTATGCGTAATATTTCTCCGATTTAGGACTCGAGGGTGTGGTATAGTTGTTGCACCCATCTGTTGGGGCAAAACTATGACCAGCTCGAGAGAGGATGAGGCATTCCCTCTCCCTCGCCCTCCTTCTCTTCGCGAACCGAGTGAGTAGATGTAGTTCCTACTTGACTCGGGTTTGCTTGGAATTATTGGCATGCACCTGTTGTTGCGCAGATCGCGCTTAACCCTTCCCTTCTAGGTTGGTTTTATCCAACGTATATTAGGTTGTAATTCGTGTGTGTTTATCTGTTTGATGCCATGTATGCATGTTTAAGTAAGTCATCGTTGGGTAGTTAATTGCATATATATATATATATATATATATATATATATATATATATATATATATATATATGCATGTTTAAGTAAGTCATCGTTGGGTAATGTGTTAGACAAGTGTTTATCTGTTTGATGCGTTGTATGCATGTTTAAGTAAGTCATCGTTGGGTAGTTAATTGCATATATATATATATATATATATATATATATATATATATATATGCCGATATAGCCATGATTCTTGTCTAATGTGTTAGACAAGTGTATGACCTCTTGTGGGGTCATACCATGGTTTTGACACTTATAATTAATGTCTTCCCCGCATCTGAGTTATGCGCCCTGGAGGGAATTCATGAGAATTCATTGCGCCTATCGGTGTTTGATAACCGATGATGACGGATCCAAGAGGATCGTATCCGCGAGCGTAGATTGTTTCTCCCCTTCGTTGGATCCGTGTAGGAACTTCCCGGCGTTGGAAACGCTGTCCTGGCACCGGGCTCCCATTTGTAGGTACCATCGCTTCGGTCGAGAGTGTACTGATCGTGGGAGTATGTCAGGCAGAGGCTACCCGGGGAAAGGGCTACCGGTGGACCAAGGGCTTAGAAACGATCTAGTCTCTTCCCAAGAGACTGGGTCACCCCTTTTGGGGTGAAGGTGAGGGATTGGTACAGTTACTTCCGACAACCTAGGTCACCCTTCGGAGGTGAGGGTGTTGGTGTGAGTGTTGTGGGCTCGAGTTGATACTTGACCCACCAGCTTGAGTGATTGGCTTTCCATAGGGTTCGCGCTGCGAACAAGTAGTGTTTCCTCCCAATATCGTCGTATACCGGGGTCCCGACGTAGAAGCTGCCCTGACAGAGGACTCCCACTTGTAGGTACTCCCGATGCATTCGGCAGATGTACTGATCAGGGGAGTGTACCAGGTGAGGCTACACGAGGGTGGACCACCGGACGATGTTGCAAGCCTGAATTATCGTTCTCCCCTTCGCCGGATCCGTGTGGATGCTTCCTAGGTACGAGCCGCCCTGGGTGGACCCCCACCTGTAGGTACCATCGATGCGCTCGACAGTGTACTGACCGTGGCCGGCTCCAGGTAGAGGCTGCCTGGGAGAGCGCTACCGGATGACGAACGGTGTAGAACAGCAAGTTGTCCTTCGAGTCCCTAGACTCACCCCTGTGGGGGCTAGGGCGAGGGCAGGGTAGGGTCGCACCGCCGTGTGACCTTGTTAACCGTTGGGTTTCTACCCATGGTTTCCTTGATAGGTGATTGCCTTAGGATCGAATGTTGGTGTTGGTGTTTGGTTTCTGACCACTCACTGAGCTTGTAGCTCACCCCTCGCTTATGTTTTTCCCCAGTTGACGCTGAGTCGGATCCAAGAGAAGAGCTCCCCTGGCGCCATCCGAGTAGGAGACCTGCGTTCGCGTTGGATGTCTTGCGAGTCGGAGGCTATCAGCATTCCCTTTTCATTGTATGTATTATACTTGTGCTTGTGCACGGTATGTAGACTGTTGATGTCAGTTATTGTATATATTGGCTCTCACAGGACAGTTGATTGTGTACTCTAGTCTGTAATATGTCTTTGAATTACAGACTTAGTCATTTGAGCTTCCGCTTTTTGTATATATTTGATGTCAGTTACTTGTGTATTGCCTTTTCTATTGTGGAGTATTTATTTGACCTCGTGTATGGATTACTGATATCATTTATATATTTGCCACGTCTCGGGGACGGCCGCCCTGGGGCGTGACAAAAGTTGGTATCAGAGCCATGTCCTGTCAGAGCCAATTGTTTTCTTTGAGATGAGTCCTAGGATTTCGAGACGAGTATTCTGATCCTAGTGCTGGTTCCTTAGTTGCTGATATGCCTCCTCGGAGACGGGCGCGTGGACGTGGTCACCCTTGGGCTTCGGAGGTTTTCGAACCTACCGGAGGCGAGGAGTCTACTTGAGAGTTCTCGGCTGTTGGGCCAGGACTTGCGCGGGATGCCTCCAGCGTGGCGCGAGCTAACGCTGAGATGGAAGATCTTCTGGACACTCAGACTAGAGCACTGGAGGCATAGACTGGAGCGTTGGCTGAGCAGGCGCGAGAGATCCAGGAGCTGCGGGCGGCCCGCGTGGCGATCCCGTAGATACCCTTAGCGGTAGGTCCACTAGTGGTGCCAGGATACCCCATGTACCGGTTGGAGACCGTAGTCTCCTCCGTTCTGTTTATCAGGGGTATACCATAGAGTTTGCGTGCGGCACCAGTTTCAAGCGTTGAGGATGTGGTGTAGTATTCATTAAGGGGTGATGTCTTCTTCTAGCCTTCCTACTCAGGATAAGGGGCCTTGCAGGGTCAGCGTTGAGACCCGGGCTAGGGTACTCCGTGTTCCTTGTTTGGTTGTCGGGATATCCTATATCGGGACCTCATGAGGCCCTCCCGAGGTTCTTTTCCCAGTCAAGGAATACCTTTGAAGCATCAATTGATGTTTGATTTTTCCTCACTTGGGAGGTGCGATAGCGGGTGGTGATGCATATGATCGGGATTGGGTGCATCCTATTGCAGCTTGGTGGGCGATCGCTTATGGACTAGGGTTCCATAGCCATATCTGGAGTCGCTTCGATATATCATCGTGCATAGTAGCTACCCGGTAGAGGCAAGAGTCCTGTGAGGTGCTCCCTGGGACTATCCACGACGCTTGTTGGTGTGCCCATATAGCAGAGATAGTGGACATGGGAGGCTACCAGGTAGGGCCACACCGGAAGAGTGCTACTGGATGACGTCGAGAGCTTGGACTCCCCGTGATGAATCTGCCCATTGAGTGCATGATGCTGGAGTTCCAACGGTTATAGTTGGGCGACCTGTTGGTGGCGGCATGTGAAGCACAGTTTGAGGTACTGTCGCGTTTTGCCCCCACATGGGTCGTAAATGAGGAGACGTGACGCTAAGCGTTCGTGATGGGACTCAACCGCCATATCAGGTAGATGACGTCGCTTAGGTGTTGTCGGGAATCGACGACCTCCTATTGCGTGTCTTGCGGATTAAGTGCGGTCGAGCGGCTTACCCAGCGTGTAAGGTCATCATGAGCGTCAGCCTTGCTCGAGGAGCAGATTTGGACTTAATCGTCCCAGGAATTATTTTGATCTCCCCATAGGGGTTGAAGATCAGTACCTCTTGCGCGAATTGATGATCTGTTTTGACCAGCTTTGGGAGCTAGTGTCTTTCTGTTGATCGATCTTCGCGCATGGTACCATAATTGGAGATCCGGGAGTTGGGCATTCTTTAGTTGGCCTTTCGTGACCGTTTCGGGCACTACGAATTTTGGTACTGCCGTCGGGGTAGACGAATGTGCCAGATGCCTACAATGATCTCAAATGTGTTATTGAGCCTCCGTGGGCTGTTCTGAGGTAGCCTTCGTTGAGATGTTGGTTGGCATGCCCTCAGGCGAAGTTGTTGATCGTCGCGTTGGAATGCGTTTGTCCATCGAGAATCCTCAGTGGATGTGGGAGTGAGTTATCATGGATTTCGTTGTGGGCTCGCTAAAGTCACGTTCGGGTCACGATGCCGTCTGGGTGATCATTGACCGATTGACTAGGTCCGCACTTTCCTCCCTATCCAACTGACTGAGTCTCTGGACGCTTCGACGCGGGTTTGAGCCTTCACGATTGTTCGTCTTCATGGCACTCCAGTCGGTGCTATTTCGGGCTGATGACGCGTGGGTTACTTCGAGGTTCTGGCGCAGCCTTTGGCAGGCTTTTCGCGCGAGCCTCCCTTTTAAGTACAGCGTTTCGATACCGACGGACAGCCAGGCAAGAGGACGATTTAGGCCTTGGAGGACATGCTATTTGCCTGCGTGCTCGACTTGGGGCAGTTGGATGAGGCACCACCCTTTGGGTAGGGGTCTGCCTGTGAGACGACTGCCATTCGAGCATCCAGATGAATTGAAAAGGGGCACTCTACGGGCGCAGTTTTATACCTCCCTTGTGTTGGGACGGTTGTAGAGCGCCTGTTGGAAGGGCCATAAGTCATTTTATTGACCTTGCGGTGGCCGAGATGGTTCGTGCGTGCCCTTGCACCACCTAGAACCATTGGAAGGGCTACACAGGTCATTGTCGCCAGGAGCCTACCTTCGGGTTCGGCGAACATGTTGGCATGAGGTGTCCCGGTTTAAGGGCATCCTCTGTTTCGACGTTCGGGGCGCGTTGAGTCGGCCTTCCATCGGACCGGTTTTCGTCCTTGAGTGGATTAGGGGAGGTGGCTGTCATGAAGCCTTGCCCCGTGGCTGACTCGTGCCTGTGACGTCATCCAATGTCTCATAGCTGAGACATTATGTCCACGATCCTGCTCATGTCATTCCGTTCGAGCCGCTCATCCTCGAGCAGGATTTGTCGTTCGGGGAGCAGTTGATCGAGACCATGGACCAATGTGAGAAGAGGCTCCGTACCCAGACCGTTCCTTCGGTTAAAGTGCGTGGTAGCACCAGTTTGGTGTCCGGACCACTCGGGAGCCAAGGGACTCTATGGGCGACACTTCTATGTTCGGTCTTCCCTTTGGGTTTCCTTAAATTTCGAGGACTAAATTTCCTAAGGGGGGAGAATGTTAGGCCTGTGTCATTTAGAGTCCTAATTTCGATCGGAGTCGCTAAAATTTTGATTTTTAGCTACCTTCTGGGGTTTAAGGACTCTGATTGAAGATATAACTGCATATTATGGGTCCTGGTATTGTTTAATACTGCCCATAAAATTTTCGTTTAATTCCGATAACGTTTTTGGAATTATGCAGTTTTGAATTGGTATTCGGATTTGATTTTGTTAAAATCCAAGATGATGAGGTAAAAATCCGATATTATTACGAGATGTCCAGTTTTGATATAGCTTCCATATAGAAGTGGAATTGGATCAACTGGATTCGTATATTAAAAGTTATGGGTATTTTTCCATGTATACCCCGAAGTTGAGAAATCCAGGCTGCAGCCCTGTAAGATGTTTAGCCTAGATTTAGAAATAGCTAGAGGGGTTATTTGATCTAGGTGTAAACATGAAAGTTGTAGATAAGCGTCTTATCTTTCCAATGCCACTAGAATCATGCAATTCAGAGCTGTATTGAGGAAGTTATGGTCGTTTAAGTGAAGGTTGCGCAGTGGTTTTAAGTCCGAGGATGACTTGGTCATTTACTCCGACTTTGCCTATTTAAACCCCCCTTTGTGCACGACTTGGGCCTCTCTTTTCTGGTCCAGCCCTATGTGTTAGTGGAGAAGGAGGAGGTGCAGGAGTAGGAGAAGGTGATGGTGAAGAAGTTGAAAAGGTGTGTTAGAGATGTTGTTGTTGTTGTTGGTTCTTTCTTTCTCCCTTCTCAAGCTTTTCCCCTTTGTGGTTGCCCTCCCCTTTTGTTTCAGCAGCCCCCCACACGTTTGTCTTTATGTCCCAAGGAAGAAGAAGATGCATGGGAAGCAAAGATGGAGGTGGTGGTAGTGGTGGTGGTGGTTGAGGTGGTCGAGGCGCTTGCAAGCCCTACATCTCCCCTTCCCTCCCCCCTCTCTTTTGGTAAGTCTTTCCCCTTCTTTATTTGGGTTTTTGTGCATGGTAGGTGCTTGTGAGGGCATGCATGTGAGGTGTTTGGGTTTGGGTGCATGTGGGGGTTGTGGGAGTGGGTTTTGGAGCTTGGGCGCGCGGGTCTGCACGCGGGCGCGCGCGTGGAGGCTTGCGCGCGGGTGCAGACGCCCGGGTGCGCGCGGGGGCGCGCTCGGGTACGCGCGGGGGCGCGCGGAGGTGCACCCGGGCGTGCGCGCGTGTGCGCCCGGGGGCGAGCGCGTCCGCGCGCGGGTACGCGCGTGTCTGCGCGCGTCTGCGCGTGGCGCGCGCGGTGTGCGCGCGCGGGGCGCGCGGGCAGCGCGCGGGTGCTGCAAGGGGCCCGTTTTGGGCGTGCGGAGGGTCGGCACCCTCGGGTGGGTGTCCGGGGGGCTCGGGCACGCGTGCGTGCATCCATGCTTGCGTGCGTTCGAGCCCGTTTGCGTGGATGTCTATGTCTTAGGCATCCCTAATTGATTTTATATGTTTGTATGTACTTTTACTCACCCCTTTTGGTACCCTTGACTTACAGATCTCGTCGGTTGGGATGCGCGACGACTCGGAAATCGGTGAGTGGTTTGATTCCAACCCTTCCGGGAGCGTTCGATGCACGTAGTCGTGCTTCGCGCTTCCATGGGGCTTTATTTGCACCCTAAATATGCTAGATATTATGCATGCTAGGTTGTATAGCTCGTATATTGTGTAGAACCCCTATTCTACCTTATACTTGCCTATGTATTGTATAGAATATGGCACGATTTAGGTAATTTTGATTGAATGACTACCCCTATTTATCAAGCATGTTTAACTTGGGTTAATAACGGGTGTATGCGTAATATTCCTCCGATTTAGGACTCGAGGGTGTGGTATAGTTGTTGCACCCATCTGTTGGGGAAAAACTATGACCAGCTCGAGAGAGGATGAGGCATTCCCTCTCCCTCGCCCTCCTTCTCTTCGCGAACCGAGTGAGTAGATGTAGTTCCTACTTGACTCGGGTTTGCTTGGAATTATTGGCATGCACCTGTTGTTGCGCAGATCGCGCTTAACCCTTCCCTTCTAGGTTGGTTTTATCCAACGTATATTAGGTTGTAATTCGTGTGTGTTTATCTGTTTGATGCCATGTATGCATGTTTAAGTAAGTCATCGTTGGGTAGTTAATTGCATATATATATATATATATATATATATATATATATATATATATATATATATATATATATGCCGATATGGCCATGATTCTTGTCTAGTGTGTTAGACAAGTGTATGACCTCTTGTGGGGTCATACCATGGTTTTGACACTTATAATTAATGTCTTCCCCGCATCTGAGTTATGCGCCCTGGAGGGAATTCATGAGAATTCATTGCGCCTATCGGTGTTTGATAACCAATGATGACGGATCCAAGAGGATCGTATCCGCGAGCGTAGATTGTTTCTCCCCTTCGTTGGATCCGTGTAAGAACTTCCCGGCGTTGAAAACGCTGTCCTGGCACCGGGCTCCCATTTGTAGGTACCATCGCTTCGGTCGAGAGTGTACTGATCGTGGGAGTATGTCAGGCAGAGGCTACCCGGGGAAAGGGCTACCGGTGGACCAAGGGCTTAGAAACGATCTAGTCTCTTCCCAGGAGACTGGGTCACCCCTTTTGGGGTGAAGGTGAGGGATTGGTACAGTTACTTCCGACAACCTAGGTCACCCTTCGGAGGTGAGGGTGTTGGTGTGAGTGTTGTGGGCTCGAGTTGATACTTGACCCACCAGCTTGAGTGATTGGCTTTCCATAGGGTTCGCGCTGCGAACAAGTAGTGTTTCCTCCCAATATCGTCGTATACCGGGGTCCCGACGTAGAAGCTGCCCTGACAGAGGACTCCCACTTGTAGGTACTCCCGATGCATTCGGCAGATGTACTGGTCAGGGGAGTGTACCAGGTGAGGCTACACGAGGGTGGACCACCGGACGATGTTGCAAGCCTGAATTATCGTTCTCCCCTTCGCCGGATCCGTGTGGATGCTTCCTAGGTACGAGCCGCCCTGGGTGGACCCCCACCTGTAGGTACCATCGATGCGCTCGACAGTGTACTGACCGTGGCCGGCTTCAGGTAGAGGCTGCCTGGGAGAGCGCTACCGGATGACGAACGGTGTAGAACAGCAAGTTGTCCTTCGAGTCCCTAGACTCACCCCTGTGGGGGCTAGGGCGAGGGCAGGGTAGGGTCGCACCGCCGTGTGACCTTGTTAACCGTTGGGTTTCTACCCATGGTTTCCTTGATAGGTGATTGCCTTAGGATCGAATGTTGGTGTTGGTGTTTGGTTTCTGACCACTCACTGAGCTTGTAGCTCACCCCTCGCTTATGTTTTTCCCCAGTTGACGCTGAGTCGGATCCAAGAGAAGAGCTCCCCTGGCGCCATCCGAGTAGGAGACCCGCGTTCGCATTGGATGTCTTGCGAGTCGGAGGCTATCAGCATTCCCTTTTCATTGTATGTATTATACTTGTGCTTGTGCACGGTATGTAGACTGTTGATGTCAGTTATTGTATATATTGGCTCTCACAGGACAGTTGATTGTGTACTCTAGTCTGTAATATGTCTTTGAATTACAGACTTAGTCATTTGAGCTTCCGCTTTTTGTATATATTTGATGTCAGTTACTTGTGTATTGCCTTTTCTATTGTGGAGTATTTATTTGACCTCGTGTATGGATTTACTGATATCATTTATATATTTGCCACGTCTCGGGGACGGCCGCCCTGGGGCGTGACAGTAGGGTTCTCAAATGGAAGAACCATTCCGCAAAACAGGTGTGCCAAGCCCAAGCGACTAAATCGCTCAAAAAGCTCCCTCGAGGAGACGTCGGATCTAGAAGATGCTGATCGGTCGCCGCTGTCATCACTACGAGAATACCAGCACAAGATGCCACAGTTGCTGCAGACTCAAAACAAAGGAATCGGCCACTGTAATGAATGCTTTACCACACCCCTCACCGATCTTGGGACTTTTCGAGTCCTAGACCTTCTTCTCCAAAGGCGAAATACTACGAGGGGTTTATTACAGAAAATATGTCATGATATTCATCTTGATAAAATCTCCTAGGACTAGGTTGTCTCCACTAGTCCTAAATTTTCCAAAAATCTCAAAAGTACCAAAATCCTTAATTCAAATAATTATCTAAAAAAAATATAAGCATCAATATATGCGTTTTTATTAATTCTTGAAACACGAATAACATAATTCATGCTATATTAATTGTCATCATAAAGAAATGAAATCATGCAATTTTATGCAATAATAAAATGTAATTTGATCAAATATGAAAAATATCCAAATCATGCACATAATATCACACAAATATGATTAGCATGTGAAATTCAACAATATAAAGCAAAAGCTCACATGAAATAAATCGATAGGCCTACTCACCTTCAGTCTACGCAATACAAACTGATGCACGCGCATGAATGATACACACTCGCACGTTGATAACCTAGCATAACAATTTTGAAATAATAAATCAGAAACAATTCAATTATGACTCAAACCCCTGACAACTAACTTACAACAACACTAAGCCCAATCATCTCGAAAGCCCAAACCTAATAGACCTACAATCTACAACTCATTTCAAAGGCCTAATGAAAAATCTCAACTCCAAATAAATATTTAGACAAATCCAATAAGGCTCAACTATAATTTCAATGATCGAAATAACTAAATCCAATCAATTTATATCCCAATAACAGTAATATCCGATTAATATTCGTTGATCCCACTAAATCAATTTAATTGATTTAAGATCCAATTTGAGTCACCAAAATCAATAAATCATCAAATCCCACAAATCAAATTATACTCATTAAACATCCAATTGGTATCTTTTTAAATCTCTAAAATTCATCAAACTTGGTCATGAAGCTAAATATTAAATTCTAAGAAACAGCACAAAATTATTTAAAAAATCATAACTTTCTACCCGTAACTCCCAATTGGACGATTCATGATTCGTTGGAAAGATCTTTTCAAAACTTATTTCTGTTTGTGAAATACATTTTTTCCAAAAAAAGACTCTATCATAGTCAAAAACACGATTTAACCTCCATATATATAATTTACCTGAAAATAGCCATTTAATCCCCAAAATCAATAAATCTAATTTCATCTTAATAATTCCTTTGAGATCCGTTGAAATCAAATCAAATAATCATCCAATTAAAATCAATCAAACCCTAACCCTAATCCATCAACCTTCTTCCCTAAACAATCGATTGACACAATCATCTCCTAACAAAAAATAAATTGAAACCCTAAACAACAAAATCAATAGGGAATGATATCTCACTTTACATCCGATCACACTATCCACCATCTTCATCTAGGGTTAGGTCATCACCACCCTTCATACATTATGAGATTTGGATGAAAACCCTAACCCAAACATGTTATTTAAATTATTTAAAGGGGTTTACCAAAATTACAAAACGACCCCTTAAGTATTCCCGGTTTACAATGAGGTCCCTATCTAATTTATAAACAGATCCCTATCGGATTTATAGAAAGGTCCCTGAAGGCTATTAAAAGGTATTCTGGATTCGCAACTAAATCCCTGGGCCCAATAACTTGATACAAAATCTTAAAAACCTAATTTTTCGAATTCCGAATCTCACCAAATTTCAACCAAAGTATCTTGACACTAAAAATATCTATAAAAAATATAAAATAATTATTTCAATATCAATTTATAATTATTATAATTATAAATCAAATTGGACCCATTTGAGCCCACCGCCAAATCTGAAAAATGAAATAATTAAATTTCAATTAAAATTTTCATTATATATTTAAAATAAATATATAATGCTGAAAAATACCAAAACGTTACAGGGCTACCGGATGACGAATGATGTAGAACATGCAAATTTCTCCCGATAGTCCTATGTCACCCTGTGAGGGTGAGGGTGTGGTGGGCTCGGGTTGATACACGACCCACCAGCTTAAGTGGTTGCTCCCATCTTGTGGGGAACTTAATTACTTGAATGTTAATATGAGTTGTATTGCATGGATTGTACCATTCACTGAGCGTGTGGCTCTCCCCTCGCATGTTGTTTCCTCCAATTGGCGTCGAATAGGATCCGAAGGAGGAGCTCCCTTAGGCACAGCATCAGCAGTGGTGCAGCATTCATGCCTTAGATTTTGTAAGTGAGAGGTCATTAGCATCCCCCCTTATATATATATGTATTAGTTTTGTCATGCTCGTGTCAAAGCACGCGGTATAAAATTACAAGAGACACATGTATATAGCGCCAATTATACAAAAATTAAATAATCCTTATTTAAAAAATATGTTTATAAATATAATGCTAAAATAATGTGCTATTATTATATTAAATATACAAAGACAACATAAATGAAATATCAATCACAAGTTTCTCGTCAGACGGTAGTATCAAAACTGGGGAGCACCCATTTAAAAAAAATGTAAAATTGGAGGGGCAGAAATTTAACTTATTGGATTCGGATTAACGGATCTGACCATTCCCGTTCTCCTCCGCCTAGTTTGACCATCATCCACTTGGAAGCACTCCTCGAACGTCGAAGACAGAGGGAGGTGGGGACCTGCAGGAGACCCTCTGACGCTCAAGTCAATCAAGTTGGCTGAGGAAAATATTTGTAAAAAGAATTGTGCATACCTTCTTTGTGAGGAATTGCCCCTTATTTATAGAGGATTTCAGATGGTATTAGGGTTTCTTGTCAACCTCTTCCCATCAGACGGTTGAGAGTTCCCCAATCATCAATGAGGAGACAAAAGATATACTCTCAGGATTTGATCAATTATAAGTTGATATATATATCCATATTTAATTGGAATTTTCTGGATTCAGTCAATGATGACTTAGTCCTGTGATATATATTGACACTGATTGAATTTGAATGTTGATAATTACTAGTTAATGCAATATATCCAAGGGGATCAAGGAAATATATGATTGGATAGGTACTGACTTGGATCGATGTCGTCGGACGGGTATGGGCCAGCGGGTCAAGCCTGCTCGGGCTCTGGCCAATTTGGCCATTGTCTTGCCGGGTTGGATCTGGGGAATCCCATGACCCGACCCGCTTTAGGGAGTCCAAAAATCTGGAGCCCACAGATGCCCCCTTTTTCTCGTTCGACTGGTAGTTTTGCATGTTGAATGGGAAAAACAACCACCGAAGCGCCAAGTGTCAGACAAAACCCCTGTCCCGTCGAAATGATGTCGCTAGGATTCAACAGCCTCTTTTGATTCGGCGGTTCATCCGACTTTCAAGGGCAATTAAGGCGGATTCATCATATCATTGGATTGAAGATACGTCATTTCAACTGGCAACCTCATTGGTTAATACGGGATTATGATTTCGCCCTATCATTAATCAATGCTTTGGTTTGAGGAACGGCGTGGTGAAGACGACAGGGCGGATCCCTGGCCTATATATTTCCTTTGGTCAAAGTGCAGTGGCAGTATCATCATGGAGCGCTCGAAATGACTTGGGAACGTGAAGAGGAGATGCGAGAAAAGTATCCATCATTGTTTGCATCTTCCTCAGGTATGCCTTGAATTTAGGGACTAAATTCCTTTAAGGGGGGAAGGATGTGACAAGTGAGACTTTTAGACCATAATTAAACTAATTTTTAGTCATGTTTCTGATGTTCCAAATTTTTATAATTTGGCATGGTTGGAATCCTTGTGTTGTTAGCTTTCCAACGCTTTTTACAGATCATGAATCGGACTTGTATCGATCAAGTTTTGAGCCAAACTATGCTGAGAGGTCGGGCAGAGGAAATAATGATGGATCCAATAGAGCCGTCGGTGTTGTGACGGATCCAACAAGTGTCGTCAGATTTCTGGGTGACGGACGTGATCAAAGCCGTCGGTGGTGTTGGGAGATGGCTGCAATAGGAGCCGTCAATCTGGAAAATCATATTTTTGAAATATGATCCATTTTTGAAAAGAAATCAGTATCTTCATTGGAAATAATCTGATTAATGGTTTCTTATTTACATAAATCATATTTTTTAAAATTTGGTCCGTTTGTGGAAACAAACAAGTAAATTGATTTGTGATTTAATTTAAAATAATAGTTTCATATTTTGGTCTCCCATGTGTATATGCCTATATATACCCCCACTTTTCCTCTCTCTTTGCATTAAAACCTAAAACCCTAGAAATTTTCAAACCCTAAAACCTAAGTCTTCTTCTTCTTCTCTTGTTTTCGGCGCTGTTGTTGAGGAGCTCGGGAAGGGGTTCGAATAAAGGATCCTTATGAGTATTACCCTCTGATTATAAAGAGTTTTGATTAATAAAAATTCTCTTTAGAACTTCTTTTCATATGATTTCATTTTTAGGCTTTTCAAACAAAAAGAATATGTTTTTCTTCTTGATCCTTGAAGGTTTTATATAATTTTGGGTCTTGTATTATACCAATGATTTGTCGATGTTTTTGTGATGTTTTATAAAGTTTTATATGATGCTATTAGTCCACACATGTGTATTTTTGGATTTGTTGATCTCTTGTGTTTTCATCTTGAGTTTTTATAGTTTTGATGATTTAAGAGTCATTTTCGGGTTGATTGTATACCTGGGCATTTATCGTGTTTTTGGCTATGATAGAGTCGTTTTTGGGAAAAATGTATTTCACAAACAGAAATAGATTTTGAAAATACCTTTTCATCGAATCATAAATCGTCCAATTCGGAATTACGGATTGAAAGTTATGTTTTTTCAAAGATTTATGTATCGCTCTTATATACGTTTTATAAATCCTTAGAGGGTCTAAGATAAAGATAATAGGATATCATGTTAGGTACAATGACATGGTATTTCTCATGGTTTTCAAAGGATTTTGTAAAGTATACTTAGATCCTTGGGTGTACCAAGAGTTTTAGTGTTTTATCGATACTTTACCGTTTTCCCATAAGCTAGGGTTTCAAATGAATTATTCTTATATACGATTTTCGATCTATTTCCTAAATGTTTTGTATCGGTTACATATTATATATTGATTTTGATAATATGAATAGATCTAGGTTTTGAGGAAATTTTCAAGTAAGATTTTATTACTTTTAATGACATGTTTTGCGAATCCTTAAACGTTGGGTTTTTAATTGGGTTTTCTTTCACATGACTAATCTTAATATACATTCCATGCTATTTTCAAAGGATTTTATCGAGTATGTTCAGATCTTGGGTATACGAAGTGTTTTAACGTTTTATCGATATTTTTCCATTTTCTATGGATTAGGGTTTCGAACCGATTTTTTTTATTCATACGATCGTGATATATCTCCTAAAGCATTTTACTTTTGTTTTACCTATTCTATATATATATGTGTGTGTGTATATATATATATTGATTTTTGTCTATGATGGATTTAGGATTTTTGAAGATGTTTTAAATGAATTTTTGATTTATCAATCGGATTATTGTACGCTTGATTGGATTTCTACAATATGATTTCCTTACTGTTTTATATTGTTTTAATCAACCCACATAGGGTTTTCAATGATAGAATGTGTTAGGATGTTTTAACAAAAAAAAATAATTATAATAAAATAATATAGGTTTTTCTTCTGTTCCGGGACGGCTCTATTGAGAGCCGTCGGGTATTCTTTGGGACGGCTCCTTGCGGAGCCGTCGGTTTTGCCATGGACGGGCCCCTATAGGAGCCGTCTGGTTGCTTCTGGACGGCTCTTCCTAGAGCCGTCGGTTTCTATAAGTACGGGTACCATTAGGTCTCGTACTATTTGCGCGTATTGTGACCTAGTCGTACTATTTCAGGACTGGTTAGATTGCTGTACGATTTCTTGCTTGGTTTGCGTGTCGTTGGACCGAAGGTGAGTGGGTCTAGTCTCTAGTAGCTTTTGAAAAACTACCTATATTTATCATATTTGCATCATGCTTATGTTATGAGTACGACTGTTATCTTGAGTATAGAATTGCATGAGCATGACATCATGTTTTGAGACGTTATTATGCCTGTAAACTGTATAATGATTATTATGTTATTCTTGCATGCAAATATGTGAATTGTAGAGGTCATCTTGCATGCATATCATTCGTCTGCGTGACATCGTCTGCGTGACGAGGGTCTGCGTGACTCAGTCCAGTAGGACCGTGTCTGCGTGACACCCGTCTGCGTGACGCTGTCTGCGTGACGATTGGTATGCGTGATCAAGCTCTAGTTGGAGCGCTTTTAGCTGCGTGCCATACGGGCATGCGTGTTCGTTGCATCATGCGCATCATATAGATAGTATGAGATGGTGGTTATTTTCTCTAAAGAAATGCATTCCAATTTATCGAGATATTTGTGAAAATTTATATTTTTGTTGGTTTGGATATTTTGGAATTTACTCTGAAGGTTTTAATATTGTTATTATTATTATTATTATTATTATTATTATTGGGAAGCTAAGGTTCATTCACTGAGCGTGTGGTAGCTCACCCCTCCTTTTCCCAACCTTTCAGAGTAGCCATTGGCGATCGTCGTTCGTGGTGGGCGTTGGCGATCTAGTTCTCATTTATTCCGTTGCATTCGTAGGTGCTTGAATAAGCCTTCTTCTTGGCATGTAGTGGACGTCCTTAGCTTTATCAGCAAAACCAGGGAATCTTTAGTTATTAGTAAATAAAGTACTCGTGTGTAATCATTCGTTGAGACTGAATTATTGAGATCCTGGATTTGGTTTATGTTTATGTTTTAAAAACTTATGTGTTTTAAATAAATATGTTAATTTATTTCATTGAAAAAGTTTTAGGTTGATGTGACGCACCGTATCGCATGCCTTAATAGAGGATAATGGATACGGGGGCGTTACAGACCCTAGGGGCTTTGAGGATAAAACTTGCTGTTCTACACCGTTCATCATCTGGTAGCACTCTCTCAGGCAGCCTTTACCTAGAGCCTCCCATGATCAGTACACTGTCGAGCGCGTCGATGGTACCTATAGGTGGGGGTCCACCCAGGGCGGCTCGAACCTAGGCAGCTTCAACACGGATCCGGTGAAGGGGAGAACGATACACGCTCGCAATGTCATCCGGTGGCTCACCGTCATGGCACCACCCGCGCGCACGCCCGCACCAGACCAAGAGCGCGCGCACCCGCGCGCCCTGGCGCGCACGCACGCACCGGACTGCGCGCACGTCTGCGCCCGATTCCGCGCACTGCTGCGCGCAAATGCACGCGGACAGACCCGCGCATGCGCCCGGCCACTCCTAACCCCTCTCCAACCCCCTCACTCACCCAAACTCATAAATCTAGCATATATAACATCCCAACACACCCATATGTGCTAAAAATCAGCAAAGAAGAGGGAAAATAACTCACCAAGAGAGGGAGAGGGAAGGGGGAGATTTGGGGGCTCGCAAGCACGCCCTCGTCCACCTCAACCGCCACCACCGCTACCACCACCTCAGCCTTGGATGCTCTTCATCTTGCTGAACCAGAGAGAGAGAGAAAAACCAGTGAGGGGGAGCTAGAGAAGGAGGAGAAAGAAGAGACAACACAACATGCACCAACCTTGATCATCGTCTTCTTCAAGCACTACCTCTTCCAAGCACTCCTTCTTCTTCTTCCTCACTTCGGTAATACAACAAACACATAGGGGGCTGAAAACCAAAGGGGAGGGGAAAAACATGAGGGGGAGCTAGAGAGAAGGGGAAACAAATACAACAACAAATACACATGTATACTTACCCACCTTCACTTCCTCCTTCACTTCCCCCTCCAAACCATGCACCAACACACACCAAGGGGGCTGGACCAGAACAAGAGAGGAGAAGAGAGAGCCCAAAGTCGTGGGTTTTGGGGGGCATTTATAACCAAAAGAGGGACATAATGACTAAGCTATCCTCAGACTAAAACTCTGGACAACCTTCACTAAAACAGTTATAACTTCCTTAATATAGCTCCGAATTACACAATTCTAATGCCATTGGAAAGCTAAGAAAATTATCTACAACTTTCATGTTGGCAGTACCCAAAATTCGTAGTGCCCGAAACGGTCACGAAAGGCCATCTACGGAATGCCAAACTTCCGGACCTCCAATTAGGGTACCCTGCGTGAAGATCGATCAACAGAAAAACACTAGCTCCGAGAGCTGGTCAAAACAGATCATCAATTCGCTGCAAGGGGTACTTAATCATCAACCCCCACAGAAAGATCAAAACAACTCCTCAAACGATTAAGTCCAAATTCTGCTCCTCGAGCATGGCTGGCACTCATGATGTCACTTACACGCTGGGTAAGCTGCTCGACCGCACTTAATCCGCAAGACACGCAACAGGAGGTCGTCGAACCCCGACGACGCCTATGTGACATCATCTACCTGACATGGCGGTTAAGTCCCATCACGAATACTTAACGTCGCGTCTCCTCGTTTATGACCCATGTGGGGGCAAAACACGACAGTACCGCAAACTGTGCTTCAGATGCCGCCACCAACAGGTCGCTCAACTATAACCATTGGAACTCCACCATCATGCACTCAATGGGCAGATTCATCATGGGGAGTCCAAGCTCTCGACATCATCCAATAGCACTCTGCCGGTGTGGCCCTACCTGGTAGCCTCCCACGTCCACTATCTCTACTATATGGACACACCAACCAGTGTCGTGGATAGTACCTGGGAGCACCTCACAAGACTCTAGCCTCTACTGGGCCGCTACAATGCACGATGTTATGGGCACCGATAGACCCACTACCCGACTTAATTTCCCCACTACCCTAAATTACGAAAATGCCATTTTTTTTTTTTTGGTCACCCTTTCCCACTACCCAGTTCGACAGCGTCCAGTCGAAGTGTTCTTCATCGGGACGACAGAGGTCTGTCGAACTGTCTTAATAAGTGTCGACCGAGGCCCAGTCGAAGTGTGTTTCACTAGGACGACAGAGATCTGTCGATCTGTCTGAGCAAATGTCGACATGGATGTGTCGAACCCTTCAAAACAACAACTTTCTTCTAAGAATCAATCACTTATACAATCATTTAAGTTCTTATGAAAAATAAAATGTCATTTAAGTTATTTAAGTCTTTTTGAAAATCATTCACATATATATTTATTTAAGTCTAAAAAATAAAAATATCAAACAAAGAGTTATTTGAACCAAATAAACAATAGGCATTTCATATAGAAAAAAAACATTATTTTCTTTTCTAAACAAATGGAGTCTATTTAGAAAAGACTCCACTTGTTTAGAAAAGAAAATAATGTTTTTTGTCTATAAGAAATGTTTACTGTTTATTTGATCTAAATAACTATTTGTTTGATATTTTTGTTTCTTATATATATATATATATATATATATATATATATATATATATATATATATAAAATTTTCAAAAAGACTTAAATAACTTAAATAACATTTTTTGTTTTTCATAAGGACTTAAATGATTGTATAAGTGATTGATTCTTAGAAGAAAGGTGTTGTTTTGAAGGGTTCGACACATCCGTGTCGACACTTGCTCAGACAGATCGACGGATCTCTGTCGTCCTAATGAAACACACTTCGACTGGGCCTCTGTCGACACTTATTCAGACAGTTCGACAGACCTCTGTCGTCCCGGTGAAAAACAATTCGACTGGACGCTGTCGAACTGGGTAGTGGGAAAGGGTGACAAAAAAAATAAAAAAATAATGGCATTTTCGTAATTTAGGGTAGTGGGAAATGATAAGTTAGGTAGTGGGAATTGCTTTGCCCCGATGTTATATCGAGGCGACTCCATATGTGGCCATGGAACCCAGTCCATAAGCTATCACCCACCAAGCTGCAAAAGGACGCACTCAATCCCGATCGTACGCATTATCACTCGCTATAGCACCTTCCAAGTGAGAGGGAAATGCAATCATCAAATAGATGTTTCCAAGATATTCCCTAACGGGAAAAAAACCTCTTAGGAGGGCACCATGAGATCCCGATATAGGATATCCCGATAACCAAACAAGGAACACAGAATACCCTAGCCCGGTCTCAATGATGACCCCGCCAGGCCCCTTATTCCCGAGCAAGAAAATGGAAGAAGACATCACTCATTAATTAATAATACGCCACATCTTCAAAATTTAACACCGACGTCGCACCCGATCTCCATGGTTACCAGCAATACCGATGTCCGGGAATGAAGCTTCATAATCGAGGCGCGATCCAACCTTAGAAATTGCAACGATCCATCAATACAACACAACTGGTTGGAAACTCCTTCCAAAGCCTTAATCCCACAACAGGGGACCCAACACTGACCCTGATCAGTAGACCCAGTCGACAACTTAAGGGGATCCAGGGGTGGCCATGTCCACGTCCACAGATGCGAGGAGGCATGTCAGCAACCTAAGAAAACCTCTAAAATCAGAGTACTTGGATAACAATCCTATGACTCATCTATACGACTTGACTTAGGCTCTGACAGGACCAGGCTCTGATACCAACTTTTATCACGTCCTAGGGCGGCCGTCCCTGAGACGTGGCAATAATATAATATCAGCTATCAAGTACAAAAGGTCAACAATGACTCCAATAAATAGTACGCAAAGCTAACAGGCAATGATAACTGATAACACAACTGAAATGCGGAAGCATAAAAATATCACTAAGTCTGTAACTCAAAAATATAATTATAGACTCGAATACACAATCAATGTCCCGTTAGAGCCAAGTCTAGTCCAAATAAAATACAACATGTGCAACACGCACGATTTCAAATACATGACTCTAGGACTGCTGACAGCCTCGCACTCGCCAATCCACCGGACAGGACGCTTCCACGCATGCAAGACCACGCCACAGGGAAGCTCCACCCCTACGCCCAACAATGCCCCTGTAAAAGAAACAGTACGCGAGGGGTTAGCTACAAGCTCAGTGAGTGGCTAGAAATCAAACACCAACACAACAATTCAACACCAAGGTAAATTCCTATCAAGAAAAAGCATGAGTAGAAACCCAACGGGTAACAAGGTCACACAGCGGCGCGACCATACCCAGAACTCGCCCTCAGTCCCAAGAGGGAGGCTTTTGGGATTCACAGGGAGGAACAACTGTTAACCATAACATTTGGTGTTACTGCGTAATAGTAACAACGAGTCCATCCGCTACCAGGTAGAGACATACTTAGATACTTGAAGCGTTAGGAGACATACCCAGGGTATACTCGATGGGTAAAAGAGTCACATGATGACGTGACTACAACACACACTCGCCCTCACCCTAGCCCATGGTCAGGGGTGACCCTAGGGGCTTTGAGGACAAAACTTGCTGTTCTACACCATTCGTCATCCTGTATCACTCTCCCGGGCAGCATTTACCTGGAGCCTCCCATGGTTTCAACACGGATCCGGCGAAGGGGAGAACGATACACGCTCGCAATGTCATTCGGTGGCCCACCGTCATGTAGCCTCTACCTGGTACACTCCCATAATCAGTGCATCTACCGAATGCATCGGGAGTACCTACAAGTGGGAGTCCTCAGTCAGGGCAACTTCAATGTTGGGGCCTTGGTATATGAGGATATTGAGAGGAACCACTGCATGTTCGCAACACGAACCCTATGGAAAAGTCAATTACTCAAGCTGGGGGTCGAGTATCAACTCGAGCCCAGATCACCCTCACCCTCACCCTCACCCTCACAGGGTGACATAGGACTTTCGGGATGAGGTCGACTGTTCTACATCACTCGTCATCCGGTAATCTCTCCCGGTGAGGCCTCTACTACCTGGTAGCCTCCCACATCCACTGTCTCTGCTATATGGACACACCAACAAGCGTCGTGGATAGTACCTGGGAGCACCTCACAGGGTTCTGGCCTCTACCGGGTAGCCTCCCATGACCGCTACCTCGGCCGTATCGACACACCAATACACGTCATGAGTAATACATGGGAGCACCCCACCCGAGTTTACTACGTCGGACAGTCTCTACACGGAGCCGACGAAGGGAAGAACACTCGACACACGCGAATGAGATCCTTGTGGATCCATCATCATCGGTTATCAAACACCGATAAGCGCAACGAATTCTCGAGAATTCCCTTCACGGCGCATAACTCATATGCGGGGAAGACATTTTATTCTAAGTGACAATGCCATGGTATGACCCCATAAGAGGTCATACACCTGTCTAAACACATTAGGCAAGGTTCATTGAAATACTAGCATATATATATACAACATACAATTATTTTCCAAGGATGGCCTACATAAACATGCATACATGGTATCAATCATGCAAACACACAAGATACAGCCTAACATGCGTTGGATAGCACCAACTTAGAAGGGAAAGGTTAAGCGCGATTCATGCATCAATAGGTGCATGCCAATAATTCCAAGCAAGCCTGAGTCAAGTAGGAACTACATCTACTTACTCAGTTCGCGAAAAGAGAGAGGGCGAGAGAGAAGGAATGTCTCATCCTCTCTTGAAGCTGGTCATAGATTTGCCCCAACAAAGATGGGTGCAACAACTATACCACACCCTCAAGTCCAAAATCAAAGGAATATTATGTATGTACCCCGTTGTTAACCCAAGTTTAAACATGCTTGATGTGTCAAATAATAGTATTTCAAACAAAACTACCTAAGTCATGCCATATTCTATACGATACATAGGCAAGTATAAGGTAGAATAGGGGGTTCTACATAATATACGAGCTATACAACCTAGCATGCATGATCTCTAGCATATTTAGGGTGCAAATAAAGCCCCATGGAAGTGCGAAGCACGACTGCGTGCATCGTGCGCTCCATGAACGGTTGGAATAGAATCACTCACCGATACCCGGATCGTCGCGTATCCCATCCGATGAGGTCTGCAAGGCAAGGGCATCTAAAATGATGAGTATAACCACATAATAATACTTAGAATCACTTAAGAATGACAAAGATTAAGACATGCACGCATACGGGTTCGCACGCATGCAAGCACCCACACACGCATGCATTCCCAAGTGCCCCAGCACCCACCCGCGCCCACTGGCGCCTTGCCACACGCATGCCCACACCAGACCAACCCCTCGCGCACGACCGTGAGCACCCGCGCACGCACACGAGCCCGACTGCGTGCACGTCTGCGCCCGACTCCGCGCACTGCTGCGCCCAACCACTTCTAACTCCTCTCTAACCCCCTCACTCTCCCAAACTCATAACCCTAGCATGCATAACCTCCTAACACACCCATATATGCTAAAAAATAACAAAGAAGAGGGAAAATAACTCACCAAGAGAGGGGGGAAGGGGGAGATGTGGGGGCTCACAAGCACGCCCTTGTCCACCTCAACCACTGCTACCACCACCTCAGCCTTGGATGCTCTTCATCTTGCTGAACCAGAGGGAGAGGGGAAAACCAGTGAGGGGGAGCTAAAGGAGGAGGAGAAAGAAGAGACAACACAACACACACCAATCTTGATCATCTTCTTCTTCAAGCACTACCTCTTCCAAGCACTGCTTCTTCTTTTTCCTCACTTCGGTAATACAACAAACACATGGGGGGCTGAAAACCAAAGGGGAGAGAAAAACATTAGGGGGAGCTAGAGAGAAGGGGAAACAAATACAACAACAAATACACATGTATACTTACCCACCTTCACTTCCTCCTTCACTTCCCCCTCCAAATCATGCACCAACACACACCAAGGGGGCTAGACCAGAACAAGAGAGGAGAAGAGAGCCCAAAGTCGTGGGTTTTGGGGGGGATTTATGGCCAAAAGAGGGATGGAATGACTAAGCCGTCCTCGGACTAAAAACTCCGGACAGCCTTCACTAAAACAGTCATAACTTCCTCAATATAGCTCCGAATTGCACAATTCCAATGCCATTGAAAGGCAAAGAAGATTATCTACAATTTTTATGCTTTTACCCATATCAAATAACATCTTCAGCTATTCCGAAATATAGGCTAAACATCGAGCTAGGCTGCTGCCAGGATTTCACATCCCCAGGGTATAATCGGAAAAATACCCATAACTTTTGATACACGAATTCAGTTGATCCAATTCCACTTTTGTATGAAAGCTAGCTTAAAATTAAACATCTCATGATAATATCAGATTTAAACCTCTTCATCTTGTATTTTAACAAAATCAAATCCAAATATCAATCAAAACTGCATAATTCTAAAAAAGTTATCAGAATTTAATGAAAATTTTATAAGCAGTAATTAACGGTACCAGAACCCGTAATATGCAGTTATATTTTCAATCAGAGTCCTCAAACTCTACCAGATAGCTAAAATAAAAATTTTAGCGATCCCGATCAAAAAATAAGACTCTAAATGACACAGGCCTAACAGGCACGTGCATTTTTTACGTGTTCTATTCACGTGAACAGTGCACAACCCTTTTAATTGGGTTTTTTTCCTTCTTCACAGATGGACGGCCAAAGAAAAAAATAGGTTTCGACAGTTCTGCTTGGTGCGGCAACAGTGGAGAGAGAACAGAAAGGAGCGGAGAGAGAAAGAGAAGAAGAGTTGTTCCTTCTTCAGGTTCCTACGTGGCTTCCGATGAACATTGAGGTTGTGTTCCCATATTGTTTGGAAGATTATTTAGGATTTTGTCGGAGTGCCCCGTGGATTTATACTTAAACCTAACCACATTAAATTTGATTTTTTTTGTGGTTGCATGTTTCTATATTTTTTTTATTGTGTCGGTGATTGATTTGTGCTTCGTAATATTATTATGTGATTATTATTAATTATTCGCACAAATAAAATTGTTAAAATTTCCAACACCAAAACCATTGGTCGGGGTGGTGATTCAATGTTGAGTGGTATTGTTTTTCTATTCATCTAGCTAAGTTCTCCCCATTGAAGTTCAAGCTGTATAAGGGGAGGATGGTCTCTACCTTGCACATCTATCATTACCAAAAAAATATGTCGCTCGAGGCTGAAGATGACATTTTGCTATGTAAGGTCTTTCCTTAGAGTATTGATGGGCCAACTTTGACCTTATTCCCAAGCTGTCCACCCGGTCGATAAGTAGCTTAACTGGACTCTGTGAGGACTTCATCAAACACTATTTCTACCACTACAAGCCTAAGCATGCTGTGAGGAATCTCTTCAACATGAGGTAGGTAGAGGGTGAGAGACTGAAGGACTTCTTATTGTGTTTCATTGTTGAGATGAATGGGTTGCGATAAGAAGATTATTGGTCTCTCCCCACCTACAAGCTCTACTAGTAGTTGGTGCACAAATAACAAATCAACATGGCAAATGTTCTCACTAGAGTGCAAGTGTGCCATGGATGGGAACACGGCATTCTCCTCTTGGAAGGTCACGGGCCTTATCACGGTGACATCCACACTAAAGGGGGCTTCCTCGAAGAAAGACATCCCTTCCAAGACAAAGAAGGATACTGTGAAGTCAAATGGCGACGCTCCACAAATGACAAGGAAAACACACCCCCTTACAATCTCCATGCACCAACTTTAGTAAGAGAACAAGGACATTCAATGGGCACTTCCCTTCATATCTTCACAACCCATTTGATCATTGATTGGGAATCATGATCGCTCAAAGAGGGACACCTTCCACAACAAAGTAGGGCACACCATAGAAGAATGCTAAAATTTGTGTGCTCAGGCCAAAATGGACGCGCATGAATGGATTAACGAGATTCCCACTGTCCCTGTCTACTATCCAGCGAAACCACAACCAAGAGAACGGGCTTTGAACACTTGGCTGCAACAAGCCAATTATCCCTGTGATAACTTTTCTGACACCTCTAGCTTCAAATTCCGAAGGTCTAAAGAATCGATAGGCCACGCTTTCACGGTTCGTATTTGTGCTAGAAATCAGAATCAAAAGAGCTTTTACCCTTTTTATCCACACAAGATTTATGTTCTCGTTGAGCTCATCTTAGGACACCTGCGTTATCTTTTAACATATGTGCTACCTGGCCAAACTCCCCACCTAACAATGTCTTCCGTTAGGATCGACTCGTCGAGGCGGGCCTTGGAATAAAAAAGAGGGGCTGTGCCCCGCCTCCGACTCACGGGATAAGTAAAATAACGTTAAAAGTAGTGGTATTTAACTTGCGCTGCACAGGTGGTCCCACTTATCCTACACCTCTCAAGTCATTTCACAAAGTCGGACTAGAGTCAAGCTCAACAGGGTCTTCTTTCCCTGTTGATTCTGCCAAGCCCCACTTCCTGGATGCCTATTCTAGGTACAACCACATCCCCTTACACCCAAACGATTAGAAGAAGACAATGTTAATGTCACGCCCCAGGGTGGCCGTCCTCGAAACGTGGCAAGTATATATATGATATCAGTAATCCATACACGAGGTCAAATAAAGACTCCACAATAAAAAGGCAATAAAGCAATAACCAAGTAACTGACATCAAATATATACAAATAGCGGAAGCTCAAACGACTAAGTCTATAATTCAAAGACATATTTACAGACTAGAGTACACAATCAAATTGTCCTGTGAGAGCCAATATATACAACAAAAGATATCAACAATCCACATATTGTGCGCGAGCACAAGTAGAATATATACAAGGAAAAAGGGGATGCTGATGGCCTCTCACTCGCAAGACATCCAACGCGAATGCTGGTCCTCTACTTGTACCACGCCTCAGGGAGCTCCTCCTTCGGATCCGGATTAGCGACAACTGAAGAAAAACATATACGAGGGGTGAGCCACATGCTCAGCGAATGGAACAATTCACGCATCATAACTCATATAACTTCAAACAATCATTCAAATCCCTCACCCTCACCCCGAAGGGTGACCTAGGTTATTGGGAGAAACACCCTCACCCTCACCCTCCCTAAGGATGACCTAGGCTTTGGGAAATTGCACAAACTGGCAGATCGAACAAACACTGACCCATTACATCCTCACCCTCACCCTCTCCTCGGGGTGACATAGGCTCTTGGGGAAGAGGTCAACTGTTCTACACCGCTCGTCATCTGGTAGTCTCTCCCGGTGTGACCTCTACTACCTGGTGGCCTCCCAGGTCCCTATCTCTGCTATATGGGCACACCAACAAGCGTCGTGGACAGTTCCTAGGAGCACCTCACAGGGTTCTGGCCTCTACCGGGTATCAAATAGGGTGAGTATAACCACATAAAAACATTTAAAATTAGCTAAAAATGCCAAAGGCTTAGACATGCACACATACGGGCTCGCACACATGCGAGTACGCGCGTACGCATGCATATTTGAGCACCCCGACACCTACCCGAGCCCCCAGACAGCCACACTCGTGGCCCCCACACACATGCGCACGTGCACGCACGCGTGCACGTGCCCCCGAGCCTGGCCGCGCGCCCAGGAGCCAACCGCGCGCGCACGCGCCTGTGGGTCCCCGCGCGCCCGCACGCGCCCTCCCACGCGTACGCGCATGCCCGCTCGCCCGCACACGCACGCTGCCGCAACCCCGCACACACCCGCTAGTGCCTCGCGCGCATCCGCGCGTATGCGCAAGCCTGCCTGCACCTCTCTACGCGTCCGACTGCGCGCGCACGCGCGCGGACAGACCCGCGCGCGCGCTCAAGTCACCAATACCCCCCTCCCTCACCCCACACACACCCAAACACATGCATATGGTGTGCAAGGTCCCCTAACACCTACCCAAGCCCAGAAAAACCAGAAATAAAGGGGGGGGGGAAGAGCTTAGCAAGAGAGGGGGAGTGAAAAGGGGAGATTCGGTGCCCTCCGAGCACTCGCAACCACCTCAACCGCCACCACCACTACCACCACCTCCTCAGCCTCTACATTGCTGGAAACCAGGGAAACCAGGGGGGGATAAGAGAGGAGCTTGAGAGAAAGAGAAACAACAACAACAATGGCATCCACACCAATACCTGCTTCTTCCTCCTCGTGTTTCCTCTTCTTCTTCTTCTTCTTCAACAAAACACAAACACACACACAGCAAAAACAGGGAGGGAGATAGTGTATGAGAGTAAGCCTGTCAATTATCCAAAAAAATATCTGCATCGAAAATGCGGAAAATATCTGATATCCAAAAAATCCATATCCGTATCCGAAAAAATAATCCGTATCTGAAAATTTTTGAATCGGATACGGATATACCCCTATCCGATCCGAAAAATATCCGTATCCGATGGCATTAAAAAAATGTTAATATTAGTATTCAATATCTACCATTAGATTTTGATCAAGTGGCTCACATTCTTTCTAATAGTTGTAAAGTTAGGACTTGTGTTTGTGAATTTTTAATTCTAAGTCAATTTTTGAACTTTAAATGAAAAATTTGTTATGTTTAATAATTTATTTATTTGTTTCGGATATTTCGGATAATTATCCGAATCCGTATATGAAATTTCGGATCGGATACGGATACACCTTTTAAATATCCGTCGGATACGGATACGGATACGGATACGGATATATAAAAAAAATTTGGATACGGATACGGATATGACTATATCCGCTCCGTATCCGCTCCGTTGACAGGCTTATATGAGAGTGAGAGAGAGCAAATGAGAGTGAGAGAGAGAGCCCCCCAAAAACTCACGTTTTGGGGGGGGGGGTGAGAGGAGTGGAAAAAAGGGGGGGTAGTGTTAAGCCTAACCTTACCCCCTCTCAAGCCAAATAACCAAGTGTTTACTTGGTGGCTAAGCAAGGGGAGGTGGGCTTACCCAAGGTCACCATAACCATATAAATATCTCAACACTATTCCACCTAACGAATCAGTTCGAAGAAAATCCGGTTACAGTTCAGAACTGCATAATTTTTAAAACGTTACTGGAATTCGATGAAATTTTTATGGGTGGTATAAAATGGTACCAGGACCCATAATATGCAATCAGATTTCCAATCGGAGCACTTTAACTCACGCAAATAGCTAAAAACCAAAATTTTAACGGTTCCGATCGAAAAAAGAAAATTTGAAAATGGCCAGAAATAACCCAAAGGTTACCCATAGGCTAAAAAGTAACACATATATAACAGTTAACTACCGAGCGAGGTCTCTTATTATATAGTCATGTCATTCAAGCCGAAGAATGCGGGGGCATCTTATCAACAACGCATCAATAGATGATTCTGAGAGCAAATTAGATAGACCATGGAGGATTACATTCATGGCATGGTTGATAAAATCATGCACCGTGAGGATGATATCAACCACCTCTCGCAAGCCTTGGAGGCTCTCAACACATATTAGATGTAGCTCAATCCCCAGAAGTGTACCTTCAGTGTCTACTTATGGGGCAGATCATTTGCAAGAGGAGTATTGAAGCCAACCCGACAAAAGTACAAGCTTTGAGGGGCTCAATCGCCCCTACCACTACCCAAGACATCCAAGTTATTATTGGGAGAGTGGACCACCCTCTCCCGCTTCATTTGCAAACTTTTCAACCAGTGCAGACCATATTTTCAAGTCATCAAGGGTGTAGGAGGCAAAATATGGGGAGGTGAGCAATAGCGCATAACCGAGAGCCTGCATCAACACCTCAGCCAACCCCTGATCTTATTTGCCCCTATGGATGTGGATACATTGTACCTCTATTTGGTGGGTCTATGGTTGCGTTAAATGTGGAGCTAGTGGTCGGTATTCTACGTCAAAAGATGACACATGGCCCTGTCAACCAAGAATCAAACTAAGACCATCCCTAAAGACACCTTGCTCTTGACACAAAAGGACTGCAATGTCCAGGGAGTGGGGGATCCACCAAACATTTTACTTGAACATCATATTTTTCTAAGGGTCCATTTGGTTGCGCGTTTGGGTGGATTCCACTTTTTAAAAAGCTGAAAATCCCCAAACACGCAACCAAACGGGTCGGATTCTGGCGGAATCAAAAGCTGGATTCCTTTTAATTTCTCTCTCGAAATCCGTGTTTTTAAAATCTCAAAAAGAATGATTTTTTGTCGGAATCGATTTTTCGAATTGAAAAGCAACTTTTTCTACCAAACATTAAACTCCTTCCAAATATTGATTCCTGAATTAAAAAAAAGCATCCCAAAAAAGTCAAGGTCTAAAATCATCTTAAAAAACAGCTTTATTCCAAAATCTACTTTTCAATCTGTTTTTCCAAACGGAGCCTAGTAACAAAGTGAAACTATTCTAAAAGGAAAACCTCGATTGCACAATAAAACAAACCAATGTGCAAAGGGTGATCAAATGGAAACAAGACATGGAGACTTTTCACTACAAGGTTACATTCCTAAAAAAAAAGAGAGATTATCCCTCCACGACATCATGCATCCAATTCTCACAACCTGGATCAGTAAATATCCCCAACGTAGGGATACATTGTGGATTTAAATCCGCAGACTCTGTCGTGGACATCAGGATGAACCTTCCTATGGTTCTCATCTAGGAGAATCATGTCGTCCCATCGCCAACTAGAAATCTCGGCATAACGACCCTGAGATTCCACTCCGTGTCATCATACAATTGGTTGTTCTTGATTGAATGGCGACCTCAACATTGTAATGCCTATCTTGATTGACCATGAGGAATCAATGAGGATCCTCTACTTCTCTCTATATCCTCCAACGCTCCTCTTTCAACATGGATAACTGCTAGACTGCTTCTTCCAACTCACCCTCAACATTCTCCATGTGCCTCCTTGCCACCCTCTCTGATGTCTCCAGCCACTCCCGGGACTCTATGAAGTTGTAGAATCTGACATGTTCATGGTCAAAATAGAAAAGAAAGGGGAATATGTCCTCCACTCACCCCCCACCACTTCCTCCCCCATCTGGGGTGAAAGGGTAGGGGAATGACAAACCCTCTTGTGTGATAACAAAGGTCCACCTCACTCAACTATAGCAACATGGATCGAGCCACCCTAGGCTCCCTATTGAGTGAGATTCGAGAAGGTTAGAGCTTGGGCTTGTCCTCACCTCGGCCTGCATAGTAGTATGTACATAAATAAAAGAAAAAGAAAGAAATAGAGAGGAGGAAGTGGGACCAGATAATATGTGCCACTTACGCAGTACACCAAAGCGGTCTGGAACAAGTTGTACCCCCGATTCGATACCTCTCCAAATCCAATCGACCAAGAGGACCTGTTCCTTTTAGTGATAGTTGTTTCAAGAATCCAATGGACGATGTGCCATCCCTTCCTCAAAAACAGATGGAAACAATTGTCATAGGAGGGAGTACTGCTAGATTGTAGCAGAACAACACTCTGCCAAACCCAGGTCCATTCCCCATGTGACATTTTGGATTAGAAATATCGATAGGATCTGGAACACATTCTGGTGTATCTGCATTGGCAGCAGCCCAAAGAAGATCAAAAGATGTTGAATCAAGGGGTGGAGGGGAAAGATGAACATTGATAAGTGCCAGACTAAAAATATCACCTGGCTAGCTAGAAACACTTCCCCAGTCTAGTCCTTGGATTGACTCCTCTGAGGACTTTGTTGATCCTAACATTTGAAGGGATGTCGTTGTTCTCCCTGGCAGAGCAGATTGAACATTACCCCATTCATTACCCCATTACCCCATTATCCCATTATGACCGGGTCAGCCACACATGATTATATCTACTGAATCCCACAAAGACGAGATCATTAGGCCGAAGGGCGTATTCAAGTGATCAATGGTAGTTATGGGTGAAATCCCCAATGAGATCATATTCCATGAGATTGTATCCCATCATATCCTCTTGAATCCTGGGGGAATCATGTCTAGGAGGGACATAAGATCCAGAAAGTAATTTGGTGCCTCCACAATAGATATCAGATGAGGCAGAAAAGAGAAAGTTCTTTTCGAAGATACACCTTCTAATCAGAGTGCCTTTTGTAAGGACTCCTCACCCTTGGCAGGACAAGGAGAAAGAGATCATGACATTTGAAGGTCATATAGTATAAAGCAGCGCTGGAGGACGGATTTGAAAAAATATGAAACTTGAATACCCATTCATAGAAGTTGTCCCTACAATAGTGATAATTTATTTTTGAAGGCTAGACATATAAATTGAACAGTTTTAGAAGGCGCACTTGCAACATATATATAGAGTAATGATATGGTGTGGTCCGTGCGAATCATGCATATACCTCCCTTATCGAAGTATATGCGTCGATAGAGAAAGCATATAAGCTCATCGAAACATATACATCACTGCGCTATATGCTTTCTTTATCGACGCATATACCTCGATAAGGGAGGTATATACGTAGTTTGCACAGACCGCACGATCGCGTATGGACCGTCCGATCACGCAAATCTTGTGATCGGATGATCCCTTTTTGAGGAACTTCTTACCGGTAAGAGTTCGGTGAAAATAGGACCGTTTGATCATGAGATTTGTGCAATTGGACAGTCCATACTCTATATCGCACGTGCTCCTTTGTCCGCACGGTGCACCCCAATCCACTCTTAATCACTCCTCTCTCTATATATATAGTGAATGAGTGTGATCACCCTCTCATCACCATCCGATTAAATGCATTTTAATTAGATGGTTAAAAAACCATCCGAGAGAATCACATATATTCCCATGAATCATGATCCCTATTTTTTCTCCTTATGATCTCTCCCTTTCAGTCTTGTGATTTTTTTATGGGTCATTTTCTCAGCATCTAACTGAATGCAATCCAATTATATGGTGATTACAAGGTGAGCCCATATATTTTAAGAGGGGGATATGGTGTCCGCACCATATCACCTCTTTAGATCTCTCTCCCTCTCTCTCTCTCTCGATCACCATATATGTACATACTAGGTGCAATATAAACAGCAATTTTAGATTGATGTTGTACTTGAAATGGAGACTATCCAATCCTACTCAACTGGAGACTTAATAGCATCACCAAATTGTGGTTGAAATGTCATATCCTGTCCAGTTTAGGAACACTAAATTCCATGGTTTCAAGAACAGAAGATTCACAACTTTCATGCGTTCCATCCAGTCATCACTAGTGATGATTAACAACATAAAGTTTGGTGTAGCCAGTAAGGCAAGCTGTCCTTTTGAAAGCATATTAATTTATAAACGAGACAAGAGATTGGTAATGAAGTGTCACTTTAATGTTAAGGAGCATTGTATTGGTTTGTTGCCATTTTGTCATTATCATATTATGATACATGCAGACAAGTGTACCATAAATAAACCGAAGAAGGTTGTTCGCTTTCTTGTTAGGGTAAATAGTCTTTAATTCATTGCAACCGGGAAAGATTTGACTAGAAAAACTACTTACCAATTGCAATAAAAAAAAAGAAGAGAAAGACGCCTCAAAATATATCAGATTCCATAATTAGTTCCAAACATTGCTTTCAATCTGTTATTATATATTTTGCATTTTTCCTAATAAAGTTCTCAGATTGGCAAGAATTTTTAAAAAATTATCCCCCTTTATATTATAGTTTGAATGATCGAATAAATACTTCGATAGGATACCTTCAATCGAACCTACTTTTGGTCATCAAACAGTGCATTTAATATATTCAGAATCTATATAAAAATTTAATTTGAATGAGATTTATCAAATTCATCATAATTTAAAAAACTAATCCTAATTGTTATATTTGCACCAAACATAAAAAACTTCACATGTATTTACTTCTCATACTAATGAGAAAATATATCTAAAAATAATTTTAATTATTTTTGTTTTTTATCATATAAATTTATCTGAATGTATACACATCATACTGAACATAACACATGCTGAATGTGCACCGGCTACCTATATTAAGATTGTTTCATGAACAACAAAAACAATACCGTACCATAAGAATTCCTTGATTCAAACCAGTCTTAAATTTAACTTTCTGCACTCAATAATTAATGCTAAACACTAAAAAAGGAGTATAAATTAATGAGAGGGCATAAACCACTTATCCAACCAGATCTTGGTCGGCTACCGGAAATAAAAGACTTTCCCATGCCAAGGCGTGACAACAGAATATCTTTGGATCTCCATCTTGTTCAAGAATGAAGAATAAATATATACCTAGCTGGCTAGCTTGGACAATGAATGGCATGCGAACTGTTTTTCTTGTAATTAAGAATGCATGTCTTAGATTAATTAACATTTATATCTGAATTAGCGCAAGGTTGGGGCAACTGTCGGTTTGTGGAGTTAGGTCCATATATTATTCAACCATATCTTCTACTGCTCTATAGTCATTATAGCCCCATATCTACGCTTTTTATTTCACTGAAGAAAAACCAAGTGTGGGTACGTGTAACTAAAGCTTCTAGAGTGGCTTAAGTATAAGTTTGATAATGACTTCGATAATGACTTGTGTTCCATGAAATTGCGGGCCCCATCCATCTTCTTTGTTTCTTTACCATCCAATTGTTTGGTGAGACATCCCCAGATATTTCATTGTGCTTTTTTGGGGGGTTGAATGCATATAACCCCTTGAAAGTCAACGTATTTCCATATTACCCCCTCATTTCGTCGAACATCCATACAACCTCCCCCATTTGTTGCGTTATATGCATTTAACCCCTGCCGTTACTCTGCCAAACCACTACAGTGTTTAATTTAACTTGAGTTGTGAAAAATATCAAAGCACCCCTCACTCAAAGTCTAAACCTAAACCTAACTGAAATGAAAATGTATACATCTCTCCCAAACAGTCGTTGTCTCTCCCAAACACTCTCTCCGCCTCTCTCTGCCTCTGTCTTCCAAACAGCTGGCATCACCTCTCTCTGCATCTGTCACTGTTCCCAAATAGCCACCGTCACCTCCCCCCCTCTCTCTTCAACAAAGTCGTCATCGCTGTCACCTCTCTCAAACAAACTCTCTCCGCATCTCTCCACTGCTCTTTCACTTGCATTTTTTGAATTGTTGAATCAACAAGTGGGTTCTTTTAAATTTTTTGAATAAATCTGGGGGTTATATGAATATGTGAATTAACTCCTATTATAACATATCAGGAAGGATATTTTGATCATATTATTTGGATCCTTTTGAATTTTTAAACAAATGAGGGGGCTGTATTAATATGTGAATTAACTCTCGCATCAGCTAACGAAATATTCCTTGCATATTCTTTATTTTTCTATGGAAAGTTAACTAAGGGGTTAAATACTTAACCATGTAATGGTGGGGGGGGGGGGGAGGGGGGAGGTTTATATGGATATTTGATTAAATGAGGGAGAATATGGATATACGCTTTAAGGGGGTTATGCATTTAAACCTTTTTTTTTTTGAACTTCATAATTCAGATTAATTCATGCTTTCACAACTAAGAACAAACAATTTGGTTTTTAAGTTTGTTTTTTCTTGAATGAATCAACATGAAAATTGTTGATCTTCTGGTCTTGTTTGGTAAAGTAATAAATGAAGAAACAAACTCATGAGTGATGGGACACACAATCCCGTTGGTCATAAAAATAATCACAATTAAGTGTTGAAATTTTGTCCAAATTTATTGTAGGTGCCATTTTTCCTGGCCCACTAGAATGGGTCGGGTCCCGGTGACCTATGATACTGTAGCACGGATCTACGACCTGATCGACCCGAACCTGATGTGGCCTGGCCAATCAACCCACTTAGATCCAACAGCAGTGTCCCAAGTCAGTATATTTCAAATTAATGTTCTAGATCATCAAAAATGATTTCCTGATCCTCTCAAATATATGTCACGTCCCAGGAGCGGCCGTCCCCAAGGGGTGACATGTGGACGATACCGAGTATATTATAATCAGAATAAATCACAAAGAATAAAGTATTGAAGCATAATAGACGGCAGCGGAAGAGTATATGAATAAATAAATGAATATTATGGGCCATAGAACATATAATTGTGGTCCTCAGAAGAATACACAATCACCGTCCCGTGTGAACATAAGTCATAATTACAAATACATTCAAATACATACCAATAACAACAAAACACTTGGTACAAAATATGACAGGAAGCTGACAGGCTCACCAATTCAACAAGAGGCGCACAAATCCTTCAACCACACCCAAACTCATGATCCTATGCAACACCTGGATGAGACCCATAAAAATAGGGTGTAAGCCAATGAAGGTCTAGTGAATGAACCTAACCACAAGGCACCTCACAGCCCAACACATCCACAAAACGTACATAAATAACTATCAAGTATAAGCCGACCATCCTGCGTCCTATACCACAGGAGGCCAACTCACACTAACGTCATTATGTCCCTAACATAAAGACAGATCCGTCTGCGTCCCATACCACAGAGGATCCATCCCACGTTAGCAATGCTATATATATATATATATATATATATATATATATATATATATATATCCTAGTGACTGAAATGTCACTACACACAAATGCCTCACAACTTCTCATATCACACAGTGACTTCTCTTATGCAACCCATTTCTGAAAATGCATCGGCTCGGTGAATACAAGGAGTACCACTCCACCCGTCAAGTCACCAAAGCTCAACTGCAATACAAACCGCATCAATGGATCCTGCCCTAGACTCCATCACTTTGTGAACAAGGCCGACAAACCCAGTATCTTGGCTAAGACTCTCCGTCATCCAACCACTCTAACGCGTAGCAGATTTGAATTATCGGATACCATGGGCGTCCATGATAAACCTTAAAAACGCTCCCCTCGTGAAGGACACCCAGAGTTTACCCTCACCTCAACTGAGTCACATGAAGCATCTCAATGCAAAACTGAACCGCCAAACCCAGTGTCTTGGCTAAGGCTCTCTGTCCTCCAACCACTCTGACGCGTAGCCAATTTGAAGTATCGAATACCATGGGCCTCTAGGATGAACCTCGAAAACGCTCCTCTCGTAAAAAACACCCAGAGTTTACCCTCACATCAACTACAGGTTCGCACTCATAAATCACAAGAACTATCATAATCAAGACTACTCCAAACAGGCTCGACACATACCAATCGAGGCCTTATGAGATAACCCACAACAGACAATGGGATCCCTAGCAATGTCTTAAACCAAACCATCAAGTGAAGATCTATAAATCATGCTGATACCAGAACACAAAATGCAAGCACTAACAATAATAGATCATGAGCATGCATTTAGGATAATAATATTAAATCTTTTATTTAACTACATAATCCAAATTAATTATATATAGCAAGATAAACATGAACTTCAATTATAATCTACTTAACCATGTCATATTATCATTTATGGATGCCACAATAGTCATGCATACTGGATTAAGATCAAAGATACCATAAACATGACTTAGCATGGAACTATACTGTCAAAATGCCAAGTTAGATCCACTCACTGATACAATTACTGTTAGGCCTGTGTCATTTAGAGTCTTATTTTTCGATCGGAGTCGTAAAAATTTTAGTTTTTAGCTATCTTCTAGAGTTTGAGGACTCTGATTGAAAATATAACTATATTTATGGGTCCTGGTACTGTTTAGTACTGCCCATAAAATTTTCATTTAATTTCGATAACTTTTTGGGAATTATGCAATTCTGATTGGTATATGGATTTGATTTTGTAAAAATCCCAGATGAAGAGGTTTAAATCCAATATTATCATGAGATGTTCATTTTTGAGCTAGCTTTCATACAAAAGTAGAATTGGATCAACTGGATTTGTGTATCAAAAGTTATGGGTATTTTTCTGAGTATACCCCGAAGATGAAAAATCCTGACAGCAGCCCTATATGATGTTTAGCCTAGATTTTGGAATATCTGGAGAGGTTATTTGATCTATATAAAAGCATAAAAGTTGTACATAATCTTCTTAGCTTTCAAATGGGATTGGAATCGTGTAATTCAGAGCTGTATTGTGGAAGTTATGGCCGTTCTAGTGAAGGCTGTCCAGAGTTTTTAGTCCGAGGACAGCTTGGTCATTCCATCCCTCCTTTGCCTATTTAATCCCCCCAAATCCCATGTCCATGGCTCTCCCTTTTCTCTCTTTTGATTTGGTCCAGCCCCTTTGTGTGTGTGTTTTGGTGCTTGATTGGGAGGGGAAGTGAAGGAGGAAGTGAATGTGAGTGTGTATACATGTGGTATTTGTTTCCCCTCTCTCTAGTTTCTCTCCCCCCCCCCTCATGTTTCCTCTCCCCTTTGGATTTCAGCCCCCCATGTGTTTGTGTTTATGTCACAATGAAGAAGAAGAAGCAAGGGAAGCAAGATAGAGGTGGTGGTAGTGGTAGTGGCGGCGAGGTGGTCAAGGGTGTGCTTGCGAGCCCCTACATCTCCCCCTACGCTCCTTCTCTCATTTGGGTGAGTTTCCCCTCTTCTTTTGATGGTTTTTAGGCATATTAGGGTGTTTGGGAGGGCTTGCATGTGAGGTGTTTTGAGTTGAGTGCATGTGGGGGCATGGGGGAGGACTGGGGAGTGCTGGGCGTGCGCGCGGGTCTGTCCGCGCGCGTGCGCGTGCAGGTGCGCTTGCAATCAGGCGTGTGCGCGCGGAGCGTGCGCACGGGGGTCGCTTGGGTGCGCGCGGAGCATTCGCACGGGTTCGCGTGGGCGCTGGCGAGGCACGCAATGCGTGCAGGTCGTGCGCGCGGGTCCTTCTGGGCGCGCCAATGCAAAGGTGCTGACAGTCCTTCTGGGCGCGCCAGTGCGTGCGGCTGTCCGGATGCTCGGGTAGGCGCTGGGGCACTCGGACATGCGCGTGTTCGTACGAGCTTACACGCATAAGTCTTTGGCATTTCTAGTTAATTTTATATGTTTGTATGTAGTTATACTCATCATTTTAAATTCCCTTACCTTGCATATCTCGTCGGATGGGATGCGCGATGACTCGGGTATCGGTGAGTGATTCGATCCAACCCTTCGGGATGCGCTCGATGCACGTAGTCGTGCATCGCGCATCCATGGGGCTTCCTTGAACCCCTATTATGTAGATAGTGCATGCTAGGTTTGTATTGCTCGTATATTATGTAGAACCCCCTATTCTACCATATATTTGCCTATGTCGTATATTCGTTTATGAATGATTGTAGCATGCGCCCTTTTGATTGGGTTTCCCTTGTGTATTTGTATGTATGTGTAGAATATGGCATGCCTTAGGTAGTTCTTATTTGTATACTACCCCTATTATTAGACATATCAAGCATGTTTTAACTTGGGTTAACAACGGGGTACATGCATAATATTCCTCTGATTTAGGACTTGAGGGTGTGGTATAGTTTTGCCCCCAAATAGTTGTTGCACCCATCTTGTTGGGGGCAAAACTATGACCAGCTTCGAGAGAGGATGAGGTATTCCTTCTCTCTCGCCCTCTCTCTTTTCACGAACTGAGTAAGTAGATATAGTTCCTACTTGATTCAGGTTTGATTGGGATTATTGGCATGCACCTATGGTCGCGCGGATCGCGCTTAACCCTTCCCTTCTAAGTTGGTGCTATCCAACGCATGTTAGGTTGTATCTTATGTGTTTGCATAATTGATGCCATGTATGCATGTTTATGTAGGCCATCCTTGTGAAATAATTGTATGTTGTACATGTATATGCTAGTATGGAAATGAACCTTGCCTAATGTGTTTAGACAAGTGTATGACCTCTTAAGGGGTCACATTATGACGTTGACACTTAGAATAAAAATATCTTCCCCGCATCTGAGTTATGCGCCCTGCAGGGAATTCGTGAGAATTTGTTGCGCTTATCGGTGTTTGATAACCGATGATAACGGATCCATAGGGATCATATTCGTGTGTGTCAAGTGTTCTTCCCTTCGTCAGCTCCTTGTAGAGACTGCCCGGCATAGTAAAGTTCGGTGGGGTGCTCCCAGATGCTATTCATGACACAGCGGGGCTGTCACGCCCCAAGCGTCCCTGAGATGTGGCAATAATAAAAGTATTAGCTATCATACAAGAGGTCAACAATGACTCTAATAAATAATACACAAAGCTAATGAAGCAATGACAAAAGTATCCCCGAGATGTGGCAATAATAAAAGTATCAGCTATCATATAAGAGGTCAACAATGACTCCAATAAATAATACACAAGGCTAATGAAGCAATGAAAACTGACAACTTAATTGAAATGCGAAAGCATAAAAATATCAAAAAGTCTGTAACCCAAAAAAAATATTATTACAGACTCGAATACACAATCATTGTCATGTGAAAGCCAAGTCTAGCCCAAATAAAATACAACTAGTGCAACATACACGATTTCAAATACACAAGACTCTAGGACTGCTGACAGCCTCGCACTCGCCAATCCGCCGGACAGGACGCTTCCACGCACGTAAGACCACGCCACAGGAAAGCTCCAGCTCCACGTCCATCAACGCCCCTATAAAAAAAACAGTACGCGAGGGGTGAGCTACAAGCTCAGTGAGTGGCTAGAACCATACACCAACACAACAATTCAATACTAAGGCTAATTCCTATCAAGGAAAAGCATGGGTAGAAACCCATCGGGTAACAAGATCATGCGGCGGCGCGACCATACCCTGACCCCACCCTCACTACTAAGAGGGAGGCTTTTGGGACTCACAGGGAGGAACAACCACATGTTCACAACGCGAACCCTATGGGAAAGACAGTTACTCAAGCTGATGGGTCGAGTATCAACTCGAGCCCAGCACACTCTCACCAACACCTTCACCCTCACCCTCACAGGGTGACATATGACTTTTGGGATGAGGTCAATTGTTTTACACCACTCGTCATCTGGTAGTCTCTCCCGGTGTGGCCTCTACTACCTGGTAGCCTCCCACGTCCACTGTCTCTGCTATGTGGGTGCACCAACAAGCGTCCTAAATAGTACCTGGGAGCACCTCACAGGGTTTCAGCCTCTATCGGTAGTCTCCCAGCGTCATGAATCGCGACTGGGAGCACCCCACCGGACTTTACTACACCGGCCAATCTCTACACGGAGCCGACGAAGGGATGAACACTCGACACACGCGAAAACGATCCCTATGGATCCGTCGTCATCGGTCATCAGACGCCGATTAAGCGCAACGAATTCTCATGAATTCCCTCTAGGGCGCATAACTCAGATGCGGGGAATACATTTCATTCGAAGTGTCCATTGTCAAGGTATGACCCTATAAGCGGTCATACTCTTGCCTAAAGCTCATTAGGCAAGAAACAAGGCTTAATCATAAGCATATAATCATACATAATAAATATACAAGAAATTTATCACGAAGGCATTTGAATAAGTATAACAACAGGGTTATAATATCAATTAAAACATGCTTACACTTGTGTATTTTCATAATAGGCTAAGGCATACTCAGGCAAAAAGGGGCATGTAGGAATCAAATGTTATACTAGCATGGGACATGAAACATTAACAAGCATGGGTCCCTACACATGATACAAGGCATTAATTATGCAAACACACAAGATACAACCTAATATGCATTGGATAGCACCAACTTAGAAGGGAAGGAAGGGTTAAGCGCAATCCGCGCGACCATAGGTGCATGCCAATAATTCCAAGCAAACCTGAGTCAAGTATGAACTATATCTACTTACTCAGTTCGTGAAAAGAGGGAGGGCGAGAGAGAGGGAATGCCTCATCCTCTCTCGAAGCTGGTCCCAACAAGATGGGTGCAATAACTATACCACATCCTCAAGCCCTAAATCAGATGAATATTATACTTGTACCTCGTTGTTAACCCAAGCTAAAACATACTTGATATGTCTAATAATAGGGGTAGTATACAAATAAGAACTACCTAAGGCATGCCATATTCTATACATACATACAAATACACAAGGGAAACCCAATCAAAAGGACGCATGCAATACAATCTTCATAAACGAATACACGACATAGGCAAGTATATGGTAGAATAGGGGGTTCTACACTATATACGAGCCATACAAACCTATCATGCAATATCTAACATAATAGGGGTGCAAGGAAGCCCCATGGATGCGTGATGCACGACTACATGCATCGAGCGCATCCCGAAGGGTTGGATCGAACCATTCACCGATACCCGGATCGACGCGCATCCCATCCGACGAGGTCTGCAAGGTAAGAGTATCAATAGGGGTGAGTAAAATACACAACAATACAATTAAAATGACTAAATGGGCAAAGGGCATAGGTATGCATGCATACGAGCTCGCACGCATGCAAGCACGTACGCACGCACGCACGCCCGAGTTCCCCGGACACCCACCCGAGCGTGCCAACCCTCAGCACGACCTAACCGGACCCCGGATAGCCACACGCGTGTCCCCTGCACGTGCACGCGCACCCCCCTGCGCCCACGGGCACACTGCTGCTCCCCCAGACTCGCCCGCGCCTAACTAACCCCCTCGCACACTCACGCGCGCGCCCGCGCGCACCAGCGTGCATGACCTGCGTGCACCGCGCGCCTCACCAGCACTCCGCGCAGACGCTCGCGCGCGCGCATCAGCACCCGCGCGCACGCGCTTACGCGAATGCACGTGCCTATGCACCCGTCTACACCCTCCTACGCGCGTGCCTGCGCGCGCAGCCACTTCAAAGCCCACCCCCAAGCTCCACATGCACCCAAACTCAAATATGCATGCTCTTCCAAGCACCTATACATGCATAAAAACCACCAAAAGAAGAGGGAAAAACTCACCGAAAGGAGAGGGGGAGGAAAGGGGGATGTAGGGGCTCGCAAGCGCACCCTCGACCACCCCGATCGCCACCACCGCTACCACCACCTCTTCTATGCTTCTCTTCTTCTTGGCTGAAAACAGGGGGTATTCAAGAGGGAATCATGAGGCTATTGAATGAAGAGAATCATCAACAACAACAACAACCCCAACAACAACACAAACCTTGACTTGCACTTCCTTCCTCTTCTTCTTCTTACTGTTGCATAACCACAAACACTTGGTGGGCTGACCACACACAAAGGGCTGGACCATGAGAGGGAGCTTGAGAGAGGAGATGGAGAAAGAAAAGAAACAACAACAATACACATGTATAATCACCCACCTACTCTTCCTCCTTTAAGTGCTTCATCATCACCTTCACTTCTCCTCCTTTACACATACAAAGAGGGGAAAAAGAGAGACCAAATAGAGGGAGAGAGAGAGAGCTCCACAAGAGGGTGAAGTCTTGGGATTTGAGGGTTTAGATAAGCAAAGGAGGGATGGAATGACCAAGCTGTCCTCGGACTAAAAACTCTAGACAGCCTTCACTAAAACGGCCATAACTTCCACAATACAGCTCCGAATTGCACGATTCTAATGCCATTGAAAAGCCAAGAAGCTTATCTACAACTTTTATGTTTATATCTAGATCAAATAACCTCTCTAGATATTCCACAATCTAGGCTAAACATCGTACAAGGCTGCTGCCAGGATTTCTCATCCGCGGGGTATAATCGGAAAAATACCCATAACTTTTGATACTTGAATCCAGCTGATCCAATTCTACTTTTGTATGAAAGCTAGCTCAAAATTAAACATCTCATGATAATATCGAATTTTTACCTCTTCATCTTATATTTTAACAAAATTAAATCCTAATACTAATCAAAACTGCATAGTTCAAAAAACGTTATCGGAATTTATTGAAAATTTTATGGGCAGTACTAAACGGTACAAGGACCCATAATATACAGTTAGAATTTCAATCAGAGTCCTCAACCCCAGCAGGTAGCTAAAAACTAAAATTTTAGCGACTCCGATAGAAATTAGGACTCTAAATGACACAGGCCTAACATGGGCGCCCATAAGGTAGAGATAGCAGTAATGGAAAGCTACCTGGTAGAGGCCAGAACCCTGTGAAGTGCTCCCAGGTACTATCCACGACGCTTGCTGGTCTGTCCATATAGCAGAGACAGTGGATGTGGGAGGCTACCATGTAGTAGAGGCCACACTGGAAGAGACTACCGGATGACGAGCGGTATAGAACAGTCGACCTCATCCCAAAAGTCCTATGTCACCCTGTGAGGGTGAGGGTTAGGGTGTTGGTGAGGGTGAGGCGGGCTCGAGTTGATACTCAACCCACCAGCTTAAATAACTGACTTTTCCATAGGGTTCGAGTTGCGAACACGTAGTTGTTCATCCCTGTGAGTCCCAAAAGCCTCCCTTTTGGGAGTGAGGGCGAGGTCAGGGTATGGTCGCGCCACCGCGTGACCTTGTTACCCGTCGGGTTTCTACCCATATTTTTTCTTGATAGGAATTTACCTCAGTGTGGAATTGTTGTGTTGGTGTTTGATTTCTGGCTACTCACCGAGCTTGGGCGTTGTTGGGCATGGAGTGGGAGTTTTCTTGTGGCGTGGTCTTGCGTGCGTGGAGCGTTCCGTCCGATGGTTGGCGAGTGTGAGGCTGTCAGCAGTCCTAGAGTCATTGATGTATTGTAAATCGTGCATGCCGCACATGTTATTTTTCTTTGGATTAGACTTGGCTCTCACAGGACATTGATTGTGTGTTCAGGTCTGTAATAATATTTTTGAGTTACAGACATTTTTGGTATTTGTATCCTTCCGCATTTCGATGAGTTATCAGTTATCATTGTCTTGTAAATCTTGTGTGTTTTATATTGGCGTCATTGTTGACCGCCAGTATTTGATAGCTGATACTTTATATTATTGCCATGTCTCGGGGACGGCCACGCTGGTGCGTGACAAGTAAGACGTCCAACAATGAATCACATGCCTCGGACAGTCCAATGATAACGCCTTCGTTACTAGACTCGTGGAAGCATAGCCATTCCCACCACACGATCACCACATTTCCTCACATTGAGGAAACCCCTCTGACAGACAAACATCATCAACTCAGCCAAGGAAAAAAACATCCATGCATAAAAATTTTAAAAATCCAAAACATATCCTAAGATCCTAGCCAATAAATGCAAAATACACCTTACACCTCCAACTACTAAATCAATTATTCTACATTATTAAAAGCCATTCATCCTTAGTCTATCATCCAATTAAATCACCTATAAATCAGCAAGAAAACATCACACCATCACAACAACAAATCTGGCAGCAAACAACCCTACTCTTTAATCTCCATAGCACCAAATACTCATCCAAAAATTTTAAAATAAATCATACACATTCATTGACATGCTGGGATTATAAACAATGAAGACATAATAATCTGATTTAATCTCTAAATATCCGAAATAAAATATTTTCAGAAATTGGTCAATTCCTACTCGAATCTGGACAGTCCTTACAAAACAGATCATAACTTACAACACAGGTAATATAATGTCACCAAATTTCATATATAAGATCTAGACACATAGATGATCATATCATATAGGACACAATCCTCAGAATATATCTCTAGATATCAAATTCATAAGTATCTTCACAAGATAGAAATCTACCTTACCTCTCTAAGCACATCCCAAGCCTCCCAACACTGTCATCACTTCTTCTTCTTTCCCAAATCAATAATTAAAACTCTAGAACAAATATACCCTCCCTCAAATAAGAACCTAAATCATCAAACCAAAACAAATCACAAAAGGAAATCAAAGGATTAAATGATCTCACCAAAACTCTCTTCAATCCCTTCTCTCCTCCCCTTCTCATCTTCTCTCCTCTTCTATTTTCACTTGAAAATGAGTCTCAACCGACTCTCACACACCATATACACAGCACCACCGACTTAGCATTTCAATGGAATTCATAAGTCCGCAATATTACCAAATTGCCTTTCCTTAAAAACCTATGCAGCTTTGACTAGAACAACCATAACTTTCACAATCTTGCTCTGAATTGTGCAATTCAAAATCCATTAAAAAGCCAAGAAGATTATCTACAACTCCAATAACCCCTCTAACTATTCCAAATTATACAATGAACATCAAACAGGGCTGCTGCCAGACCTTTTCCATCCCCATGGTATAATTGGAAAAACACTCATAACTTTTGCTACATTGATCCAGATGATCTAATTCTACTTTTGTATGAAAGCTAACTCAAAACGGAATGCCCCATGATAAAACCAGATTTAAACTACAACATCTTGGGCATTAATGAAATTAAATCTGAATCATGCCAAACATTCAACTTAGGATATAACCTAAGCATACATGACCCTAATATTCCAAATGAATAATAATAAGAAATAACACATATCATTGTGTTATCTATCAATCTAAACATATAAAAGAATAGCATAAGCCTAAATAGAGGTCTGGGTTCTTACAATATATCCACTTGATTTTAAATTATTACTGTTCAATTTCCAAATCACAATAATATATCATAGGATCAGAGTCATCATTGACTAATCCTTGAAATCCCAACAAAATATATTTCTTTACAAGGATATAATTAACAAAATCCCTCAGATATATGCTTTGTCCTTAGAAAATCATGGATCTATTCTCATCTGTCCAATGAGGAAGAGATCGACCACTAATCCTAGGGCAACCCTAATAGGCTTTATAAATAGTGAGCTAATTCTCTCTAGAGAAGTATGTGAAATTCTCTTTTCCAATGACCCTAATTCGGACACCATTATTGACTTGAGCATTAGAGGGTCTTCTACAGGTCCCCACCTCCCTGTGTCTTCGGCGTCAAGAGGAGTGCTCATCGGCGGATAGCAACAAACAGAGCGGAGGAGAGTGGGAGTGGACAGATCCGATTACCGATACCCGGTACATCGATTTTTGCCCCTTCAGCTTGGCGCTGTTTGTGGGATATGAACGAATAGCCTAGCTCTTCACTATGCCTCCCAAGAGAACTCTTCCACCCGCATTCGTACCAGCCAGCATATCAGTGGCCAACCCATCCTCTCTCCCCGGGATGACCGAAGGAGATGACTCCAATCCCGAAATTGTTGGTTTACAGCAGATCTGCGATGAAGCCCTAGCTTGAGTGGTGCACTCCAAAAAGTGGATTGAGGTGCTAGTCCGCACCATTGAGGTGGCGTGGGAAGAGGACGAACACCTTCGGGCTGAGCGAGATAAAGTCAACCTGCCAGATTAGCAGCGATCTACTCCTCCTGCAGTTAACGACCCTCCCACAGCGACAGTCGAGTCAACGCTCTGGAATTGATCATCCAACCTCGGAACAACCAGCGGTCTCTTCCAATGTGGTCACAACCTCAAAGTGTACGAGGCAGACCAATTCTGGCAGGACAATGTAATGAAGGAGGTTGACCGGCGCACCCTCCACAGCTTGAAGCCTTGAACCCCCACCGACATAGTTATGCAATGTGCATACCGATGAGATCGTCCAAGCACCTAAGCCAGATAAGTTCACTCCCCTGAAATTCAAGTTATTTGAGGGAAAATCAACCCCACTGAACTTCATTATCAGCAGCGCATGTCGCTCGATGCAGTTGATAATGCACTTCTTCGCAAGGTGTTCCCCCAAAATCTAGGCTGTTAGGCCCTGACTTGGTTCCGAGAACTGCATGCCGCCTCTATCCCCAGCTTTCCTAGTCTACGAGAAGCGTTCATCAGCCATTACATGTGCCATTGCAAGCCAAGGAAAGACGTGGCGATCCTGTTCGGGAGGAAGCAGGTTGAGGGCGAGCGACTTTGAGATTATCTAACACGCTTTAGCATTGAGATGACCCAAATGGAGTCGTGTAACCCCCAAACCACGGCCATTGTGTTCCACAGATGATTGATTCCCACCAGGAATCTCAATGAGTCACTGGTCCACAAGCCCCTAATCAGCATGGCATGCGTGTTTTCCTGCGCTAAAGGATCTATACGCCTCGAAGAAGAAGTCTCCTTCGTCACGCGCAAATCGGTCACCCACGCTACTATCGCAATAACACTAAAAGGGGGAACCACCTCCAAGAAGCAGTTGTCAGCCGCCTCAAAGAGTGAGGATAAGCCAGTCGGATCCCGCTCCCAGGACCTCGAGTTGGCACGAGAACAAGGATAAGGGCTACTTCAAAACCCCATTCCCGATCCACATTCCTAATGAAACCGAGACTAGACGCGCAAGTGTGAATTCCATAACGAGGTTGTTCATACTGTCATGGAGTGTAGGAGTTTTCACGGCCAGGCAGAAAATCTCATTCGAGATGGCTGTTTGGCACATTATGTGGCCAGACAGCAGGCTCTCATTGTGCTCCGCGACAACGAAAGGACCACCACTCCGAAGCCGGGCAATCCCCCTACTCGCATCGTTGCAGTCATTCACGGCTGGCCTGCCCCCAATGACTTTGCACCCCCACTGAAGGGCCCCTCGGGGCCTCGAAAGCATGCTCCTGCCGAACCTCTCCCTGATTGTGTAGCCATTATCAATTTGATCCAATCCGGTGCAGACGACTTGGAATAGGTATCCTTACCACACACTGACCCATTGGTTACCACAATTTGTATTTGAAATTGTCAGGTGCAAAGGGTCATGATCGACGAAGGGAGTAGTGTAGACATTATGTTTCTTGACACCTTCCACCGGATGGGGTTGGACATCAAGAGCATTCAGTGTTCCAACTCCCCGTTAGTCGGGTTCAACAGAACAAGGGTGTCCATGGTCAGGGTCATGACCTTACTAGTGATGGCCGATGATCGAACCCTCAACATTGAGTTCATCATCGTCGACTCCCATCGGCCTACAACGCCATCATGGGGCAGAATGGATCCATTGTATGGAGATCAAGTCATGGTCTGCAAATGCTACACCCTCGCATCCCAAGTTCTAGCTCTCCCCTTGAAGGGGATATCATCCCCGCCGGTATAGCAATTAGCCGACTGGCCTTTGAAGTGGGTTCAGGCACTACTCAAAGTAGAATCAGAGCCTCCCACTCTCTAGCTGGTCAACACCATTCCGCTGGATGGGGATAACATTGAAAGAATAGTCCAGGTCGGGAGTCGGGAGTCTCCTTCCCAACGATGAAAGAAAAGCTCTCCTAGCCTTCTTGCAGCCGAACCGTGATGTATTCAGTTGGTGTCACAACAGCATGTCAGGGATCGACCCTTCGGTAGCCATCCATGAGTTAAATGTCTGCCCCAATGCCGTTCTGGTAAAGCAGATATAACGATGATTCACCCCCTGGAACAAGGTGATCTCAGACAAGGTTGACTAGCTCCTAGCGGCAGGGTTCATTCATGAGGTATGATATCCAGATTGGATATCCAACATCGTCCTTGCAAAGAAGAAAGGAGGGAAATGGTGGGTGTGCATTGATTTCATGAACCTTAACAAAGCATGCCCCAAGGATGGTTACCCGCTTCCAAAGATAGACCAGCTCGTAGACGCCACCACTGGCTTCAGGTGCTTGTATTTATTGGACACTTACTCCGGCTACAACCAAAGCCCTCTTCATCACGGGATCAAGAAAATACCTCATTTATTATAGAGCGTGGGCTCTACTGCTACCGAGTCATGCTGTTGGGACTTAAAAATGTCGGGGCCACATTCCAGCAGCTGGTCAACAAGGTGTTCGGTCACCTGATCGGTCGAACTGTTGAAGTCTATATCGATGACATGATAGTGAAAATCTAGAGCTGGGAAGATCATTTAAAACCCCTTGCTGAGGCCTTCAACGCCCTCCGCACCTACCAAATGAAGCTCAACCCTGCCAAGTGCTCCTTTGATGTTTCGTCTGAAACTTCTTGGGGTACATCATCCATTGGCAGGGCATTGAGGCCAATCCAACCAAGATTCAAGAGTTGTGTCACTCGTCTTTTCCCACATCTGTGCGTGATGTCCAAGTGATCACTGGCCGAGTCGCCGCTCTCTCTCACTTTATTTCTCATTTGTCGGATCATTGTCGTCCTTTGTTTCAGTTGATTAAGGCAAGGAAGGGACGGCTCCAGTTTGAGGAGCAATAGGTGGCGTTCTGGAGTTTGAAGGAACACCTGAGCCAGCCATCAATCCTATTGGCCTCTGTCTCGGGTGAAACACTCTATCTCTACTTGGCCGTATCGATAGCAACTCTCAGTGTGGCGTTGTTCAAGGGAGATCAAGAGCAGCTCCACCCCATCTTTTATGTCAGGAAAGCCTTGCTCGACATCGAGACTTGTTACTCCCCAATTGAAAAGCCGATCTTAGCACTGGTAATGGTGAAAAAGAAGTTGTGACACTACATCGAGGCGCATCCCATTGTTGTGCTCACTTTCTATCCGATCCATGTTTTCTTGCATAAGCTGGATCTCTACGGGAGAACTGCTAGTGGACCCTCAAACTGTATCCTTTCAATATCGAGTACCGACCTCGTACAGCCAAAAAGGGGCAGGTGCTTGCCGACTTCCTCCTCGAGTTTGATCCCAAGTAAGACACGCACAGGGTGATGGCGGAGATCAATGATCCACCCGATCTTTCCAAGTGGTGGACCCTGCACGTTGATGGCGCGTCAAACTCTGGAGGCAACAGTGCCGGGATAGTCTTGCAAACCCCAAAAAAATCAACTGGAACATTGGATCCAGCTGGGATTTCCAGCGTTGAACAATGTAGCTGAATATGAGGCACTCGTAGGTAGGTGGGCTATGCCTAGCGAGAGCATTCCAAGTTAGGTATCTTCGTTTCCATTGCGACTCACAATTGGTGGTATTGCAGGTCAAATGAACCTACGCTGCCAAAGACAAGAAAATTGAGCGATATCTCCAGTTAGCCACTAAAATCTCATAGGAGTTTTTGACTTCGAGATCAACTATCTCTCGCGAAGTGAGAATGGAGCGGCGGATTCCCTTGGCACAGGGGCCACGGCCGTCTGGTTCGATGGTGTCGGTAGTGGATTTTGGAGGGGTCGAGCTCTGAAAGCCACCTTTTTTGGCGTGTGTGGGGGTTTTCCTGGGATTTGGATCTGGTGTGTGCCTTGCGGGCCCGATCAGATAGTCTCTCGGAAGGGGGAAGGGTGTACTTCCTTGCTGGGGCGCCCAACAGCTCCTCAGGAGGATTTAGGGGGTGGTTGTGATCGCCACCTGCTTTCTCAAAAAGCAGAAAAAATTGGTATTGCAATTGATCGCCTTCATGGGGAATTATGAATTCTTCACTCGGAGAAACGGGCCTGCCGCACACAGAGGTGAAAATGGGGAATCCTTTTCTACTTCCGGGACTTGACAAAGAGAGGTTTAAAAGGCAGAGTGTGAGTGGGGGTGTGGGCCGGCTAGTGCAAATTTGCTGCCTAATTGGGGGACGTCTAGTTGTGATTAGCCGCCTGGGTTCTGGTTCTATTTGGACAGAACCTGGGTGGGAAATGGGTTAGGGTTTGGCAGAGTTTTAACCTGGGTTTTGGAGAGTGGATTTGATTTGGGAATGGGTTTCTCTCTCTCTTTCTCTCAAGGGTTTCTAAGGTACTAGTGTGGGAAGGGATGAATGAGACTATGAAATAGTGAGTGTTGATGATTATGGATTATTGTAGATGAGTAGAAGGAGTGTTGGATGCCCCCTATTTATAGTAAAAAAGGGGCAGGGGAGTATCCACTAGACAATGGATCAAATTGGATAATAGGGTGGTTGATTTGACCTCCCATTAGATCTTTGTTCTTCTGACGGTGTCCAGGTGAGGGTGGCTAGTTGAAACTAGCCGCCCAGTGAGGGGCAGCTACTCTCAAGATGTCGCCCTAATGATGACCTGCCAAATCTTCCATCTCTGACAAGCGGTGGCTTGAGGCGGTTACTAAAGTTGAACCATCAAAGAAGGGGCGGCTAAAAGGAACAAACCACCGCAATCATCAACATTAAATTATGCTTTATGTCCCATCCAAAGGTAGCGATGGGGGGCGATTGAAGGTGCGCTAGTTGAAACTAGCTGCCCAGTGAGGGGCGGCTACTTTCAACTAGACGCCCGACTTCTGGTCTTTTAATTTTTTTTAAGTGTTTGTGAGCAGGGTTTGTCCCTTTAAGAGAGGCTTTTTATTAAAATTTTCAAATGTGCTTATTTCTAAATATTACTTGAAGTATTTTCACTTCATTGGACGGTTGAGTTACCTACAATTGTCCCTCATCGGACGAATTCTTTGTGCGAAGCATAAAGATTTCGATTGATGATAAGGAAAGAGACCCCTATTTGACCAGCCAAACCTTCAAGAAGTTTAGGACACATGACCAGTATCATTCAGGGATTTGATTTTGAATATCAGAGGCTAGGTCTTGACTAAAATAGTTATCTAAAGAGCGATCCAGGTGGGGGAGTGAGTAAAAGTAAAGAAGTGAGGGATCCAACCCTCAGACGGGGTTCCTATCCATCGTGTGCAGAGCAATCTAGAGTCAGTTTCCTTGTGCCTACCGTGCCCGTGCATAGGCAACTCAGCAAACAGGGGGATATCACTGACAGAAGAAAGTGTAATTGATTTGATGAATATTCCAGAAAAGAACCAGAATTGAGAAAATTTGAACTGAATTGTAGTGAAAATGTGTTAAAACTTCAAGAGAGTTGTGTTTGATCAAGTAGGATTCGGAAATAAACCAAGGCATGGCTGTTTGGTTTTAGAAAACTTGGAATAAGTGTGTTTTGGGCAGAGGGCAGGGGGCGGTTACTCGTGTTTAGTCAGCAAAGGGGGAGGGGCGGCTACTAGTGTTTAGCCATCGAGCCTGGGGTAGCTACCCGCGAGTAGCCATTGGCCAACTGGGCCCATTTATAACCGAAAAGTCGCTCTCGCTCTAAGAACGTTTCAAAAATGGTTTCTCTCCCTCCATTACTCCTTCACTTCAAAACGTAAAAACTTTCATTTTCTTCACCCTCACTTCCTCCATTTTGACCTAAATCATCTTCTCTTCTTGATTTCAAAACCCTAAGTTTGGGTTCTCCTTTTTCTTTTCAACCTGAGAGAGATGACGAGGTTGAAGGCGATTGCTTTACGTGGGAAATAGACCCAAGTGGCTCGCAGAATAGGGCAGAGGAGGAGGTCGTGGGAGAGGCAATGGGTGCACCGGTGCGGGTTTGACCGAGGACACGCCTTCGGGGGCTGTCTCGGGGAAAGGGGCGGGGCTCAAAGGGTATACACGTAAGAGAAAATGTGGGACCGGTCGGTGGTGGCCGAGGGCGTGGGTTTGGAGGCCGGAGGGTCGACCGAGGGTGTAATTGAGGAGGTGGGGGCTGAGGGGCTTACTGAGGAGGTAAGGACTACCTCCTCAATTGAGGAGGTAAGGAGACCATTGAGGGGATGCTAGAGAGGGAGGCCACAGAGGATAGGGTCGAGGAGGAGGCCTCGAGGGCCTTGGGGGATTTTGAGGTATTGACCTCTGGTGCATAGGGATGGCAATGGGACTGTCCCAATAGGATACTCGACCCGACCCTATTGGGTCGAGTCAGGTTCTGGTTTGGGACGAGTTTGGGATACATAATATAAAACCCGACGGGTTTGGGATGGAAAATGGGCTTACTTAGCAAAACCCGTCCCAAACCCTCCCCGGTTGCTATTAATAATAGGATTAAATATTTATTATAAAATTACATAATTTATATTTGGTATTTCAAAAATATATATATAAAAATAAGAATGAATAAATTGAAACACTAATTGAAATTTAAAATTATATAAACTTACATGGGTTTTTTTGGTATTCCAAAAAAAAATTATATTTATCACTTGTTATGGAAATTGAAAGTTTATATTTCTTATTTTGTAGAATTTATTTTAATAAATATTTATTTTTATTTAAAATTCTAACTAATATTAAATATTATATAAACCCGACCTAAATGGGACGGGTCGGGGCGGGTTCTGGTTTTTTACATGATTATTGGGACGGGTTTGGGATGAAAAAACTAAACCCATCACGGGTTTGGGACGGGTTTGGGAGAAGATTTTGGGAGCGGGTTTGGGATTGGGATTCATAAAACCCATCCCAACCTGCCCCGCTGCCATCCCTACCAGTGCGGTGGGAATGGAGGGCGTGGGTGTAGGAAATGAGGCCGTGGATGCCATGGTTGAGGAGGAAGGGGATGACGAGGATGAGGGGGATGACAACGGGATGGATGATCCTGTTAAGGGAGAGGCAGATGCTCCCGGGGTCACACAAGCCATGGTATTTCCTCTATTTCTTCTTTTACCTTATGTTAAATCTGAATTTCATAAATGTCTTAAGATTATGCCTTTGTGAGTGTATTATGTTCGTTTCTTAAGTAGTTCTTAAGATATTTTATGCGTGAGTGGGGGAAGTGTGTATATTCTTGGCATGTGTGAGTAGGGAATACATGTTTGCTTGTCATGGGTTTTGTAATAAGCATGCTTTCTAACTATGTCTTTTTTAGTAGAATAAACATGGTGGAGTTTTGTAAGAAAAAATGAGCATGCCTTTTATGGAAATAATCATGGTGGGATAAGTAGGCATGTATGGTTTTATTTTTCTTGGAGCATAGCATAAAGAACATGTTTTTAATCATGGTGGGGGTTTGTAAGATTTATTTAAGCATGTATTTATGAAGTCATAGGGTGTTTTTAGTATGCATATATATAAGAGGTAATATGAGTATAGCATGGGGGCTTAGAGGGAGTAGACATGCATGTTTTCAAGAATCTATAGAGTTTCGTTTGAGAGGTAATCATGGTGGGATCATATATATGGGCATGACATGTGCGTTTAGGGTAGGGACAATTTTTATGTGTTTTTGTCATTGCGAGCATGTTTATAAAAGGGGTATATGAGTATGACAGGTAATAGAATAGTAATAAAAGAAAGTATGTAAACATATGATAGAGATGACCATGGTGGGATAAAGGGAAGGGTAAATATGTGATCATATGAAAAAGTCTTATAGTAAGGGAGGCTGAATTTTCTTTTAGGATCATATACTTCACGCTTTTACTTGACTTTGTATGTGGGAATTGTTTACTAAGCATGGTTTAGAATGAAAATTTTGTTTAGATTCAAAATTCTTACCTTGGTATGTGGGACGCCTTTTCGCTTGGACTAACCCCTTTCTTTTGTTGTTTCAGCAGCTGAATCGTATTTGAGATTTGTGGCATGGGACGAAGAGTTGGTACTCCACCTTGGGGCAAGGGGAGCGGGACTTGGTGGCTGGAGCGGGTTTTCGATCCATTTTTATTGAGCCCTTCCACGTTCATTATCCTTATCTCGAGGCATTGGCAGAGCGGTGGGATCCAGAGAGTTAAACCTTCATCCTCCCTACGGCGCGGTGATGCCTACCCTCGAGGACATTCAGCAGATCACGGGTCTCCTAGCCTTGGGCGAGGCGATGATAACGGCCACCGGTCCTGACTATAAGGTGCTTTTTCGAGAGTTGATCGGTGACTGGGTGTTTGTGGAGCGAGAGAGGACGTTGAACTCGATACCTCTCGGACAGTTGTCGAGGCATTACGGCCTCGGTTCATTTTCGCGGTTTCTGAAAGGCGAAGCCGCAGCCAGTTTTGAGAGGAGGAGGTTGATGATCGAGGCAAGAGAGACTATCGCATGCCCATAGAGGGCGTGGAGAGAGTTGACGGCGTTCTTCCTCTATTTCTTCGACCAGGCCCTCTTCTCGACGGTCTCTGACAAGGTTTCCTCCCACTTCTTGCTGCTGATGGGGGACTTGGCGACGATGGACAGCTTAGCATGGGGCGTGGCCATGCTTGCTCACCTCTTTGTGGAGTTGTCGAAGAAGGGGGCAAGAACCTTTGCGGTTTTGCGGCTTTTCTGCAAGTATGAGTTAATAACTTATTTTTCCTTGTGTTTTGTTTGTTTTATCTAACTTGGATTTGATGTTTATTTCCACAGATCTTCGGGTATTAGCACTTCGCCATTGCTCGCCCAACCCAATGGTCTTCAACCGTGCCTGTCCTTGAGCCATGAGATGGGCGCCCCCGGGGTTTTCTCGCTTGTGCCGCCTCACGCAATTCCAAGAGGCTTTTTGTGCGTTGAAGGAAGAAAGGTATATATTTTGGATTTCTAGCTTTTACTTGATTTTCTTTTGACTAAGCTCTCTTCTTATTGTTTAGTATATTTCTTCGTTGTAGATGATGTGGAGGTCATACACCGAGGAGAAAGTCAATGAGGAGTTATCAAGGGACGTCTGGCTGATTTTCTTCAACGAGGAAGTCTTTCATGCAATCAGCTAGGTCGTCCGCTAGCTTGGATATTATCAATGGGTGTCGGCTGATCTACCAAAGCGCCCTTCAATTCCGGTGGCCAGCATTCCTCGGGATACGAACCTTCTGAGGAATTATGCGGTGTATGTGAGAGATGGGTTGAGAGGGGGACTTTGGTTGAGGGCCGCCCTGACGTGACATCAAACGAAGACTACCTAACTTGGTATCGTCAGGAGTATGCGAGCATTCTTGGGATGATGGAGGAGGAGATTCGAGACCCTTATGTGAGTATAATCCTTGCCTTTCTTTTTTCCTTTTATCTTTCCATTTCCTTCTTCTCTTGAGTGTTTTTTAATGTGTGTATATATTTCTTGTGTTGTTTGAAATGAATGAATTGGAGAAGAAGTTAGAAATTGCCAATTAACATCTCCTGGCGAGGACCGATCAGGTGGAGCAGCTGAGGACTCAGAGGTGGCACTTGCAGGATCAGGTGTGGGTCCTCGAGTTTCAGGTGGAGGCATTGGCGAGGGCGAGGGTTGACAGTTCTTCTTCTTCCTCTGCTCCTCCTTCATCCATGGTTTCCAAGCGAGTGCTTGAGTTGGCGAGGGAGTTAGACGTGGCCCGAAGTGAGTTGATGGCCATGAGGATGGAGCTCGGTCAGGCGAGGGAGATGGCCACTAGAGCTGAGTAGGAGATGGGCCGGTTGAGGTCCGAGGTTGCATTGAGGGAGGAGGAGTCATCCATCCTGCACCGTGAGCGAGACTCCCTCCAGGTGAGAGTGTCAGAATTGGAGGCATCAACAGATGTTCCAGATGGTTTGGTGGGAGATCTGATCCACTCCCTTCAGGCAGTTAGGGATAGGGACCGAGACGCACTCCAATTGAGTGAGGAGAGGCTCCAGGCCGCGGAGACGAGGTCACTCGAGCTTGAAGAGAGTTTGAAGGTGATCGAGGATCGTTCGAGAGGGGTGGAGGCACGGGTTCGCCGGAGGCTGGAGAGGAGACATCCAGCAGGTCCACCTCTTGGTGGCCACCATGAGGGGGAAGTTGGTTGGTGGAGGGGCTATGACTGAGGCGGATCTCGAACTTCTTCCTCTCGAGCACGAGCACTCCTTTTCGACCTCTGTCGCCACTAGGGCCACCTTCAGTAGAGCTTCTCATCCTTCGACACTCAGAGTGGGAGGTATGTGAGGGCCACGTCTTTGGTCCGAGAGACTCATGTCACTCCGGACGTTCAAGAGGTCCAGTCTTCTCATCTGCCACCGCCTCCTTCTCAGCTAAGTCAGGACGTTCCTCCTCCGACTCAGCCTCCCGTGGATGACGACACTCTGAGGTATGCTCTTTTGTCAACCTTTGGTAGAAAACTATGGATTTTGGGGACAATAATTTTAAGTTTTCTTCTCTTTTCGGCTTAGGTGATTATTTTGATGACACGCATCTCAAGACATTTGGTGGACCCCCACCTTTCTTTTACTTGTTGGTTTATTTGCAAAACTCCCTTTTAGTTTAATTTAGGCTTTTTCTTTTTATGAACGAATCATTACTTTCTTTTGGTGTATGAATAAACATGGGTGGTTTTTAATTTGGTTTGAATGGGTGTTCATTGGTTTTAATTTGGTTTTTATATGTGGAATGGTTTCCATATGGATTTGGTGTTGTGGGTGGATGAATTGGTGTATGAATGTATGGGTTGGTATATGATTTTGGTTTTAGTTGCTGTTTGGTTCATATTTATACAAGTTTAGGGAGTGTATATGTGTATGGATTGTGTATATACAGGTTTTAGAAAGAAATATTCCTAGTAGGTTTCGAAGGTTTGAAGAGTTGATAAAAAAACTGAATTGATAGGGCAGATTGGACAGCAGGTGATGGGTGGCTAGTTCAATCTATCCTTCCATGAGTGGGCGGCCAGTTAGAAGAAGCCGCCCAGAGATATAGAATTTTAACCTTGATGGGCACCGATTGGTTGAGTTTAGCCGCCAGAGTTCATGCGGCTAGGCAGTGTTAGTCGCCCCTTGCTTGGGGCAGACTTCTGATTTCTGCTGCTCCACTGCTTTTGCTAAATTGGTCAATCTTCAAAACCAGTAAAAACATCCTTTACATGAATCAAGTGTTAAATCCGTTCAGATTGTGCCCCTGCACTGACTTTCAAGCCCCTCTTGCTCGATCTGTCAAGGGCTACAACCCATATAAGGTGATTAAAGGTAAAGCGAGGAAAAAAGTGCGAGAAACTGCGTTTGGTATAAAAGGAGGGAGTGTAAGTGACTCTAAGTGTGAGAATAGGTGAGAAATGGAAAGAAATCTCAGGTGTGTGTGAGAGTGGGGCAATTTTCCTTCTCAAGTGTGCGTGGAAGGGTATGAAATGAGAGTAATAGGGAAAATTTTCTTTTGGTATGGGGAGTCAATTGTGATATTTTAAGAAAATTGAATCCCTAAGTGTTTGGAAAAGGAAAATACAAGCTTATGCGTAGGTGTGAGTGGCATAAGGGAGCATTTTAATTCTTCAATTGATTTTTCATGTGAGAGGGCAATGTTTCTAATTTCCTAAAGTAAATGATACCATTAAGTCCCTGAAGAGGGGCCCTTGGGGTCATCTATGTCTAACCCAGGATTACATTAGGTATTGGCTTTAGGTATCAACTTCTCAAGTTCATGGTTCTCAAATGCTTGATCATATTATTCTAAACATGTTGGGAAATCCATGAATGTACCAGGAATCAAGTCAAATAAGCTTCCTTTAGACAGGCAAGACTTTAAATGAACTCATGTGAGTGTGAGTGTTGTTGTAAACATAGGAAAAGGTCTACCTTTGGTAAAAATTTTGCTTTTCCAAGCAGACATAGTTCAATTTCAACTCCATTATGAAATAAAAGAGGGGGGTGAATGGGGTTGAGGATAATATCTTCCTTGGGGCAATTTTTAGAATTATCCTAGTCTGACATATGTCCTACTTTCTAGGTCCCTTTGGCTTTCTTTTTTTTACACTTCTTTATTTGGGTAGCGAGTACAGCCCATCGGGCGTGTACCTGTGTATTGGGTGGAGAGTACAATCCGTTTGTTTGGATGTGTACTAGCGTAGCCTTTTGTTCATTGTATAATGTTTGTAGGCAATTGCGCTGTTGATAGAGAGTATAACCCGTTTGTTTGGGTGTTGTTTTGATTTTCGGCCTTTCATTGCCTTTCTTTTTTTTGTTTTGAGGGGGGGGGGCTTTTCTATTTTTCACCCCTATTCTTTTCTGCTTGCTCTCTAGAAGTGTTTGTATGGTGCCATAGCCAGTTTTGGGACATATGCTAGTCTAGGAAATTCCTCATTTTGACTTTGGGTTGATACGAATAAGAGCGAGAATAATATTTTTGAAGTATTGATAGTTTTTGTGCATGAAATTTCTTTAGATAAAGTGCATCCCACGAACCTAAGATTTCGACTCCTTCAGCATCCACCAAGCGGTAGGCATTCCCGGAGTAGGCATGGGTTATCACATAGGGTCCCTCCATGTGGGTTGCAGCTTGCCTTTTCGGTGTGGCTGTCTTGATGGCTTGCCACCCTCATCTGGTAGGCCTGGGCATGGTCTGTAGCTCTTAACCACTTCTTTTTTTCCTTTTTGTTTGTTTGTTATTTTTTATATATATATATCCCCTTTTTCTTTTTTTTTTGAAAGTATGTAAAGGAGCTGAAGGTAAATAAATCTTTTGTTTTATCTTTTCGTTTTGTTTGTAAGCATGTAAACAAATATGTACAGGAGTTTTGAAAGTGAAAGCTAATAAACGTTTTTGTTTTGTTACTTGAAAGCTGGAAACAAATATGTACCAGAATTTTAAAGTGTGAAAGGCTTACTTGGGTGGATCAGTCCCGGGCTCGTGGATCTATACTACTTCTTCAAGTCGGCTAGCCTTGGGAGGCCGATTTATATCTGGAGAAGGTTTTGCAACTTCAACTTCTTCTTCTTCCCTTCCCCTCTTGGGTTTTTGCCCTTGACCGAGCATGTCTTCGTGTGAGTAGTTCTTCATGTTGTAAGAGTACATCTCCCATTTAATGTGCATGGTGCAGATGGTCCAGTTTCAAACTTATGCTCCGTTAAAGCACACCTCTCCCCAGATAGATACCACTTCTCCGTGATACGGGAAGCGGAGGCATTGGTGTCGGGTACATGAGACAGCTTCGATGTCCGAGCCACATCCTTCCAATAATTATGGGGTGAGGTGATCGGATGTCCATCACCATGTAGTTGATGATTGTGGACACCAGGCCGATCTTAAGTGGGAGTGACTAGCCTACATGTATTTTTGCACATTCTCTCGAAGGCATAAATAAACTCATCTAATTGTTCTAGTCTTGGGACTTTACCTTCAAGCAAAATAGATGAGAATGTGCTTGAATTCCCTCCCATACTATGAAGGGCGCGGAGCGTGCTTCAGCTTTGGAAACCTCATGGGGGAGGAAGGCGATCATACTGGGCTCTATGCGGTTGCTTATTGAGTTCATGGTTCCGGCCGATCCTTCAGGGAGGCATTGGTTGTTGTAGGGGGATCCAGGCGGGATGTTGCCTTCATATTTGATACCTGGGTGCAAGGTTAGTGCAAACATATTATGTAACACCCAGTTATCTGCATTTTCATACCTGAGGCGTGCTTCGACCCAAATAGTTAGTATGTGGCCCATGAATAGTAATCGGAGACATTGATGGGCTGTTGCCTTCAGATTTGATACCTGGGTGCAGGGTTAGTGCAAGCATATTATGTAACACCCAGTTATCTTCATTTTCGTACCTGAGGCGTGCTTCTCCCCAAATAATTAGTATGTGGCCCATGAATAGTAATCGGAGACATTGATGCCTTGGATTTCCAGTATCCAGTATCAATATCGACCACGAAGCATTCCATCTTACAAATCAGGGGACCAACGACCAGCTCAAATAATCCGGGACCACAAATGGTCTTCTTGGAAAGGTTGAAAGCTTATATAGTAAAGTGCACCGGATGGACAAAGGGGCAGCCTCGCTTGGGCATTTCCTAGTAAGTGGAGCAAGTCATGATGTTCATCCTTGACCCTGGGTCAATTAAAATGTTGTTCAGGGGTGTGGCATGGAGTCGCCCACGGATATGGAGGGGGTACACTCGCAGCCTCCGGTCAAGGAGGTCTTTATCGGTAAAGGATATCGTCATTGGGCGGCAGGGGCCATTAACCGTGTCAGTGCTTTTGGAGGACCCGTTGTCGTTCGGATGCAGATCATCTGAAGTACACTCCCCTTCCTTGGGTCCATCGCTTGCTCTTTTGGGAACCTCCTCAAATGGTTCTTCTTCTTTTCCTTTAGGCTCCACTTCTCCTGGGCCACTCTGATCTGATTCAATGTTGATCACGTTCATGATGGCCAGGGCCTCTTCTTCCTCTTCGCCATAGAGTATGGCAAGGTCGTTATCGTTCAGTAAGGTTGAAAGGTTCCTCTTCTCTTTCCTCTTCGGACCCCTCGGATGAGCTACTTGTCCAGCTGTCCGAGCTGCTAGGCACAGGGGAAGGGTGTCTTCCTATCATCATTTACATAGTGAAAAAATCTCTAAAGACAAAACATTATTCTAAAGTGTGGCCATATTGTTGGTGATACGGGAAATAGTATGTGGTACTGACACCGAGGAGTGGTGGTTTAGACGAAGGAAGAGAGATACTATTTGTTTCCACCAAAACTTTAAGAATATTGTCTAGGGTTTCCTGAATGGTGGATAGTTATCTCTCTTACCTAACCATCTGGGACCTTAAGAAGATGGAGGGGAGACCTTATTGTAATGGCTTTGTGTTGACTACCTAAGATTTAAATTTTGTGCCTTAGGGTGAGAAAAGTAGGCAGGAGTATTTCTAGGTTGGTTCTGGTTTTGAACTATAGGAATTTTGATTGCTGGGTTTTGTCGTGTCGGCATGGGGGCGAGTGTTGACCGGGGAGTAAAATTTTGATTAGTTTGACAAGATGGCATATATCCGGATGAACATGGCGTATACTGTCTCAGAGCTTGTCCATGATCAGGAACTCGCGCTCTGTTTGGGTAGAGTGTCGAAACTTGTGTGATCCCCTCTACCATGGGGGTTTGCGCCTTACGTGGCGGTTGTCCAACCCTATGGCTGATAGGTGTGGACGTAGGTGGGGCTGCACAACGAGAAATCTTGTTGTGACGGTCAATTAGAAGCTGATACGTAGTGCAGTCTCTGTGTGAAAGACTCGTATGAAGTTCTGGACTCAGGTTCTGCAACATTATATCAATTTCTTGACATTCCGTTAGTTGCAGGTCGGTTTTTGTGGACTAGGGTTTACCACCTAGACACGTACTACTCAAATTCCTCCCTAGGCCTCATTCTTTCTACGGTCAGGTCAGAGATAGAGGGGGTCCTAACCCTTTGGTAACCGTAGCGACCCAAATGTATATCACTTACAACAAGAAATTTGACAGATGGTCTAGAGGGGGTGTGGAGAACCATTGTAATGCTTCTCTTTCCAATGATTTTAGAAAAGAAGACTAACAGAGGTTGATCATCTAGAAAAGGTCAAGCGTCTGGATAAAAGGCAGTTAAATGAATATCTGGGTCTCCACAATCGTTATACCGGTGAAATTTCAAGATTTTAAATCCCTCTGATAGGCTGATTGATGGGATCTGTCTCAAATTGTGTAGAGACATGTGTTTGGAAGCAGAAGGACCAGTCTCGGAGAGGTTCTTCGAATGGTTTTGTCCAACGTTTCTGCCATGGGAGGGCAGTTTAGCGATCCTGGGTTGAATGTGGCCTAGTAGGGGCCTGGGTCAGAAACTGTTGGGAATATTGGATTTATGGGGGAAGGCGGGGTAAATGAAAATGAGCTCGGGTGTAAGTGAGGGTCGGCTAGTGGAATTTAGCCGTCTAGCATGGGACAGCTAGTTAGGGTTAGCCATCTCGCGTTTGGTTCCATTTGGACAAAACCTGGGTAGGAACTGTATTAGGGTTTGGCAGAGGTTAAGCTAGGTTTAAACTGGGTTTCGGAGAGTGGATTTGGAGAGTGGATTTGTCTAGGGAATGAGTTTTCTACTCACAAATAGAACTCTCTTTCTCTCTCTCTCTAAGGATTCAAGTAGGTGTGGAACTGTGTTGATTTGAATGGTCGATTGTTGTGAATTGTGAATTGATGATGTTGAAGAAGTGCTTGGAGACCCCTTATTTATAGTAAAAAAGGGGTAGGGGAGTATCCACTGGACAATAAATCAGATTGGATAATAAGGTGGTTGATTTGAGCCCCATTAATTCTATGTTCTTCTGACATTGTTCAGGTGACCTGCCAAACATCCCATCTCTGACAAGCGGTGGTCTGGGTCAGTTTCTAAGGTTGAACCAGCCAAGATGGGGAGGCTAATGGGAACAATCTGCCGCAATCATCAACATTTAATGCTGCTATATGTCCCATCCAAGGGACAGCTAGACTAGGCACCAAGTGAGGAGCGGCTACTTTCAACTAGCCACCCCTCTCTGGTCATTTAATTTTTCTAAGTGTTCGGCCAGGGTTTCTTTTGTTCCTTTTAAAAATGTTTTCTATTAGACGTCCAATTGTGGTCTTTTCTTTGGACGGTCAAAATTGGGGTATCTACAATTGTCCCTCATCGGACGGAATCTTTATATGAAACAGGAAGACTTCGATTAATGATAAGAAAAGATACCCTTATTTTGACTGGCCCAACTTTCGAGAAGTTTAGGTAACATGACCGATACTATTCCAAGAGTTGATTTAGACTATCAGAGGATAGGTCTTGACTAAAATTTTCAACCGAAAGGATGATCCATGTGGAAGGTGAAAAAAGTAAAGTAGCGAGTGATCCAACCCTTGGACGGGGTTCTTAACCATTGTGCACGGAGCATCCCTGCGTCAGTTTCCTTGTGCCTACTGTACCCGTGCTTGGGTAATTCAGTAAATCAAGGGGATATCGCCAACATAAAACAAATGAAAGGTGTTTAATTGGTGAATTGGATCATCCGAAGGATAAAAAATTCTAGAGAAGAACCAGAACTGAGGAAATTTGAACTGAACGGTATTGGAAATGTGACCAAACTTTTAAGAGAGCTGTGTTTGATCAACTAAGACTTAGAAGTAAACCAATACCTGGCTGTTTGGTTTAGAAAACTATGAAGTGAAAGTGTTTTCGGCAAAAGATGGGGGCCGGCTACTGCATTGTAGCCGCCTGAGAGGGGCGGCTAGTACTTTTTAGCCGTCGGGTCTGGGGCGGCTACTCACGGGTAGCCGCCGGCCAACTGGGCCCTTTTATAACTGAAAAGTCCCCCTCTCTCTCGGAACGTTTTAAAAATGGTTTCTCTCCCTCCATAACTCCCTCTTCTTCACTTCAAAACATTAAAACTTGATTTTCTTTACCTTCTCTTCCTCCATTTCAATTCAATCTATCTCTTCCTCTTGATTTCAAAACCTTAGGTTTTGGGTTCTCCTTTTTCTTTCCAATCTGAGGAGATGACGAGGTCGAAGGTGATTGCTTCGAGGAGGAAACGAACATGGATGGCTCGTGGAGAGCGTAGCCCGAACTCTTCATCATCGGAGAGCGATAGGGCGGAGGAGGAGGTCGTGGGTGAGGTGATGGTGGGTACTTGCACGAGTGTGGCTGGGGGTATGTCCTCTGGGGTTGTCCCAGATGTTGGGAGTGGCTTGATAGGGTATTCGCGCAAGAGAAAGCGTGGTGCTTGGTCGGCGGTCGCCGAGGGTGCTGGTTTGGAGGCCGGAGGATCGGCCGAGGGCGCTTTTGAGGAGGTAGGAGCTAAGGGGGTCAGTGAGGATGTGAGGGCATCATTGGATGCCATCGTAGGGATATTGGATAGGGAGGCCATAGAGGTTAGGGCTGAGGAGGAGGAGAGAAGGGTTATGGATGATTATGAGGTCTTGACCTCTGGTGTGGTGGGCACAGAGGAAGGTGTGGGGGTTGGAGTTGAGTTCACGAGGGCTGAAGACGTGGATATAGGGGCCACGGAGGCCAGTGCTGATGTTGAGGCCAAGGAGGCCATGGCTAAGGAGGAGAGAGATGAGGAGGGAGATGAGGACGGGATGGACGGTCCCGACGAGGCTGAGGCAGAGGCTCCCGGGGCTACACGAGCCATGGTATTCCTAATTCCCTTTGTCTAGGTTTTGTATATATATGTCTTTTATATATATATATATATGTGTCTTTGTCATATGAATAATGTATAAAAAGGTGTAAGAAACGTATATATGCGTCTTTAATAGGCATGCTTGTTTGTGTATATAGAAAAATGATCACGGTGGGATTCTATGAGCATGTTTTATTTTTCTGAGTGTAAAATGATGTGAGTATGATTTTAGAAAGGTTTTGGTTTGGCATGCATGTTTTGTTTTGTGGGAGTTTTGTGATGGGCATGCTTTATGATTTTTAGCATAGGGGGTTATGGTGGGTTTATATGTATTTCATGAGTCTAAGAAAAAATCATGGTAGATTTGCATATGGTGTGCATTCTCAAGAGAGGGACAATCCTTCATATGTTTTTATTATGGTGGTTATGTTGCAAAGAGGCTATATAAGCACAATAGATGATGGCATAAAATGGCATGTAAACATAGTAAAGAGGACCACAGTTGGACAAGGGGAGGGGTGACAATATGAATATGTTTGGAATTTCAATCAGAGTATTTCAACTCACGCAGATAGCTTAGTGGGGCGAGGAGGTGGAGTATCCCTGTGTCGTGGTCCGTGCGTGGAGCGTCCCGTCTTTCGGTTAGCAAATGCGAAGCTGTCAGTGATCCTTTATTATGTATGTATTGGCAATTGTGCGTGTCACATATGTGGTTGTATTTGGACTAGACTTGGGCTCTCACAGAACAGTGGTTGTGTATTCGAGTCTGTAATATTGTTTTTGATTTACAGAGTATTTCAATTCACGCAAATAGCTAAAAATCAAAATTTTAACGACTCCGATCAAAAAAATATGCCCCAAAATTACTCGAATATAACCAATAAGGCTCAAAATGACACATACATAACAATATTAGGTTTTCATAAATCAAGGTTTTTAATAGTAAAATCATCTTTAAGGATCTCTCATTTAGGGTTTGATAGGGTATGCTTTGATTAAGTCTATTGATATCTTATTCTCTTCCTAATATGTGAATATTAAGATGATTGTTTTGAATTCAAATCTGATTTTATGAAATAATTAATTCTAAATATTTATTTTTCGATTGGTATTTGATTATTGTCGATATTGATTGAGTTATATGGTGGAATTTCATGTTTGAATATGATTCCTAATTTGGTATTGCATGGTGGATTCTAAAATCATAGTTATATTTCTATATTAATATTTTCTTTTAAAAAAATAGCAAAAAAAAATTCATCAATCTTTTTTTTTCTAGTTCGATTAATTGAATCAATTAATAATCTGATTTGAATGATTCTTTGTTGATTTGACCCGTGTTTGCTAGATCAATACTGTTGTAACGATCTGTGCACCTGTGGTAATAATAACTTAAATAATCAATCAGCATCCTGACTCAAGGCTACAATTGACCCACATCCATCTCCCTGTCTGTCACGCCCCAGGCGTCCCCGAGGCACGGCAATTATATAAAGTATCAGCTATCATACAAGAGGTCAACAGATGACTCTGATAAATAATACACAAGGCTAACAATCAATGATAACTGATAACTCAAATGAAACGCGGAAGCATAAAATATCAACATGTCTGTAAATCAAAAACATTATTACAGACTCCAATACACAATCACTGTCCTATGAGAGCCAAGTCTAGCCAAAAGAAATACAAGTGCCACATGCACGGTTTACAAACACACAAGACTCTAGGACTACTGACAGCCTTGCACTCGCCAATCCGCAGGACAGAACGCTCCACGCACGCAGGACCACGCCACAAGGAAGCTCCAGCTCCACGCCCAACAACGCCCCTGTAAAGGAAAACAGTAAGCGAGGGGTGAGCTATAAGCTCAGTGAGTGGTCAGAAACCGAACACCAACATAATCATTCGATACAAGGCAATCTCCTATCAAGGAAAGCCATGGGTAGAAACCCAACGGTTAACAAGGTCACGCGGCGGTGCGACAATATCTCGCCCTCGCCCTCACTCCCAACGGTGGAGGCTTTTGGGACTCACAGGGAGGAATAGTCGTTAACCACTTGGTGTTACCGCGTAACAATTACAAGAGTCCAACCGCTTACGAGGTAGAAATATAATCCGACACCTCAAGCGTTAGGAGGTATACCCAGAGTATACTCGATGGGTACAACTCACACTCGCCCTTACCCTAGCCCCCACAGGGGTGAACCTAGGGATTTGAAGGACAAAAATTTTAGTTCTATACCGTTCGACATCCGATAGCGCTCTCCTAGGCAGCCTCTACCTGGTGCCGGCCACGGTCAGTACATTGTCGACAGCGTCGATGGTACCTACAGGTGGGGGTCCACCCAGGGCAGCTCGTACCTAGGAAGCATCCACACGGATCCGGCGAAGGGGAGAACGATTCATGCTCGCAATATCATCTGGTTGTCCACCCTCGTGTAGCCTTAACTGGTACACTCCCATGATCAGTACATCCGCCGAATGCATCAGGAGTACCTACAAGTGGGAGTCCTCTGTCAGGGCAGCTTCAACGTCGGGAACCCGGTACGACGATATTGGGAGGACCCATTTACATGCTCGCAATGCGAACCCCACGGGAAAACCATCTACACAAGCTGATGGGTCGAGTATCAACTCGAGCCCACCCCACTCACGACAACACCCTCACTCTCACCCCGATGGGTGACATAGGATCTTGGGAGCAATACCCTCACCCTCACCCCGACAGGCGACATAGGATTTTGGGAGAAATACCCTCACCCTCACCCCGACGGGTGAAATAGGATCTTGGGAGCAATACCCTCACCCTCACCCCGACGGGTGACATAGGATCTTGGGAAATTACACAAACTGGCAGATCGAACCAACGCCGTCCCACCACACCCTCACCCTCACCCCCTCCTCGGCGTAACATAGGCTCTTGGGGAAGAGGTCGATTGTTCTACACCGTTCGTCATCCGGTAGTCTCTCCCGGTGTGGCCACTACTACCTGGTAGCCTCCTAGGTCCCTATCTCTGCTATATGGGCACACCAACAAAGCGTCGTGGACAGTTCCTAGGAGTATCCCACAGGGTTCTGGCCTGTATCGGCTAGCCTCCCATGACCGCTACCTCGGCCGTATGGGCACACCAACACGCGTCATGAGTAGTACCTGGGGGCACCCACCGGGCTTTACTACGCCGGGCAATCTCTACACGGAGCCAACGAAGGAAAGAACACTCGACACCCGCGAATACAATCATTATGGATCTCTCATCATCGGTTACCAAAACGATAAGGCAATGAATTCTCATGAATTCCCTCCAGGGTGCATATCATAATATGCAATTAATTACCCAAGGATAACTTTCTTAGACATGCATACGAGGCATAATAAACATTCAATACATAAGTATGATCAAACAGGCGTTGGGTATCACCAACTCAAAGGGGAGGGTTAAGCGGATCTGCGCGACAATAGGTCATGCCAATAATCAAAGCAAACCCGAGTCAAGTAGGAACTACATCACTCACTCGATTCACGAAAAGAGGGAGGGCGAGAGAGAGGGAATGCCTCATCCTCTCTCGAAGCTGGCATAGTTTTGCCCCAACAATGGGTGCAACAACTATACCACACCCTCAAGTCTAAATCAGGAATACGCATACACCCCGTTATTAACCCAAGTTTAACATGCTTGATAAGTAGGGGTAGTATTACAAACAAAACTACCTAAGTCATGCCATATTCTATACAATACATAGCGAGTATAAGGTAGAGTAGGGGTTCTACACAAATACGAGCTATACAACCTAGCATGCATGCTATCTAGCATATTTAGGGACATTAAAGCCCCATGGAAGCGCGAAGCACGACTACGTGCATCGAACGCTCCCGGAAAGTTGGAATCAAACCACTCACCGTACCCGGGTTGACGCGCATCCCATCCGCAAGATCTGTTATCAAGGGTATCAAAATATGAGTAAAATCACATATAAACACATAAAAACAATTAGGATGCCTAAGGCATAGACATCCACGCAAACGGGTCGAACGCACGCACGCACACGTGCCCGAGCCCCCCGAACAACACCCGAGTGTTGACCCTCAGCACGGCCAAACCGGCCTCGGGCAGCACCGCATGCACCCCCGGGAGCCCCGGGTGCGGCCCCGTGCGCCCTGCGCGCAATGCGCGCAGACCGCGCGCACCACGCGCCCACCGGGCGCAGACACGCGCGCGCTCGCGCGCGCCACCCGTGCGTACCCACGCTACGCGCCCGGCAGCGCCAGCCAGTGCGCCTGCCTGCGCGCGCGCCCAGCACTCCCCAGCCCACCCCAAGCCCCAGATGCACCCAAACTCAAACACCACCCATGCATGCCCTCCCAAGCACATACATGCATGAAAACGAATAAAGAAGAGGGAAAACTCACCCAAATGAGAGGGGGACTAGGGGGAATTAGGGGTTCGCAAGCCACCCTCGGCCACCTCGACCGCCACCACTGCTACCACCACCTCCATCTTGCTTCCCTTGCTTCTTTCTTATTGGCACATAAACACAAACACATGGGGGCTGGTTTAGAGAGGGGAAAGGAAAAAGAGAAAGGGTGGGGGAAGAGAGAAAGAATCAACAACAACAACTTAACAACAACACTACATAACATAACCCACCTTTTCCACTCCATTCATAAGCTTCTTCTCCACCCAAAACACACACAAGAGGAGGGGCGAACCAGGCAAAAGAGGGGAAAATAAGCCTAGGTCGTAACATTTTGGGGGGGTTTAAATAGGCAAGGTCGGGCTGAAAGACCAGTCGTCCTCGGATAAAATCTCTGCGCAGCCTTACTTAAACGACCATAACTTCCTAAATACACTCAAACAGGCATTGGGTATCACCAACTCAAAGGGGAGTGTTAAGCGCGATCCGCGCAAAATTGACAATAGGTGCATGCCAATAATTCCAAGCAAACCCGAGTCAAGTAGGAACTACATCTACTCACTCGGTTCACGAAAAGAGGGAGGGCGAGAGAGTCCATTGGCTCCCGGGTGGTCCGGACCCCCAACTGGTGCTACCATGCACTTTAACCGAAGCAACGGTCTGGGTGCGGAGCCTCTTCTCACACTGATCCAAGGTCTCGATCAACTGCTCCACGAACGACAAATCCTGCTCGAGGGTGAGCGGCTCGAACGGAATGACATGAGCAGGATCGTGGACATAATGCCTCAGCTATGAGACAGGGATGACGTCACGGGCATGAGTCAGCCACGGGGGCAAGGCTTCATGACAACCACCTCCCCTAATCCACTCAAGGATGAAAACCGGTCCAATGGAAGGCCGACTCAACTCGCCCCGAACGTCAAAACAGAGGATGCCCTTAAACCGGGACACCTCATGCCAACATGGTCGCCGAACCTGAAGGTAGGCTCCTGGCGACAATGACCTGTGTAGCCCTTTCGACGGTTCTAGGTGGTGTAGAGGCACGCACGAACCATCTCGGCCACCGCAAGGTCAATTAAATAACTTATGGCTCTCCAACTAGCGCACCACAACCGTCCCAACACAGGGGAGGTATCAAACTACGCCCGTAGAGTGCCCCTTTTTCCATTCATCTAGGTGCTCAAATGGCAATCGTCTCACAGGCAGACCCCTACCCAAAGGGTGGTGCCTCATCCAACTGCCCCAAGTCGAGCACGCAGGCAAATAGCATGTCCTCCAAGGCCTAAGTCATCCTCTTGCCTGGCTGTCCATCAGCAATGAAACGCTACTTAAATGAAGGCTCGCGACAAAGCCTACCAAAGGCTGTGCAAGCACCTCAAAGTAACACACACGTTTCGATCCGAAATAGCGCCGACCGGAGTGCCATGAAGGCGAACAATCGTGGAGGCTCAAACCCGCGTCGAAGCGTCCAGAGGCTCAGTTAGTTGGGATAGGGAGGAAAGTGCGGACCTAGTCAGTCGGTCAGTGATCACCTAGACGGCATCGTGATCCGGACGTGACTTTAGAGAGCCCACCATGAAATCCATAATAACTCACTCCCACGTCCACTGAGGAATCTCGATGGACGAACGCATTCCAACGCGACGATCCACAACTTTGCCTGAGAGCATGCCAACCAATATCCTCAACGAAGGCTACACAGAACAGCCCACGGAGGCCCAATAAAACATTTGAGATCCTTGTAGGCATCTGGCGCATTCGTCTACCCCGACGGCAGTACTCAAAATTCGTAGTGCCCGAAGCGGTCACGGAAGGCCAACTAGAGAATGCCCAACTCCCGGATCTCCAAATTTGGGTACCTTGCGCGAAGATCGATCAACAGAAAGACACTGGCTCCCAAAGCTGGTCCAAACAGATCATCAATTCGCGGCAAGTTGGGGTACTTGATCTTCAACCCCAACGGGGAAATCAAAATAACTCATGGGACGATTAAGTCCAAATTCTGCTCCTCGAGCAAGGCTGACGCTCATGATGACCCTTACACGATGGGTAAGCCGCTCGACCGCACTTAATCCGCAAGACATGCAATAGGAGGTCGTCGATTCCCGACAACGCCTAAGCGACGTCACCTACTTGATATGGCGGTTGAGTCCCATCACGAACGCTAGCGTCGCGTCTCCTCATTTACGCGAACTGTGCTTCACATGCCGCCACCAACAGGCCGCCCAACTATAACCGTTGGAATTCCAGCATCATGCACTCAATGGGCAGATTCATCACGGGGAGTCCAAGCTCTCGACGTCATCCAGTAGCACTCTCCCGGTGTGGCCAGTACCTGATAGCCTCCCATGTCCACTATCTCTGCTATATGGGCACACCAACAAGCGTCGTGGATAGTCCCAGGGAGCACCTCACAGGACTCTGGCCTCTACCGAGTAGCCTCCCACGTCCACTACCTCGGCCGTATGGGCACACCAACACGCGTCACGAGTAGTACCTGGGAGCGCCTCACCGGACTCTGCTACACCGGGCGGCTACTATGCACGATGATATATCGAAGCGACTCCAGATGCCACTATGGAACCCTAGTCCATAACCTATCGCCCACCAAGCTGCAAAAGGACGCACTCAATCCCGATCGTATGCTTCACCACTCGCTATCGCACCTTCCAAGTGAGGAAAAAAATCCATAAATAATTTGATGCTTCAAAGGTATTCCTTGACTGGGAAAAGAACCTTGGGAGGGCCCCATGAGGTCCCGATATAGGATATCCCAACAACCAAACAAGGAACATGGAGTACCCTAGCCCGGGTCTCAACGCTGACCCTGCAAGGCCCCTTATCCTGAGTAAGAAGGCTGGAAGAAGACAACACCCTTTAATGAGCAATACACCACATCCTCAACACTTGAAAATGGTGCCGCACGTGAATTCCATTGTTACTAGCAATACCGATGTCCGGGAATGAAGCTCCAAAATCGAGACGCGATCCAAATCCACAATCACAACAAGTCCATCAATACGACACAACCGGGCTGGAAACTCCTTCCCAAGCCTTAGTCAAACAACGGGGAACCCAACACTGACCCAGATCAGTCGACCAAGTCGAAAACTTAAGGGAAGTCCAGGGGTGGCCACGTCCACATCCACGGATGCGAGGAGGCATGTCAGCAACCTAAGAAAACTTCTAAAACCAGAGTACTCGGATAGAAATCCTACGACTCATCTACACGACTCGACTTAGGCTCTGACAGGACCAGGCTCTGATACCAACTTTTGTCACGCAATTATATAAAGTATCAGCTATCATACAAGAGGTCAACAGATGACTCCGATAAATAATACACAAGGCTAACAATCAATGATAACTGATAACTCAAATGAAAGGCGGAAGCAGAAAATATCAACATGTCTGTAAATCAAAAACATTATTACAGACTCAAATACACAATCACTGTCCTATGAGAGTCAAGTCTAGCCAAAAGAAACACAAGTGCCACATGCACGGTTTACAAACACACAAGACTCTAGGACTGCTGACAGCCTCGCACTCGCCAATCCGTCGGATAGAACGCTCCACGCACGCAGGACCATGCCACAAGGAAGCTCCAGCTCCACGCCCAACAACGCCCCTGTAAAGGAAAACAGTACGCGAGGGGTGAGCGATAAGCTCAGTGAGTGGTCAGAAACCAAACACCAACATAATCATTCGATACAAGGCAATCTCCTATCAAGGAAAGCCATGGGTAGAAACCCAACGGTTAACAAGGTCACGCGGCGGTGCGACAATACCCCGCCCTCGCCCTCACTCCCAATGGTGGAGGCTTTTGGGACTCACAGGGAGGAATAGTCGTTAACCACTTGGTGTTACCGCGTAACAATTACAAGAGTCCATCCGCTTACGAGGTAGAAATATAATTCGACACCTCAAGCGTTAGGAGGTATACCCAGAGTATACTCGATGGGTACAACTCACACTCGCGCTTACCCTAGCCCCCACAGGGCTGAACCTAGGGATTTGAAGGACAAAACTTTTTGTTCTACACCGTTCGTCATCTGATAGCGCTCTCCTGGGCAGCCTCTACCTGGAGCCGGCCACGGTCAGTACATTGTCGACAGCGTCAATGGTACCTACAGGTAGGGGTCCACCCAGGGCAGCTTGTACCTAGGAAGCATCCACACGGATCCGGTGAAGGGGAGAACGATTCATTCTCGCAATATCATCCGGTGGTCCACCCTCGTGTAGCCTTAACTGGTACACTCCCATGATCAGTACATCCACCGAATGCATCGGGAGTACCTACAAGTGGGAGTCCTCTGTCAGGGCAGCTTCAACGTCGGGACCCCGGTACGACGATAATGGGAGGACCCATTTACAAGCTCGCAATGCGAACCCTACGGGAAAACCATCTACACAAGCTGATGGGTCGAGTATCAACTTGAGCCCACCCCACTCACGCCAACACCCTCACCCTCACCCCGATGGGTGACATAGGATCTTGGGAGCAATACCCTCACCCTCACCCCGACGGGCGACATAGGATTTTGGGAGCAATACCCTCACCCTCACCCCGACGGGTGAAATAGGATCTTGGGAGCAATACCCTTACCCTCACCCCGACGGGTGACATAGGATCTTGGGAAATTACACAAACTGGCAGATCGAACCAACGCCGTCCCACCACACCCTCACCCTCAACCCCCCCCTAAGGGTAACATAGGCTCTTGGGGAAGAGGTCGATTGTTCTACACCGTTCGTCATCCGGTAGTCTCTCCCGGTGTGGCCACTACTACCTGGTAGCCTCCTAGGTCCCTATCTCTGCAATATGGGCACACCAACAAAGCGTTGTGGACAGTTCCTAGGAGTATCCCACAGGGATCTGGCCTCTACCGGCTAGCCTCCCATGACCGCTACCTCGGCCGTATGGGCACACCTACACGCGTCATGAGTAGTACCTGGGGGCACCCACCGGGCTTTACTACGCCGGGCAGTCTCTAGACGGAGCCAACGAAGGAAAGAACACTCGACACCCGCGAATACGATCCTTATGGATCCGTCATCATCGGTTACCAAACACCGATAAGTGCAATGAATTCTCATGAATTCCCTCCAGGGCGCATATACATAATATGCAATTAATTACCCAAGGTTAACTTTCTTAGACATGCATACGAGGCATAATAAACATTCAATCACATAAGTATGACTCAAACAGGCGTTGGGTATCACCAACTCAAAGGGGAGGGTTAAGCGCGATCTGCGCGACAATAGGTGCATGCCAATAATTCAAAGCAAACCCGAGTCAAGTAGGAACTACATCTACTCACTTGATTCACGAAAAGAGGGAGGGCGAAAGAGAGGGAATGCCTCATCCTCTCTCGAAGCTGGTCATAGTTTTGCCCCAACAAGATGGGTGCAACAACTATACCACACCCTCAAGTACTAAATCAGGAATATTACGCATACACCCCATTATTAACTCAAGTTTAACATGCTTGATAAGTAGGGGTAGTATTACAAACAAAACTACCTAAGTCATGCCATATTCTATACAATACATAGACGAGTATAAGGTAGAGTAGGGGTTCTACACAATATACGAGCTATACAACCTAGCATGCATGATATCTAGCATATTTAGGGTGCAATTAAAGCCCCATGGAAGCGCGAAGCACATCAAACGCTCCCGGAAGGGTTGGAATCAAACCACTCACCGATACCCGGGTTGACGCGCATCCCATCCGACAAGATCTGTAAGTCAAGGGTATCAAAATGATGAGTAAAATCACATATAAACACATAAAAATCAATTAGGATGCCTAAGGCATAGACATCCACTCAAACGGGCTCGAACGCACGCACGCAAACGTGCCCGAGCCCCCTGAATAACCACCCGAGTGTATCGACCCTCAGCACGGCCAAACCGGCCTCGGGCAGCACCGCATGCACCCCCGGGAGCCCCCGGGTGCGGCCCCGTGCGCCCAGCGCGCACCACGCGCCCACCGGGCGCAGACATGCGCGCGCTCGCGCGCGCCCCCCCGCGCACTCCCGTGTGTACCCGCGCGTACGCGCCCGGCAGCGCCAGCCAGCGCGCCTGCCTGCGCGCGCACGTGCGCGGACAGCCTCGCGCGCGCGCCCAGCACTCCCCAGCCCTCCCCCAAGCCCCAGATGCACCCAAACTCAAACACCACCCATGCATGCCCTCCCAAGCACCTATACATGCATGAAAACGAATTAAAGAAGAGGGAAAACTCACCCAAATGAGAGGGGGAGCGTAGGGGGAGATGTAGGGGTTCGCAAGCGCACCCTCGGCCACCTCGACCGCCTCCACTGCTTCAACCACCTCCATCTTGCTTCCCTTGCTTCTTCTTCTTCATTGGCACATAAACACAAACACATGGGGGCTGGTTTAGAGAGGGGAAAGGAAAAAGAGAAAGGGTGGGGGAAGAGAGAAAGGAATCAACAACAACAACTTAACAACAACACTACATAACATAACCCACCTTTTCCACTCCATTCATAAGCTTCTTCTCCACCCAAAACACACACAAGAGGAGGGGCTGAACCAGAGCAAAAGAGGGGAAAATAAAGCCTAAGGTCGTAACATTTTGGGGGGGTTTAAATAGGCTAAGGTCGGGCTGAAAGACCAAGTCGTCCTCGGACTAAAATCTCTGCGCAGCCTTCACTTAAACGACCATAACTTCCTCAATACAGCTCCGAATTGCACGATTCTAGTTGCAGTGGAAAGCTAAGAAGATTATCTACAGCTTTCATGTTTACACCTTGATCAAATAACGCCTCCAGCTATTACAAAATCTAGGCTAAACATCTTACAGGGCTGCTGCCTGGATTTCTAAGCTTCGGGGTATACACCGAAAAATACCCATAACTTTTGATTTACGAATCCAGTTGATCCAATTCCACTTCTATATGGAAGCTATCTCAAAATTGAACATCTCGTAATAATATCGGATTTTTAGCTCTCCATCTTGAATTTTAACAAAATCAAATCCGAATACCAATCAGAAACTGCATAATTCCAACAATTACAAGAGTCCATCCGCTTACAAGGTAGAAATATAATTCGACACCTCAAGCGTTAGGAGGTATACCCAGAGTATACTCGATGGGTACAACTCATACACTTGTTTAATCTCATTAGACAAGGCTCATGGCCCAAAAGGTATATACATAATATGCAATTAATTACCCAAGGATAACTTTCTTAGACATGCATACGAGGCATAATAAACATTCAATCACATAAGTATGACTCAAACAGGCGTTGGGTATCACCAACTCAAAGGGGAGGGTTAAGCGCGATCTGCGCGACAATAGGTGCATGCCAATAATTCCAAGCAAACCCGAGTCAAGTAGGAACTACATCTACTCACTCGATTCACGAAAAGAGGGAGGGCGAAAGAGAGGGAATGCCTCATTCTCTCTCGAAGCTGGTCATAGTTTTGCCCCAACAAGATGGGTGCAACAACTATACCACACCCTCAAGTACTAAATCAGGAATATTACGCATACACCCCGTTATTAACCCAAGTTTAGCATGCTTGATAAGTAGGGGTAGTATTACAAACAAAACTACCTAAGTCATGCCATATTCTATAAAATACATAGACAAGTATAAGGTAGAATAGGGGTTCTACACAATATACGTGCTATACAACCTAGCATGCATGATATCTAGCATATTTAGTGTGCAATTAAAGCCCCATGGAAGCGCGAAGCACGACTACGTGCATCGAACGCTCCCGGAAGGGTTGGAATCAAACCACTCACCGATACCCGGGTTGATGCGCATCCCATCCGACGAGATCTGTAAGTCAAGGGTATCAAAATGATGAGTAAAATCACATACAAACACATAAAAATCAATTAGGATGCCAAAGGCATAGACATCCACGCAAACGGGCTCGAACGTTCGCAACCATCCACGCACGCACGCACACGTGCCCGAGCCCCCCGAACACCCACCCGAGGGTGCCGACCCTCAGCACGGCCAAACCGGCCTCGGGCAGCACCGCATGCACCCCCGGGAGCCCCCGGGCGCGGCCCCGTGCGCCCCGCACGCGCGCCCCGCGCGCACTGCGAGCAGACCGCGCACAGACGCGCGCACCACGCGCGCGCTCGCGCGCGCCCCCGCGCGCACCCTTGCGCGCTTCCCGCGCGCACTCCCGCGCGCTACGTGCGTGCGTACGCGCCCGCCAGCGCCAGCCAGCGCGCCTGCCTGCGCGCACACGCGCGGACAGCCTCGCGCGCGCGCGCAGCACTCCCCAGCCCTCCCCCAAGCCCCCACATGCACCCAAACTCAAACATCACCCATGCATGCCCTCCCAAGTACCTATACATGCATGAAAAGGAATTAAAGAAGAGGGAAAACTCACCCAAATGAGAGGGGGATCGTAGGGGGAGATGTAGGGGCTCGCAAGCGCACCCTTGGCCACCTGGACCGCCACCACCGCTACCACCACCTCCATCTTGCTTCCCTTGCTTCTTCTTCTTTATTGGCACATAAACACAAACACATGGGGGCTGGTTTAGAGAGGGGAAAGGAAAAAGAGAAAGGGTGGGGGAAGAGAGAAAGGAATCAACAACAACAACTTAACAACAACACTACATAACATAACCCACCTTTTCCACTTCTTTCATAAGCTTCTTCTCCACCCAAAACACACACAAGAGGAGGGGCTGAACCAGAGCAAAAGAGGGGAAAATAAAGCCTAAGGTCGTAACATTTTGGGGGGGTTTAAATAGGCTAAGGTCGGGCTGAAAGACCAAGTCGTCCTCGGACTAAAATCTATGCACAGCCTTCACTTAAACGACCATAACTTTCTCAATACGGCTCCGAATTACACAATTCCAGTGGCATTGGAAAGCTAAGAAGATTATCTACAGCTCTCATGTTTACACCTAGATCAAATAACCCCTCCAGCTATTCTGAAATCTAGGCTAAACATCTTACAGGGTTGCTGCCTGGATTTCTAAACTTCTGGGTATACACGGAAAAATACCCATAACTTTTGATTTACGAATCCAGTTGATCCAATTCCACTTCTATATGGAAGCTATCTCAAAATTGAACGTCTCGTAATAATATCAGATTTTTATCTCTCCATCTTGAATTTTAACAAAATCAAATCCGAATACCAATCCGAAACTGCATAATTCCAAAAACGTTATCGGAATTAAACGAAAATTTTATGGGCAGTACTAAACAGTACCAGGACCCATATATGCAGTTATATCTTCAATCAGAGTCCTCCAACCCCAAAAGGTAGCTAAAAACCAAAATTTTAGCGACTCGATCGAAATTAGACTCTAAATGACACAGGCCTAACACGGTCAAAGGCCTACACACCCTCACGGTCCCCTTGGCCCTTCGTGTAGTGGGGGATGGACATAGTAGGACCATTTCAGGTCATGACACGGGACAAAAGGTATGTACTCTTACCCATCGATTATTTTACTAAATGGGTGCAAGCAGAGGCATAATGACTGTGAAACACTCCGACGTCAAGAACTTCTTATGGAAGAACAATATTTGCAAGTTCAGAGTGCCCAGGACAATGGTTGCAGACAACAGCATGCAGTTTGCTGGCACTCATATCCGTGACTTCGGTGCCAAATATGGCATCAAGCAACATTTTTCCTCCCGCGCATACCCGCAAGGGAACGGGCAGACAGAGGTCACCGATCGTACAATCTATATAACATCACACCCTAGGGTGGCCGTCCCCAAGACGTGACAAATATATGATATCAGCTATCAAAACCTGAGGTCAACAAGACTCAACCAACAACATACAAGGTGGCAAGGCAATGAAAACTGATAACTCAACTAAAATGGGGAAGCATAAAAATATCAATAAGTCTGTAAACCAAAAACATTATTACAGACTTGAATACAAATCATTGTACTGTGAGAGCCAAGTCTAATCCAAATAAAATACATCATGTGCAACACGCAAGATTAACAAATACATGACCCTAGGACTGTTGACAGCCTCACATTCGCCAACCGCTAGACGGGACGCTTCCACATACAGACCACGTCGCTGGGAAGCTCCAACTCCACGCCTAACACCACCCTGTAGAAGAAATAGTATGCGAGGGGTGAGCTACAAGCTCAGTGAGTAGTTGGAAACCAAACACCTTTACAACAATTCATTACTAAGGCAATTTGATTTCAAGGAAGAAACATGGGTAGAAACCCAACAGATAACAAGGTCACGGTACGGCACGACCATACCTCGCCCTCGTGCTCACTCCAAAGGGAGGCTCTTGGGACACTCGGGGAGGAACGACCGTTAGCCATAACACATGGTGTTACTGGATAACAAGACACAACGAGTCCATCCGCTATGAGATAGAGATATACCTCGATACCTCAAGCGTTAGAAGTAGCATATCCAAAGTATACTCAATGGGTATAAGAGTCACGTGATGACGTGACTTCAACTCATCCTCACCCTCACCCCTAAGGGTGACACAGGACTGTTGGAAGATAACATTTTTCTCAACACCCTTCGTCATCCGGTAGCCCTCTCCCGAGTAGCCTCTACTTGGTACACTCCCATGATTGGTACATCTGCCGAACGCATCGGTAGTACTTACAGGTGGGAGCCCTCTGTCAGGACAGCTTCAACTCCGAGCAGCATCAACACAGACTTGTTGAAGGGGAGAATGATTCCACGCTCACAAAATCATCCGATAGCCCTCTCCCATGTAGCCTCTACCTGTTGGCCTTCCACGATAGGTACATCGGCCAATGAGTACCGCAATGCGCATCGATAGCACCTATAAATGGTGGCACCAAACTAGATAGCTTCGACACCGAGTAGCTTCGACACACGACGATGTCAGGAGAAAACACCCCACGTTCATAAAGCGAACCCTATAGGAAAATTCATTTACTCTCGATAATTACATATCGAAGATATTGAATACCCTTGAACTCCCATTCAGATGCGTCGCTCGAACGCTAGGAGTTAACTCTACACTCGTACAGAAATAAGCCAAGGCCATAACTCAACAGGCGGTTCATACACACGCCTAGCACGGGTAGGCCTAGCTTAATGCAACAATGAATTCTCTTGAATTCCATCGAGCACATCACTCGGATGCAAGGGGTCGATTTCATCGCTCGCGCTCTAACTAATAAGGTACAACCCGATAGCGGGTCATACACACGCCTATTACAGATAGGCCCAATTAGTATAACATGCGCATAATTATTACAGGAGAATCCTATCACAGTTATATACATGATCCACATGTAAAATAACATATGATTAACTATAAGTGTTCTCCCTAACATGAATAAAAGCATAAACAACATATTATGCAAACAAGGTAAGGCCTAATTAAACATACAAGCAAACAAGTAATCCTAACATGCGTTGGATAACACCAACTTAAAAAGCGACGGGTCCAGCGCGATCTCGCGCACTAACAAGTGCACACCAATATTCCCAATCAAACCGGAGTCAAGTATGAACCACATCTATTTACTCAGTTTGCAAGAAGAGAGAGGGCGAGAGAGAGCACATCATCTCTAGAAGCTGGTCATAGCTTTTCCCCAACAATATGAATGCAAAAATTATACCACGCCCTCAAGTCTTATGACTAGGGAATATTAAGTGTGCACCCAGTTATTAACACAGGATTGATTATGCTAGATATTACTAATATAGGGGTAATGTTTCAAACAATGACTACCTAAGTCATGTCATATTCTATACATTCATATAAACACACATAACACATGCCCATACAAGAAGGGCGCATGCAAACATAATCATTCACACATGAGTATGATACATAGGCAAGTATATGGTATAATAAGGGGGTTTTACACAATATACGAGCTATACAAACCTAGCATGCAAATATCTAGCATATTAAGGGTTAGGGATGACCATACTACTTATCTAAATAAGTAGTATAGTCAGAGTGCCCAATGGATGCGCGACGCACGACTATATGCATCCAACACTTTCTGAAGGTTGGATCGAACCACTCACCGATACCCAGGCCATCACGCATCCAACCGATGAGGTATGCAAGGCAAGTGCATCAAAAAGGGGGGTGAGTACTTCAAACAAAGACTACCTTGTCACGCCCCAGAGCGGCCGTCCACGAGACGTGGCAAATATATAATATCAGCAATCCATACACGAGGTCAATAAAAGATACTACTCAACATCAAAGGTATTAAAGCAGTTAACAGGGAAGCTGACATAATATATAAACATATGGCCGAAACTTAAAACGGCTAAGTCTGTAATTCAAAGACATATTTACAAACCGGAATACATAATCAACTGTCATGTGAGAGCCAATATACAATAAAAGACATCAAACACCAGTACTGTGCACAAGCACGAGTAGCAATACATACAATGAAAAAGGGGGGGGATGCTGATAGCCTCTCTCACTCGCAGACGCTGCTCCCTACTAGTCCTACGCCCCGAGGAGCTCCTCCTTCAGATCAGGCTCAGCGACAACTGAAGAAAACATATGCGAGGGGTAAGCCACACGCTCAGTGAATGGTACAATCCATGCCACACAACTCATATCAACATTTATATACATTAAAGTCCGAAAGATGGGAGCAAATACACAAAGGGTGGGTCGTAGCGACACCGACCCACCACACCCTAACCCTCACCCTCACCCTCGAGGGGTGACATATTCCTTTTGGGAGAGATTAGATTGCTCTAACCCTTGGTCCACCGGTAGCCCTTATCCTGGGTAGCCTCTACCTGACATATTCCCACGATCAGTACGTCCCTAGATGCATCGGTAATACCTACAGATGGGAGCCCGGTGCCAGGATAGCGTTTTCAACGCCAAGAAGTTCCTACACAGATCCAACGAAGGGGAGTAACAATCTACACTCGCGGATACGATCCTCTTGGATCCGTCGTCACCGGTTACTAAACACCGATACGGTATCAAATTCTCAAGAATTCCCTCCAGGGCGCATAACTAAGATGCGGGGAAAATCCTATCATTCATAATGTCGATGCCAAGGTATGACCCCATAGGTGGTCATACACTTGCCTAATCTCGTTAGGCAAGACCCCTGGCCATAAGCATAACAATTACATATATAGCAAACATATTATAAGACATCGAATATTATTTATGGATCATCTTAGATAAATAATACAACATGCACAAAATATTGTCTTAGACATGTTTAACCTATGCATATTCATAAATATATATTTAATGAAACTAAACTAGGTGGGGACATGCATAAGTCGGGGATATGCTAACAAATAGCATGTATCTAGGAATGTATGGCTCCTATGCACGATAAGTAAATGTATAATCCCTATCAAACAATATCTATATGGCATGAGTACATTCTTAGCAAGATAGATAACAACATGCATGCATACGACAAGTTTATTTGCAGTTATGGTGCCCCAGGGGAGGGCGAAGAACGTCGACATGCAATCGAACGCCTCCCAACTGGGTTCGATTGATCCACTCACAGAAATCCGGGTCGTCGCGTGACCGCTCGCCAAGATCTGCAAGACAAGGCATCCAATTTTGGTGAGTAAGACCACATAAAAACACAAAAGTTAGCAAGAATTACACAAGACTCGGATATGCATGCATACGTGCTCGCACGCGTGCAAGTACGCGCGTACGCACGCATATCCGAGCTCCCCGATACCTACCCGAGCACCCAGGCAGCCACACACGCGTGGCCCCGCACGCATACGCACGCGCATGCATGCGCGCACGCACTCCTGCTCCTGCTGGCGCACTGCCCCACACCTAGCCGCGCACCCGGACCCCCCAGCAGCGCACGCGGACGCGCTGCCCGCGCGTCCAGGCGCCCAGCCGCACGTGCCCGTTCGCGCGCGCCCGCAGCTCCCCGCGTGCCCAGGCGCCCAGCCCACACGCACGCTTGCCCGCAGACCCTGCGCTCGCGCGCTCGCACGTACGTGCACGCCTGCGTGCACGCCCTCCTGCGCCTGTGCCCCCTCTGCGCGCCCGACTGCGCGCGCATGCGCATAAAAGCTTAGCACCCCTCCCCACTCCCCTCTCACACCCAAACACAAACACAAGGCATACCAGTCCCTCAACAACCCAAAACCCATGAAAATCACATACAAGGAGGGGGAGAAAGGCTTACCAAGAGAAGGATAGTGAAAGGGGAAGATCTGGGCCCTTCACGCACCTGTAACCGTCACAACCACCACCACCAATTCCACCATCTTCTCATCCTCACAACAGCCTTTTCTCAGCCTTGAAAAACAGAGGATCATGGGGGGTAAGAGAGAGAGAGCTTGGGAGAGAGAGAAGCAACTACAAAGGAATCACAACAAACACTAATACATACCTTTGATTCCTTCTTCTTGTGCTCCTTCTCTATTTTCTTTCTTTCAAAACACACTCACACACACACTAAGAGGGGCTGGAGAGGGAGAGGAAGAGAGAGACATGGAGAGGGTGCGGAACTCGTAAACTCATAAGGGGGGGTAATGAGAAGGAAAAGAAGGGGGAGGTAAAGTTAGGATTAAAGCCACCCTAAAATCCAACAAATATCCAAAAGGTTACATCTTAACCAAGTAAAGAGGGATGAGCATACCCAAGGTCACCACATTCACATAAATATTTATTCACTATTCCACTTAACAAAGCAATTACGAAGAAAACCCGGATATGGTTCGGAACAGCATAATTTTCAAAACGTTATCGGAATCCGATGAAATTTTTATGGATAGCACAGAATGGTACTAGGACCCATAATATGAAGTTAGATTTTCAATAGGAGTTCTCTAGCTCACGCAGATAGCTAAAAACTAAAATTTTAGTGGTTCCGATCGAAAGAAAAAAATTTCAAAAATGGCCAGAATTGACCCAAAGGTTACCCATAGGCTAAAAAGTGACACATATATAACATTCTTCCCCCCTTAAGAAATTTTGTCTACAAAATTTAATACAAAAATATCTAAGAAGGAAAAAGATGTGGATATGCGTCACGCATGGCGTCCTCGTGCTCCCAAGTGGCCTCGGCACCAGAACGGTGCTGCCACCACACCTTAACCAACTGGACGGTCTTGGTGCGGAGTCTCTTCTCGCGTCGATCCAGGATCTCGATCGGCTGCTCCACAAATGACAAGTCTAGCTCGAAGACGAGTGGCTCGAACGGGATGACGTGAGTAGGATCGTGGACGTAACGCCTCAGCTGCGAGACATGGAAGACGTCATCGGCTTGGGTCCACTGTGGGGGCAAGGCTATGCAATAGGCCACCTCCCCAATCCGCTCTAGGATGAAAAATGGGCCAATGAAACGTGGACTCAGCTTGCCCCGCACACCGAAACGGAAGATGCCCTTCGACGGGGACACCTTCAGGAAGACATGGTCACCAACCTCGAAGGTGAGCTCACGGCGACGATGATCGGCGTAGCTCTTCTGACGGCTCTGAGCGGTGCGGATACGCTCACGAATCGTCTTGACCTTCTCTGAGGTCTGGCGAACGATCTTTGGTCCCTCTAACTGGCGCTCTCCATCTTCGTCCCAGCACAAGAGAGACCTGCAGCTGCGCCCATAGAGTGCCTCATATGGTGCCATCCGAATACTCGAGTGGTAGCTATTGTTGTAGGCGAACTCCACCAACGGGAGATGCCTCTCCCAATTGCCTTCAAAGTCGAGAACGCAGGCACACAGCATGTCCTCTAGGGTCTGAATCGTCTTCTTTGACTGGCTATCGGTTTGTGCGTGAAATGGTAGCTATCGGTTTGTGCGTGAAATGCCGTACTTAAGTGGAGGTTCGTACCAAGGGCGTGCTGGAGGCTATGCTAGAACCTTAAAGTAAATCTCGCATCTCTATCAGAAATGATACTGACCGGAGTGCCATGAAGACGAACGATCTCTAAGACAAGATCCTGCGCCAGGGAGTCCAGAGAATCGGTGAGTCGGACGGGGAGGAAATGGGCGGACTTGGTCAGTCGATCGACGATTACCCAGATGGTATCGCGATCCGAAACAAAGTCCATAGTAATCTGCTCCCACTTCCACTAAGGAATCTCAATGGACTGGAGCTTCCCAGCAGGACGCTGATGCTCCGACTTCACCTGCTGGCATACCAAGCAACGGGCAACAAAACGGCCAACATCCGCCTTCATCCCGCGCCACAAGTAGCCACGACGAAGGCCCCTGTACATTTTCGTGCCACCAGGATGCACTGTGTACCTCGAACGATGGGCCTCATCCAAGATCTTCTGCTTCAGCTCTATGTCATCAGGAATACAAACCCGACCCCTGAACCGCAGGATCCCATCCTCGCGAATCTGGTAATCCGGTCGCTCGTCCCGGGCGATGCCTTCAGAAAGGACCATAAAGTGAGGATCCCGCCCCTGTGCCGTGCGGATCTCATCGAGGAGAACAGGCTGTACCACTAACCTGGCCAGGAAGCCACCAGTAGGCGTCTCCTGAACGTTGATCCAGCAAGCGGCCTCCTCCAGAAGCCTCCAATGACGCACTGCCAAGTGGGCGGCCATGCCCAAGGGTTGCCTACTGAGAGCGTCCGCCACGACATTCGCCTTACTCAGATGGTAAGCTATGTCACAATCATAGTCCATCAAGAACTCGACCCAACGTCTCTGACTCATGTTGAGCTCTGGCTGGGACTGCAGATAAGTCAAGCTCTTGTGATCCGTGAAGAGCTCAAACTCCTCGCCATAGAGGTAGTGCCTCCAAATCTTTAGCGCAAAGATGATCGCTGCTAACTCCAGGTCATGGGTGGGGTAATTCTGCTCATGGGGCTTCAACTAACGTGACACGTAAGCAACAACCTTACCGTACTGCATCAGGACGCAACTCTAACCCACCCGCGACGCATCGGGGTAGACTGCGAATCCGCCACTCCCCGACAGAATGGTAAGAACAGGCGCTGAGGTGAGTCTCCACTTCAACTCTTGGAAGCTCTCCTCGCTAGATGGGGACCACTCGAGCCGAACATCCTTCCATGTGAGGCGGGTCAGAGGGACGGCTATCTTCGAGAAACCTTCCATGAACCTCCTATAATAACCCTCCAAACCCAGGAAGCTCCGAATCTCAGTGGGGTTCAACGGTCACCGCCAATCGACACGGCGAGCGTCTTGTCCGGATCCACTGACATACCCTCACCGGAAAATACATGGCCAAGGAAGGCCACATGCTCCAACCAGAACTCGCACTTACTGAACTTGGCGAACAACTGATGTCGGGCCAAAGTCTCTAGGATAGTGCGAAGATGGTGAGTGTGCTCCTCAAGACTCCTCGAATATACCAGAATATCATCAATGAAGACTACCACAAAGGAGTCAAGGAAGGGTCGAAACACCCGGTTCATCAGTTCCATGAAGGCTGCCGGCGCATTCGTCAACCCAAACGGCAGTACTCGAAACTCGTAGTGCCCGTAACGGGTGCGAAAGGCCATCTTCAGAATATCTGACTCCCAGATCTTCAGCTGATAGTAACCCAAACGGAGATCGATCTTGGAAAAGACACACGCTCCCTGAAGCTGGTCAAACAGATCGTCGATCCGCTGTAAGGGGTACCTGTTCTTCACGGTCCGCTTGTTCAGCTGTCTGTAATCAATACAAAGTCGTAGCGAACCATCCTTCTTTCGGACGAAGAGAACAGGGGCTCCCCACGGAGAGACACTCAGACATGCAAATCCCTTCTCGAGCAACTCCTCCAGCTGCTCCTTAAGAACCTTCAGCTCTGCTGGGGCCATCCGGTACTGAGCACTTGAAATTGGCTCGATCCCTAGAATTAGATTAATCTCAAACTCGATCACGCGATCCGACGGTAGACCCGGAAGATCATCGGGAAAAACCTCCGGATATTCTGCCACGACCGGAGTCTGACTGATATTTGCCTGCAGTGGTGCATCCTCCTCAGCGATGTACGCTTGAAAGCCCTCGCATCCACCCTGAAGGAGTCTCCATGCCTAGATAGACGATACGAATCCCAAAGGAGCTATGCCCCGATCGCACACGAACTGGAAAGACCTCCGTCCTGGGATGCGGAAGGACACCGACTTCGTGAAACAGTCGATACTGGCATGGCTAGCTGAGAGCCAATCCATCCCTAGGATGGCGTCGAAGTCCGTCATGGCGAGCTCAACCAACTCCAATGGAAACTCATGCTCCGCGATCGCCATGATACACCGCCGATACACAGAACGGAGGAGAATACGGTCTCCAACCGGTAATGATATCTCCAACAAGGCATCAAGAGGGGCCGACACCACACCCATCCGTCTCGCAAAAATGGGAGACACGAACGAGTGCGTGGCCCTGGAATCAAATAGCACATAAGCAGGAAGCTGGAAGATTAGAACAATACCTCCGATGACGCTGCCCGAAGCCTGCGCCTCTTCAACCGTAAGTGCTGCCACACGCCCCTGAACGAGCTGTGGCTGAGGAGCAGGGGCACGCCTCACAGGCTGCACTGGCTGCCTCCCCTGGTCAATCCGGCCACCATGTGGCTGCTGCTGACGTTGTGGCTGCTACTGCTGGTGTGGCTACTGCTTCTGTGGCTGCTGACGAGGCACAAGAGGTCGACCAGCATCGGGGCAAGCATAGGCAATATGTCCGACCCGATTGCAATGGTAGCAACGTCGCGTCTCCGGTCGCCTAGTCTGGAATGGAACGGCAGCAATGGGTGCAGGACCCCGCACTAGCACCACATCGACTGGAGTAGCGGCGGCCGCTGACTGATCAATGTGGGCCAGTTTGGCCTTGTGACGTCCCGAATCCTGACCCCTGGGTGGCCTCTGATCCGTAGAAGGGGTAGAAATAGCTGAGGGAACCCAAAGGTCACGCTCGATTGTCCTCGCACGAGACACCAGGTCGGTGTACCTCGTGAGTGTCTCCGAGGAAACGTGCACCCTGATGGTGCTGTTGAGACCCATCTCGAACCGACGGCATCTCGTCTCCTCATCCATTATCAAGGCAGGGGCAAACCGAGAGAGTCTCGTGAAACGTGTGGAGTAGTACGCCACTGACATGGTACCCTGCGTCAGCTGCTCAAACTCCCGCATCATGATTTGCCGCGTCGAGAACGGGAAGTACTCCGCCAAAAATTTGTTCTGAAACCCGGCCCAAGGAAGCCGCTCCACACCCTCCGGAATGTCCACAGATCGGGTAGCCATCCAGTCGGCGGCGTTACCCTTCAGCATGAACGTGGCCAACAAAACACGTTGGCGGTCGGTGCAGTGCATGGTCGAGAAGATCTTGTCTATCTCCATCAACCAACGCTCTGGGGCCACGGGGTCCACCGTCGAGCCATGGAACTCAGGACGATGAAGCTTCAAAAAGGCGGTGAGGCCGATCTGATGCACACGGGCCGCTGCCTCTAACTCCTCCTCTCTCTACTCGGGTCCACGAACTCCCTCCACAGGAATCTCTGCCGGTACAGGGGGTACCTCTGGTACCATTGGTGGATCTGCTACTAAGGGTACTTGAGGAACTGCCTCGCGGGCCGCCCGCAACTCCTGGATCTCTCGTGCCTGCTCAACCAACGCTCTAGTCTGGGCCTCCAGTGCCCTAGTCTGAGTCTCCAACAGATCCGCTATACGAGCGTAAGCACGCTCCCATGCAGGAGGCTCCGGCGCATGTCCTGGCCCGATAGCCGAGGACTCGTCAGTAGTCTCCTCGCCTTGAGTAGGTCCGAAAACCTCCGAGGCCTGAGGGGGACCACGTCCACGCATCCCTCAGTGAGGAGGCATATCAGCAACCTAAGAAACAGACAATAGAATCAGAATACACATATAGAAATCCTAGGACTCATTTCTAAGACAACAATTGGCTCTGACAGGACCAGGCTCTGATACCAACTTTTGTCACACCCCAGAGCGGCAGTCCCCGAGATGTGGCAAATATACAATATCAGCAATCCATACAGGAGGTCAATAAAAGATTCTACTCAACATCAAAGGTACTAAAGCAGTTAATAGGGAAGCTGACATAATATATAAACATATGACGAAAACTTAAAATGGCTAAGTCTATAACTCAAAGACATATTTACAGACCGGAATACATAATAAAGTGTCCTGTGAGAGCCAATATATAATAAAAGACATCAAACACCAGTGCTGTGCACAAGCACGAGTAACAATACATACAATGAAAAAGGGGGGGATGCTGATAGCCTCTCTCAATCGCAGAAACAAAATGCGGATGCTGCTCCGCTACTGGTACTACACCCCGGGGAGCTCCTCCTTCAGATCAGCCTCAACGACAACTGGAGAAAACATATGCGAGGGGTGAGCCACACTCTCAGTGAATGGTACAATACAAGCCACACAACTCATATCAACATTTATATACATTAAAGTCCCAAAGATGGGAGCAAATACACAAAGGGTGGGTCGTAGCGACACCGACCCACCACACCCTCACCCTCACCCTTGAGGGGTGACATAGGCCTTTTGGGAGAGATTAGATTGCTCTAACCCTTGGTCCACCGGTAGCCCTTATCCCGGGTAGCCTCTACCTGACATACTCCCACGATCAGTGCGTCCCTAGATGCATCGGTAATACCTACAGATGGGAGCCCGGTGCCAGAACAGCATTTTCGATGCCGTGAAGTTCCTAAATGGATCCAATGAAATGGAGTAACAATCTACACTCGCGGATACGATCCTCTTGGATCCGTCATCACCGGTTACTAAACACCGATACGGTAACGAATTCTCAAGAATTCCCTCCAGGGCGCATAACTCAGATGCGGAGAAAATCCTATCATTCGTAATGTCGATGCCAATGTATGACCCCATAGGTGGTCATACACTTGCCTAATCTCGTTAGGCAAGACCCCTGGCTTAAGCATAACAATTACATATATAACAAACATATTATAAGACATGGAATATTATTTATGGATCATCTTAGATAAATAATACAACATGCACAAAATATTGTCTTAAACATGTTTACCTTATGCATATTCATATATATATTTAATGAAATTAAACTAGGTGGGGACATGCATAAGTCTGGGCTATGCTAACATATTGCATGTATCTAAGCATGTATGGCTCCTACGAACGATAAGTAAATGTATAATCCCTATCATACAATATCTATATGGCATAGGAACATTCTTAGCAAGATAGATAACAACATGCATGCATACGACAAGTTTATATGCAGTTATGGTGCCCCAGGGGAGGGCGATGCACGTCGACATGCAATCGAACGCCTCCCAACTGGGTTGAATTGATCTACTCATAGAAATCCGGGTTGTCGCGTGAACGCTCGCCAAGATCTGCAAGACAAGACATCCAATTTTGTTGAGTAAGACCACATAAAAGCACAAAAGTTAGCTAGAATTACCTGAGACTCGGATATGCACGCATATGTGCTCGCACTCGTGCAAGTATGCACGTACGTACGCATATCTGAGCTCCCCGACACCTACCCGAACCCCCGGGCAGCCACACGTGTGGCCCCGCACGTGTACGCACCCGGACCCCCCAGCAGCGCACCTTGACCCCCCAACAGCGACTCAAATAAATATTACACAAGGCTAACAAGCAATGATAACTGATAACTCAACTGAAATGTGGAGCATAAAAATATCAATAAATTTGTAAACCAAAAATATTATTACAGACTCGAATACACAATCACTGTCCTGTTAGAGCCAAGTCTAGTCCAAATAATACAATCATGTGCAACACGCATGATTTACAAATACCTGACTCAAGAACTGCTGACATCCTCGCACTCGCCAATCCGCCAGACAGGACGCTTCCATGCACGCAAGACCACGCCACATGGAATCTCCAACTCCACGCCCAACAACGCCCCAGTAAAAGAAACAGTACGCGAGGGGTGAGCTACAAGCTAAGTGAGTGGTTGGAAACCAAACACCATACAATAATTCAACACTAAGGCAATTTCCTTTTAAGGAAAAGCATGGGTCGAAACCCAACGGATAACGAGGTCACGAGACGGTGCGACCATACCTCGCCCTCACCCTCGCCCTCACTCCTGGAGAGAGACTCTTGGGACACACGGAGAGGAACAACTGTTAGCCATAACACATGGTATTACTGGATAACAAGACACAAAAAGTCCATCCACTACGAGGTAGAGGTATACCTCGATGCCTCAAGCGTTAGGAGCAGCGATCCCATAGTATACTCGATGGGTATATGAGTCACGTGACGACATGACCTTAACTCACCCTCACCCCTAAGGGTGACACATGACTATTGGAAGGAACCCTTTTGCTCTACACCCTTCATCATCCAGTAATGTTGTGCCTGTGTCATTTGGAGCCATTTTGGTTTAGCCATGATCACTTTTGGGTCATTTAAGGCCTTTTCTTTTTTCGATCGGAGTCGCTAAAATTTTAGCTTTTTAACTACCTGCGCAAATTAGAGTACTCTGATTGAAAATCTGACTGCTTATTATGGGTCCTGGTACTGTTTTGTACTACCCAGAAAAATTTCATCGAATTCCGGAATCATTTGGGAAAAATATGCCGTTCCGGATCGCATCCGGGTATTGGCGTTACCGGATTGTTGGTGACTTTTCTCATCTACCCACTTTATTGGCATTAAATGCTCCACTCACTCACCCTCTCACATGTCTACGACTTCTTCTTTTTGGAGTCGCTCTTTCTCTCCTTCAACTCCCTCTATGTGTTTGTTTTAATGTCTCAAAGAGAAAAGAAGGAGATCAAGAAGGGGTTGGGCATGTAGAGGAGATCTTGTTGTGGGTTTAGTGTTCTTGTGTTCTCGAGTGACTGTCCTCCCCCCCTCTTTCCCTCTGGTCCAGCCCTTTTGTGTGGGTGTTTTTTTGTGAAGATGATGTAGAAGAAGAAGTGTTTATGCATGGAAGAAGTGGAAATCAACGTGAAGTTGTGTGTGTGCCTTGTTGTTTATGATTGTTACTACTTTCTCCTCCTCAAGCCCTCTCATAATTTCTCCCCTTGTTTCCCCATCCCCCTTTTTGTTCAGCCATGAAGAGAAGAGCTCCTAAGGCTGAGGTGGTGGTAGCGGTAGTGGCGGTCGAGGTGATCAAGAGCGTGCTTGCGAGCCCCACATCTCCCCCTTCCCTCCCCCTCTCTTTTGGTGAGTTTTCCCCCTTCTTTTTCTGGTTTTTAAGCTTATATGGGTGAGTTTGGGGTTGTTCATGCTAGGTGTTTGTGTTTGGGTCAGTGTGGAGGGTGGAGGAGGGGTTAGAAGTGGCTGGGCGTGCACGCGCTGGTCTGTCCGCGTGAGTGAGGGTGCAGACGGGCGTGCAGGCGCGGGTGTGTGCACGGGTGCTGGCGGGCAGGCGCGCGGTGCGCGCGAGTCGTGCGCGCGGGGGGTTGGTCAAGCGCGCAGTGCGCACGAGCAGCACTGTCACGCCCCAGGGCGGTCGACCCCGAGACGTGGCAATAATATAATATCAGCTATCAAGTACAAGAGGTCAACAATGACTCCAATAAATGATACACAAAGCTAACAGGAAAAGATAACTAATAACTCTGTAAATCAAAAATAATATTACAGACTGTAAATCAAAAATAATATTACAGACTGTAAATCAAAAATAATATTACAGACTCAAATACACAATCACTGCCCTGTGAGAGCCAAGTCTAGCCCAAATAAAATACAACTGGTGCAACACGCACGATGTACAAATACATGACTCTAGGACTGCTGACAGCCTCGCACTCGCCAATCCGTAGGACAGGACACTTCCACACACACAAGACCATGCCACAAGGAAACTCTAGCTCAATGCCCAACAATGCCCCTGTAAAAGAAACAGTACGCGAGGGGTGAACCACACGCTCAGTGAATGGAACAATCCATGCAACACAACTCATATTAATCATGACAAGTAATTAGATTCTAACAGATAGAATCAACTACTTAAGCTGGTGGGTCGAGTATCAACCTGAGCCCAGCACTCCCGCACCCTCACCCCCACAGGGTGACATAGGACTTTAGGGATAAAGTTGACTGTTCCTACACCATTCGTCATCCGGTAATCTCTCCCAGTGTGGCCTCTACTACCTGGTAGCCTCCCACGTCCACTATCTTTGCTACGTGGACAGACCAACATGCGTCGTTGATAGTACCTGGGAGCATCTCATAGGGTTCTGGCCTCTATCGGTTAGCCTCCCAAGACTGCTATCTCGCCCTCATGGGAGCCCCACTGCGTCATAAATAGCGTCTGGGAGCACCCCACCAGACTTTACTACGCTGGGCAGTCTCTACATGGAACCGACGAAGGGAAGAGCACTCGACACTCGAAAATACGATCCTCATGGATCCAACGTCGTCGATCAATAACATCGAAAAGGGTATCGAATTCTCCTAAATTCCTTCCATGGCGCATAACTCAGATGCGGGGTAAACATATCATTAGTAGTGACTATGCCATTGTATGACCCCCTAATAGGTCATACACTTGTCCAAACTCATTTAGACAAGATTCATAGCTCATACAGGTATAAGATATTCCCTGTCTATGGGAAAGAACCCCTTGGGAGGGCACCTTGAGGTCCCGATATAGGATATCCCGACAACCAAACAAGGAACACGGAGCATCCAAGCCCAGGTCTCAATGTTGACCTCGGCATATAATAATATACAATATATAATTAATTAAATAATTAATCATGAAAGCATGTAATAATATAACAACAAGGTACATATTATCTAAGGCATGCTTACACTTATGCTTTTCATAGATAGGCGAAGGACAAGCTTGGGCTAAATGGGGCATGTAGGAATCAATGTTATGCTAGCATGGACATGATTCATAGACAAGCATGGGTCCCTATGCATGAACTAGCATGTATAATCCTAGCATATTATCTCAAACATGACATGGATGCAATCTAGCAAAGCATGCAATAACATATAAATACAGATAAGATTAATATGCAGTTATGGTGCCCCATGGGAGGCCAATGCACGTCTACGTGCATCGGACGCCTCCCAACTGGGTTGGATCGACCCAATCACCGCAACCCGGGTCGATGCTGTAGATACCCCAATTTTGACCGTCCAAAGAGACAAAAATACTTCAACTAACACACAAAAATATCCCACAAGTGGACACCAATAGAGAACTAAAGGTTCGGTAAATCAGAAACCCTAACCCTAGCATTGACCTAAACCTAAACCGGAAACCCTAAACCTTGACCTAGCCCTAAAACCCTAACCCTAGCCTTGCCCTAAACCTAAACCGGAAACCCTAAACCTTGACCTAGCCCTAAAACCCTAACCCTAGCCTTGACCCTAAACCATAAACCTAAACCAAAACCTAAACCCTAACCCTAAGCCAAAACCCCAAACCCTAGCCCAAACCCTAACCCTAAACCAAACCCTAGCCTTGACCTAAACCTACCCTAAAAACCAAAACCCTAAAAACCTAAAGTCCCTGGAAAGGGGCGGCTAGCCTTAACTAGCCCCCCCCCCCCCCAACCGCCCTCTGGCCGACTTTGGACCAGTCCCCTGGATGGGACATAAAGCAATATTAAATGCTGATCATTGCGGCGGGTCATGACCTTTAGCCGCCCTCTCTTGGCCGGATTAAATCAAGTAGCCGACCCAAGCCACCGCTTGTCAGAGATGGGACGTTTGGCAGGTCATGATAGGGGCGGCTACCAGGAAGTAGCCGCCCCATCCCGGGCGGTTAGTTAGCACTAGCCGCCCTTCACCTGGTCTCTGACAGAAGAACCATAGCATTAATGAGAGGTCCAATCGAAGCCACCCACTCCATTACCCCTGGATCTTCCCCTGCCTCTCTTTTACTATAAATAGAGGTCCCAAGCCTTACAACAACATCCACAAAATAACCAATTCATCTTCATCACCAACCCACCATCCCCACTTGTTCAAACCCTTCCACCACTAGAAATCCCAAGAGAGAGAGAGAGAAGAGAGAGCCCCTTTTGTGAGAGAAACACCCATTCCCTACATAAAATACCCTCTCATCCCACCCTCCATAAACCCAGGCTAAACCTAGCATAGCCTCTGCCCAAGACCCCACCCTTTTCCTACCAAAGCCCTGCCCAAATTCCCCCAGACCCTGGACGGCTAACCCAAGCTAGCCGCCCCCTGGCCGACGGCTAAACACAACTAGCCGCCCCCCTATCCACACCCCATATCAACATTCCTTTGACCCAAACTCCTTTAGTCAAGCCCGGAAGCAGAATAGGATTACCTGTTTTTCACCTCTGTGTACGGTATATCTGTGTCTCAGAGCGGAGACCCCACCAACTCCCCACGTAGGCGATCAAATCCGACCCAAACCCTTTCCTGTTTTTAGAAAAAGCAGGTGGCGATCACAAAACCCCCTTGAATCCTCTTGAGCCGCTATCGGGCGTCTCAACCAGGAACGACACCCTCACCCCTTCCGAGAAGACGATCCGACCGAGCCCGCCAGGGCACGCATCCGATCCGAATCCCCGAAGAACCCCCACACACGCGGATTTTTCGACACCGACATATGTGTGACCGTTCGCCAAGATCTGCACGACAAGGGCATCAAAATGGTAAGTATAACTACATAAAAACACCTTAAAATTAACTAAAAATGCCAAGACTCAGATATGCACGCATACGGGCTCGCACGCATGCAAGTACGAACATACGCACACATATCTGAGTGGCCCGACACCTACCTGAGCCCTCGGGCAGCCACACACGTGGCCCCCGCACACGTGCACGCGCTCCAGCACCCGCTGGTGCCCAGCCGCACTGCCCCGCACGCACTGCGCGCCCCGCTAGTGTCCGCGCGACTCGCGCGCGCGCCAACAGACCCACGTGCGCGCCCGACTGCGCCCGCCAGCAACTGCCTGCGCGCGCACCTGCACGCGCACGGGCGCGGACAGACCCGCGCGCGCGCCCAACAACCCCGCGCGCACCCCTGCGCGCCTGCACCCCTAAACCCCTCACCAGCCCCTCCCACACACCCAAACACACTCACCTAGCATGCAAGACATCCCCAACAGCCCCTACTACTAAAAAACCAAGCAAGGAAGGGGGAAGAGCTAACCAATTGAGGGGGGCAAAGAAAGGGGGGTTCGAGTCCCCTCGTGTGCACCCACGGTTACCACCACCACCACAGCCCCTCAAGCTCCTCCTCTTCTTCTTGGCTGGAACAACAGGGGCAAAGGCCCAAGGCATGAGGGGGGGGACTAGGGAGGAGAGAAAGAGAGAAAGAACCAACTATATTAACAACAACACATACACAAACCTTCTTGTGCTTCTTCTACACCTTCTTGTGCTCCTTCTTGTCCTTCTTTTCCTTCAAAACCAGCACACACACACACTTAAAAACAGAGAAGGAGAGGGTGTGTGAGAGGGAGTGAAAGAGACAGGGAGAGAGCTTCAAAGCTCCATTGGGGGGGGTTATGGGAAGGAAAAAGGTGGGGGTGAAGATAGCTTAAAACCACCCACTAACACCAAAAATAACCAAACTTTGCTTAGCCATTAAGCAAGAGGGGAGTGAGGTTACCTAGGGTCACCATAGACACCAAATATCCCTATACTATTCCTCCCATAAAACCAGTAACGACCGAAACCTGGATAAGGTTCATAACTGCATAATTTTCCAAACGTTACCGGAATTCAATGAAATTTTTATGGGTAGTACAGAATGGTACCAGGACCCATAATATGCAGTCAGATTCCCAATCGGAGTATCCTAACTCACACAGATAGCTAAAAAGCCAAATTTTAGCGACTCCGATCGAAAAAAGAAAATTTTGAAAATGGCCAGAAATGAACCAAAGGTTACCAATAGGTCAAAAAGCGACACATATATAACATTCTCCCCCCCGTAGGAAATTTTATCCACAAAATTTAATATAAAAACATCTAAGAAGGAAAAAGATGTGGATATGCATCACGCATGGCGTCCTCGCACTCCCAAGTGGCCTCGGCACCAGAACGGTGCCGCCATCACACCTTAACCAATTGGACGGTCTTGGTGAGGAGCCTCTATTCGCATCGGTCCAGGATCTCAATCGGCTGCTCCACGAATGACAAGTCCCGCTTGAAGACGAGTTGCTCGAACAAGATGACGTGAGCAGGCTCAAGTATGACAAACGGGCCAAGAAAGGCTGACACAACTTGCCCCGAACGTCGAAATTGAGGTTGCCCTTAAACCGGGACACCTTGAGGAAAACATGGTCGTCAAAACCGAAGGTAAGCTCCTGGCGACGATGACCTACGTAGCCCCCTGACGGTTTAGGGTGGTGCAGAGGCACACACGAATTTTCCAGGCTACCGTAAGGTCACAATTTTTTTTTAATTTGCGGCTGCTCCAACGGGCGCTCTTCAACCATCCCAACACAAGGGAGGTATAAAACAGCGCCTGTAGAGTGCCTTTTCCAATTTCATCTGGATGCACGAATGGCAGTCGTCTCATAGGCAAACCCCTACCCAAAGGGTGGTGCCTCATCCAACTGCCCCAATTCGAGCATGCAGCAAAAAGCATGTCCTCCAAGGTCAAAATCGTCCACTTGCCAGGCTGTCCGTTGATGATGAAATGCTATACTTAAATGAAGGCTCGCACCAAAGCCTGCCAAAGGTTGCGCAAGCACCTCAAAGTAACCCACGCGTCTCGATCCGAAATAGCGCCGACTAGATCGCCATGAAGACGAACAATCGCGAAGGCTCATATCCGCGTTGAAGCATCCAGAGACTCAGTTAGACAGATAGGGAGGGGAAGTGCAGACTTAGTCAGTCAGTCAATGATCACCCAGACAGCGTCGTGACCCAAACGTGACTTTAGCGGGCCCGCAACGAAATCCATGATAACTCACTCCCACGTCCACTGAGGAATCTCGATGGACGAACGCCTTCAAACGCGACGATCCATAACTTCACCTGAGGGCATGCCGACCAACAACCTCAACGAAGGCTACCTTAGAACAGCCCACGGAGGTCTAAATGGCCCACCACTTTTGAGATCCTTGTAGGCATCTGGCTCATTCGTCTACCCCGATGGCAGTACTCAAAATTCATAGTGCTGAAACGGTCATGAAAGGCCATTTACTTAATGCCCAACTCCCGGATCTTCAATTAGGGTACCCTGCGCGAAGATCGATCAACGGAAAGACACTGGCTCCCAGAGCTGGTCAAAATAGATCATCAATTTGCGGCAAGGGGTACTTGATCTTCAACCCCTATGGGGAGATTAAAAATAATTCCTGGGACGATTAAGTCCAAATTCTGCTCCTCGAGCAAAGCTGGCGCTCATGATGTCTCTTACATGCTAGGTAAGCCTCTCGACCGCACTTAATCCACAAGACACGCAACAGGAGGTTGTCGAACCCCGACAACACATATGCGACGTCATCTATCTGATATGGCGGTTGAGTCCCATTACGAACGCTTAGCGAAGCGTCCCCTCATTTACGACCCATGGGGCAAAACGCGACAGTACCGCAAACTGTGCTTCACATGCTGCCACCAATAGGTCGCCCAACTATAACCATTGGAACTCACGCATCATGCACACAATGGGCAGATTCATCACGGGGAGTCCACGATCCCTGTTATATTTGTGTCACTTTTTAGCCTATGGGTAACCGTTGGGTCATTTCTGGCCATTTTCGAATTTTTCATTTTTCGATCGGAGTCGCTAAAATTTTGGCTTTTGGCAATCTGCATATTATGGGTCCTGGTACCCTTCTGTACTACCCATAAAATTTTCATTGAATTCCGGTAACGTTTGGAAAATTATGCAGTTCTGAATCGTATCCGGGTTTTCTTCGAAACTGATTCGTTAAGTGGAATAGTGTTGGGATATTTAGTGACTAAGGTAACCCTAGGTAACCTTACCCCCCTCTTGCTTAAGAGCTAAGAAACCCTTGGTTAATTTATATGTGAGTGGGTGAGTTTAGCCTAGGTTCACCCCCCTTTTCATCTCTCTTTTCACCCCCCCCCCCCAAGTGAGTTTTGGGGGGGCTCTCTCTCTCATTTTTCTCACACTCGTAACCTCTCTTTCTCTCCTTCTACAGCAGCTGCTGCTGTGTGTATTTGTGTGTGTGAGTGTGTGTTGTTGAAGAAGAAGAAGGGGAAGCACAAGAGGTAGGGTTTGTGTGTGTGTTGTAGTGATTTGTTGTTGTTTCCTTCTCTATTTTTCTTCTCTTGGTTCCCTCTAAGACTTCCTTTGGCCCCTGTTTTCAGCCAAAGGGAGGCTGAGGAGGTGGTGGTGTTGGTAGTGACGGTTGCGGAGGCGTCGGTGTGCCAAGAGCCCCGAATACACCCCTTTGTTTCCTTCCCTCCATCGGTATGCTCTTCCCTCCTTCCTTACTTGTTTTGTTTAGTAGTAGGGGTTGATGGGGGTGTCATGCATGCAAGTTGTATGTGTTAGGGTGTGTAAGAGGGCAAGGTAAGGATTGGGACTGATCTGGGCGCGCGCACGGGGTTGTCCGCGCGCACAGGGGCGCTGGCACGCGCAGACGGGGCGCTGGCGGGGGGGGGGGGCGCGCGTGCCCGCAGATGCGCGGGCGTGCGCGCGGGGCTCCGGCTCGGGCGTGCGCGCGGGGCTCCGGCTCGGGCGTGCAGAGCGCGCGAGTGCGTGCAGGCGCACGCGGGGGTGCGCGAGCGCGCGCGGGGAGCGCGAGGACGGACGCGGGAGATCGCGCACGCGTGCGTGCACGTGCGGGTGTGTGCGGGGGCCACGCGTGTGGCTGCCCGAGGGTTCGGGTTGGTGTCGGGGCTCCCGGATATGCGTGCGTACGTGCGTACTCGCATGCGTGCGGGCCCGTATGCGTGCATATCCAAGTCTTTGGCGTTTCTAGTTAATTTTAAGTATTTTTATGTAGTTATACTCACCATTTTTTATGCCCTTGTCGTGCAGATCTTGGCAAACGGTCACGCATCGACCCGGATTGCGGTGAGTGGGTCGATCCAACCCAGTTGGGAGCCGTTCGATGCACGTAGACGTGCGTTGGCCTCCCCTGGGGCACCATAGCTGCATATTAATCTTATTTTTTATTTATATGTTACTGCATGCTTTGTTAGGTTGCATCCATGACATATTAGTTATAATATGCTAAAGACTGTATATTCTAGTACCATGTGTAGGAGCCCATACATGCTTAGTGTCACGCCCCAGGGCGGCCGTCCCCGAGACGTGGCAATAATATAATATCAGCTATCATAAACAAGAGGTCAACAATGACTCCAATAAACAATACACAAGGCTAATGAAGCAATGACAACTGATAATACAACTGAAAAGCGGAAGCATAAACTATCAATAAGTCTGTAAACCGAAAATATTATTACAGACTCGAATACACAATCACTGTCCTGTGAGAGCCAAGTCTAGCCAATAAAATACAACAAGTGCCACACGCACGAATTACCAATACACAGACTCTAGGACTGCTGACAGCCTCGCACTCGCCAATCCGCCGGACAGAACGTTTCCACGCACGCAAGACCACGCCATAGGAAAACTCCAGCTCCACGCCCAACAACGCCCCTGTAAAAGAAACAGTACGCGAGGGGTGAGCTACAAGCTCAGTGAGTGGTCGGAAACCGAACACCACTATAACAATTTAATGTTAAGGCAATTTCCTTTCAAGGAAAGACATGGGTTGAAACCCAATGGATAATAGGGTCACACGGCGGTGCAACCCGTCTCACCCACACCCTCACTCCCGAAGGGAGACTCTTGGGACTCTTGGGGAGAGACCATACCGTTTGTCAAGGAGACGCGGAATTACTGGTCTAAACAACACTATTGGGATCATCTACATAGAGATAGTTGTTATCGATATCTCTCAACATCGATACTTAACCGGACCCAACCAATATGGGAACGGGTGAACAAACCAATGGGTCACGTAGCGACGTGACTTAACACATTCATCGCCCCGACCCTGAAGGGGAGCTCCAGAGAGACCCGGGGACAAATGAGGGTTAACCATAACACCACGTGTTACTGGTTAACGAGACACAACGCGTCCATCTGCTACGAGGTAGAGATATACTTCGATACCTCAAGCGTCAAAAGTAACTAACCCAGAGTATACTCGATGGGTATTTGGGTCACGTGGCGACGTGACAACAACTCATCCTCACCCTAGCCCCCAGAGGGGTGACTAGGGACTTTTGAAACGAACTCAGTTGCTCTACACCCATCGTCATCCGGTAGCCCTCTCCCCGGGAGCCTCTACCTGGTAGCCTCTCCATGACCGCTATCTCTACCATATGGGCGCACCAATAGGTGTCATAAATACGTCTGGGAGCACCCCACAGGACAACTACGAACCGGGCAGCTTCAACACGGATCCGACGAAGGGGAGAACGACTTGAAGCCTGAAATATCACTTGGTAGCTCTCTCCCGTGCAGCCTCTACCTGTCGGCCTTCCACGATCAGAACATTCCCTAGATGTGTACCGCGGTACGCATCGGTAGCACCTACAAGTGGTGGCACCATACAGGACAGCTCCTATGTCGGGTAGCTTCGACTCATGACGATGTCAGGAGGAAGCACCTTGCGTTCGCAATGCGAACCCTATGGGAAAGCCAACTACCCTTGGTACTTACATACATATATCGATGATATCGAATACTCTTGTATTCCCACACGGAGGCGTCGCTCAAACGCCAGGACTATCTCTACACTCGTGTAGAAAAGCCAGGGGCATAACCCAATAGGCGGTTCAGACACACGCCTGGCACGGGTAGGCCCAAGTTAATGCCGTAGCTATCGGTTTAACAAAGTCGATGCCACGATGAATTCTTCAGAATTCGATACGAATGCATCACTCGGATGCAAGGGACGATTACATCGCTAGCGCTTTAACTAATAGGGTACGATCCGACCGCGGGTCATACCCTTGCCTATTACGGATAGGCCAAATTAGTTAACATGCGCGCATATATATATATATATATGAGGAGAAACATAACATGATAATATGTGCCACATGCACGATAATATATATAACTATAGGGGTACTCCCTAACACGGATTTACATCATAAACAACAAATCATACAAATAGAAAAGCCAACAGTCCCCTAACACTTGAAAAGCCAAGAAAAATAGAAGGGGAAACTTACCATTTTAGGCCTCATGTCATTTTAGTAATAATTTATATAGAAATTGATCGTATTACACAAGTATTATCGTAGAAGATACAGTAGTATAGGTGTTTAATTTGCTTGAAGCCTTTAGAATCATTGTAGTCCATTGATCCCATGATCTTTTATACCTACTTGTGATGGGCCCATTTTCCATGTTAAACTTCACTCACTTTACACCTCATCCCACCCCTTTTGACACATGACCCTTTAAACCTACCACCAAGTGACACTTGGCAACACCCATACCACACACACAAGCCAACAAAAACCCATATTTCACTCTCTCTCTCCACACACTCACAAGAAAAGAAGAAGAGAAGGACCTGGGGAGGAGAAGCCACCGAGACCCCTTTTTTTCAACTAACAAGTACTCTCTCTCACTCTTTATTTTTCTTTGATTTCTCTCTCACCGAGACCTGTGTAGGACCGCAGGTTACTGTTGATCTTGCGGGACAACTTGGAAAAAAGGATGGTGAGGTCAATGATTCCCTTTTATCAGCACCAAATTCAAGTCAGCATGAATTAGTTGGTCCTGCAGAAGACATTCCAAAGAAGGATTCACATACTAGAGGACAACACAAGGAAAAAAGTGAGAGGAAGAAAAGAAGGAAACATAAAGACCGACATGAAGATATCTCCACCAAACAAGGGCAGTCTAAGGCTCCTGAATTTGTCAAAGCTGCTACAGAATCCATCTCCGTTGTTCCATCTGAAAAGAAGCAAAAGGAGGAAACTAGCAAGGGAAAACGAAAATTGGATACATATGCCGTGGAAGACCATGGAGACATTCATGCAAAAGCTCAGGCTCAAAGTAACCAAGACCACCCAACTAATGGTATTCCTCATCCCCATGTTTTTGGCATCTCCATTAAGTTCTGGTTCTGTGATTGACGTTAACTAATTTTGTGTGATACAACATTGCATACGAGTTTTCTGCATGACACTTTAAACAAAAAACAAAACCACAAAATATGACTCACTTGCCATGTAGATTTATGAATTTAAATTGATTCACTAAAGCTTATAGCTTAAAGGCTTTGAATCTTTTATTCATCACCTTATTATATCATTTAGAATTGGCTAGTGGTTTACTGTCATAGTACCCTTGATTTGATCACTTGTCTTTTGAATGATTGATCTTGTGCATTCACATTCATTAACTCAAGTTATTGGCTTATTCCTACCTCTAGCTTTGCTTTATGGTTATCGATCTCCACAGCGCAAAAAATTTATTGGCATATTCAATCTTCTTATCCATTGAGGACATATTATTCCTGTTGTACCTTGAAGTCTCATTTCATAATATCCCTTTATTATGGAATTTTGTTGTGAAAAAAAAAATCCTATTGGAGTCAATCATGTGAAATATAATGTATTTTGGCTGGAATGATGAACAATTGACTGTTTAGTCTTTTTTATTTCTTGTTTGCCTGTGTTTGAGTTAAAAATGACTACATTTGTAGTATTAGAAGACTACATTTCCCATAAAATGGTCTGCTATTTACTAGTTGAGTGAAGATAGTTTACCTGTAGTGCTGGGTATATTGTCCTGACAATTGTTTCAGCAGAAACTGCAGCACTTATTTATAAACGGGATGCTCCAAGACTCATAGTCTTTTCATTGTAAGTAAAATAATTCAAGTGCAATAGCATATTTAGTATGAACAGTAGTTGATGTATTCGATATTATAAATTCATAGTAGTCTTCTTAGTTTCATTGCTATTCTTTCCTGGGCTGCACTCTCTACCACTGCAGAAGAGAATAAACAGCTGTTACTATCTTAAAAGGCTTTGTCTACTTCAAGTAGGACATGGCATTGCAATTAGATAAAAACTTTGTAGTTGATGTACCACTTCATGTCCGTTTTTAGGCCATGTAAATTCCCACGCTAGTTTTGCAGGTCCAAGGTCAGTACAAATATATCATGAAAGAATTCCTTGTATGGTTCTAGTAAATTTTAAAGTCGTAAATTTTACTGCATTCCTCCACAGACAAGCTTCCTCTCCAGAACCAGTCTCTTTCAATGTAAGTGATATGATGCTATATCTGCGCTCAATTCATCTAGATAATTGTGGAGAGTTCACTTGTCTCCCCTATTCAATTCCTCATACATATCTCCTCTATTCAGTTCCTCATACATGTTTGTAACAATATGTGTTAATGGGTTTCCCTTTCCCTTTTTACTTATTTTGTTTTGTACCTTGGGATTCTCCCCTTTGATATAATTATCAAGGCTGGATGCCAATCTTTTCTCTTTTTGAAAATTGCATGCCACCCTACCCTGCCCTTTCGTTCCTCACAATGTCTAATTAAGTTCTTTCAAATAAATCTATTATATAACTTAGAATCCAATTGAAATCTGTTCCCATTTGATTTTTTTTTTCTTTCCTGGTCTCTTGTACAAGAAACTTGTGGTTTTCATATTTTTCTGGAGTTTGTTTATTCTTTCATCTTTTAGCTCTATATATAATGTTAATAAATGACATATTTCATAGTAATTATTGAAACTGAACGAGTACACATGTTCACTCTCAATGATTGTTTTCCTTGTACTTTACTTAATTGGCAATTATCCCTTTTCCCCTTCTGCCCAATGAATGTTTCCATGAATAATAACTTTGCATTGCATGTGATGATAATGTTCCGGTTGTTATGAATTGAATTATCACATATTAATTAAATCAATTAAAATTTGGAAAAAAAATTAAGAAGTATATTGCATCCTAGAGCAAACGATTGGGTTTCTCAAGTGATTGACTTGTGATATCTATGGTTAATTTAATTAATGTCATATTGATTCACTGCAATGCCTTTGTTTCTGCAAACAGACCAGCTACGAGGAAGCCATAGTGTCTGAGCATCTGTTGCCGCTTTATTTTGAATTGTAAATGCCATGAAATGACTGTGATGAGTCCTCTGCCGATTTTGAACCACTATTTTGAAATGCCATGAAAGTGTGGAGACAGGTTTGATGGGTCTTGTGCATGAACCATTTTTGTGGAAGCAGAACATTTTTTGTAGTTGAATGGTAATTATGGTATCTTTTTGTACATCATTTTTTAGGCTCAATAGATTTTTGAGCATGTGTTATTTATCTATATTTTGTGTTCTTGGCAGTACAAGGATGATGAGACTATGAGATATCCAAGTATCTAATCATGCTTTAAAAATCTTTCTTTTGGTGCATATTTATATGCTTTTTCCTTTATTAGCTATTGTAAGTTCGCCTGTTCACCTGACTCATTTGGCCTATATTTTGGGAGCTTTGCCGCATGAGATGGTCAAAGTATTGCCCCAAAGCCCAAACTGGGTATGTGAGTGGGGTTAGTTTCATTTTTCAAACTTGACTTCTACAACTTTGAATTCCTGTTTCCTTGGAAGGACAATGATATGAAGTCTCATATGATAAAAGTACAGTATTATGAAATTATATCTAGATAAACTAAGGGTAGTGATAGACCTACTACCTCACTTAATTTTTTCACTACCTATAATTACAAAAATGTTATTATTTATTTAATTTTTTAAATAATATTATTCAATTAATTCATTTGAACCAAATAAAAAGTAAACATTTCATATAGAAAAATGCTATTATTTTCTTTTCTAAACAAGTGGAGTTTGTTTAAAAAAGACTCCACTTGTTTAGAAAAGAAAATAATATTTTTTGTATATATGAAATGTTTACTGTTTATTTGATTCAAATAACTATTTGTTTGATATTTTTGTTTCTTATACTTATATATATATCTATGAATGATTTTAAAAAAGACTTAAATAACTTAAATGACATTTTTGTTTTTCATAAGGACTTAAATGATTGTATAATTGATTGATTCTTAGAAGAAAGTTGTTGTTTTGAAGGGTTCGACACATCCATGTCGACACTTGCTCAGACAGATCGACGGGTCTCTGTCGTCCTAGTGAAACACACTTTGACTGGGCCTCTGTCAACACTTATTCAGACAGTTCGACGGACCTCTGTCGTCTCAGTGAAGAACATTGTGACTGGACGCTGTTGAACTGGGTAGTAGGAAAGGGAGACGAAAAAATAAAATAAATAATGGCATTTTTGTAATTTTGGGTAGTGGGAAATAATAACTCGGATAGTGGAAATAGCTTTGCCCATAAACTAATGCATTTTTTTAATAGAAAAATAAATAAATTGGAAAACTCTACTTTTGGAATGTATAGACGGTTGATGGATTGCTTTTGGGCTGCAAATGGGGGTTATAAAATGAACCGAGTGTATTATTATCATATAATCTATATTTGTATACATTGCGGCAATGTTTAAAAATCGTACCGATAATTGAACTTGAAATATAAGCGGGTTGAGGACATTGGTTCAACCATTACATTAATCAATTTTAACTATGGCATCATGACACAATAAATATATAAATAATAATTATTAAATAAACATTTTAGAAATCCTTGCACAATTGTAAGTTTTAATACTTTTCAAATTTTTATTCATCATCATAGCATGATTTTATCATGCAAAATATAGCATTTTATTAGATTTATGTATTTTAATAAATAAATAGTTGTAAGTTGTAAGAATGAAAAAAGAGTCATTTAATCAACCCGTAGTTGATTCTCAAAAACATTCGATTCAACAAGTGGGTTAGGGTTGATAGTAGGATATGATAAATGGAAAACCTGCAAACATGACCCTATTGGGACAAGTGGGTTAGGGTTGATAGTAGGATATGATAAATGGAAAACCTGCAAACATGACCCTATTGGGACGGGTGTGGGATTCAAGTGAAAAACATGTCCCATCCCGTTTTATCCCATTTAAATCACTTATATCATTCAAGAGATATGTAGTTGATTTAGGGTTAGGATTTATCTGGTTCGGTAATTGGCATTACAACATGTACCAGAGGGGCACCGATGTACAACTTTTGAAATTCTTGGGGATATTTCTGCAAGAATGATTTTTACAGGGGTATTTGACAACAACAGAATATAATAGGGGAACATATGCACACAACTTTTGAGAGTTTTAGTGTGGGATAAATAAGTAATTTCACTTGGTAGAGTTAAAAAACGGACTATGGTTTACTTTGGATTTTAAATGGTGACTAACAGAAGGTTACTTTTGCAATACTTTTAAATATTACAGGGGTATTTTTGTCATGGAGTATATAAGAGGGGTAATTTTGCAAAAAATATGTATATATACAACAAACCCAAATTAATATTATACTATATTTAAATAAAACTAACCTCATATATATTATTATTTTCAAAATTGATAAAATACTTGAGTACAGATTAAATAATATTATATAGCATATTGAGTAAATATAGTTATTTTGTTTATAATCCAAAAAAGAATACAAACATTATAAAAAAATTAGATTCTTAAACACATTCCCTTCTAAATGGGGTGGGATGAGACATGAGGGGTTCTACGCAGTATACGAGCTATACCACCCTAACATGCAAATATCTAGCATATTTAGGGTTTAAGATGCCCCAAGGACGTGCGGTGCACGACTACGTGCATCAAGCGCGTCCCGAAGTGTTGGATCGAACCACTCACCTAACGAGCGCACGGCTCGCGAAACGCAAGAGAGCGACGAGTTGAATCCGAAGCCCGATACCAATCCGCCAAGGATCATCCAATGGTTGCATTTGGCTATAACAAGCTGCTCAACACCACGAAGCACTCCGAACGCGTCTGAGCACCGCAAGCACGCCCTCGAGTACCCCGTGCACGCTGCCCATGCACCCTGCACGCATCAAACAACGTCAAGCACGTCCTCGAGCACCTCGTGCATGCTTCCCACGCACTCCGCACGCATCGGGCAAGGCCAAGCACGCCCTTGAGCACCTCGTGCACGCTGCCCGCACACTCCGCACGCATCGAACAACGTCAAGCACACCCTCGAGCACCTCATGCACGCTTCCCGCGCACTCCGCACGCATGCGAGCACCTTATGCACGCTTCCCGCGCACTCCGCATGCATGCGAGCACCTCATGCACGCTTCCCGCGCACTCCGCATGCATGCGAGCACCTTATGCATGCTTCCCGCGCACTCCGCACGCATGCGAGCACCCCCACAAACATGTGGCATGCACACCAGCTACAAAAGAGATGGCTGAACCCAACCGAGGAGAGCGGGAGGTCCATACGCGGCTCCGGCATGCCCGCACACCGCTGCTCCACCGCCAACACCCCCGACGCCCCGCACCTCCTTACAAACAACACACCTTCAAATACATTGGAAGAGGAGACTCCATCACCACCTCCACCAACAACCAAGCACTCCTTATATGCATAAGAACCACAAAAAGAAGAGGGAAAACTCACCAAAGGAGAGGGGGGAAAAGGAAAGGAAAGGGGGGCGTAGGGGCTCGCAAGCGCACCCTCGGCCACCCCAACCGCAACCACCGCAACCACCACCTCTTCCTTGCTCTTCTTCTTCAATGTGGCATTACAACAAACACATGGGGGGCTGCTGTCCAAAGGGGAGGGGAAAACAATGAGGGGGAGCTTGAGGAAGATGGATTAAGAAGGGAGGATAACAAAGCACAACAACAACATAAACACACCTTTTCCACTCCTTTTTGATCTTCTTCTCCACCACCATCACCTCCTCCACCCAAAACACATACAAAAGGGGGGCTGGACCAGAAAAGAGAGGAGGAGAGACCCAAAGTCGTGCACATTTGGGGATTAAATAAGCAAAGGTCGAGTAAATGACCAAGTCATCCTCGGACTTAAAACCTCTGCGCAGCCTTCACTTAAACGGCCATAACTTCCTCAATACAGATCAGAATTGCACGATTCCAGTGGCATTTGAAAGATAAGACGATTATCTACAACTTTCATGTTTACACCCAGATCAAATAACCTCTCCAGCTATTCCAAAATCTAGGCTAAACATCTTACAGGGCTGCTGCCTGGATTTCTCAACTTCGGGGTATACTCGGAAAAATACCCATAACTTTTAATATACGAATCCAGTTGATCCAATTCCACTTCTATATGGAAGCTATCACCAAACTTAACATCTCATAATAATATCGGATTTTTATCTCTTCGTCTTGGATTTTAACAAAATCAAATCCAAATATCAATCCGAAAGTGTATAATTCCAAAAACGTTATCGGAATTAAACGAAAATTTTATGGGCAGTATTAAACTGTACCAAGACCCATAATATGTAGTTATATCTTCAATTAGAGTCCTCCAGTCCTAGCAGGTAGCTAAAAACCAAAATTTTAACGACTCCGATCGAAAATAGGACTCTAAATGACACAGGCCTAACACTTAGATGCCACGATCCATGTTAGCATGTCCTTGATCCATGCATGTTCGCATCTAGCTTAATTTAGACTAAACCTATATGAATATGCATAGGATAAGCATGCCTTGGGAAATATTATAACATTGTTATTGTGTTATTAAATGCTACCATGTTTAAGTCCTTAAATAAATTCTTCATAGTATAATTAATCCTTTCTTCCTACTCGGGATTAAGGGACCTTGGGAAGTCACCATTGAGACCCGGGCTATGGTGGTCCGTGTTCCTTGTTTGGTTGTCGGGGTATCCTATGTCGGGACCTCAAGGTGCCCTCCCAAGTGGTTCTTTTCCCAGGTAGGCAACATCTTATACGTAATATATTTATTTATACCTGTATGAGCCATGAATCTTGTCTAAATGAGTTTGGACAAGTGTATGACCTATTAGGGGGTCATACCATGGCATGGTCACTACGAATGAAATGTCTTCCCCGCATCTGAGTTATGCGCCCTGGAGGGAATTCATGAGAATTTGTTGCGCTTATCGGTTTTGATAACCGGTGATGACGGATCCAAAGGGATCATATCCACGAGTATAGATTGGTTTCTTTCCTTCGTTGGATCCGCGTAGGGACTTCCGGGTTGAGACAGTCGGCCTGACAGAGGGCTCCCATCCGTAGGTGCTGCCGATTTGTGAGGATGTGCTGATCATGGGAGTATACCAGGTGTGGGCTTCCCTGGATACGAGCTACCGGTGGACTAAAGGCGTAGAAACAATCTAAATTTCTTCCCAAGAGCCTATACCACCCCGAGGAGGGGGTGAGGGTGAGGGTATTGCTCCCTAAAGTCCTATGTCACCCTGTGGGGGTGAAGGTGCGGGAGTTGTGGGCTCGGGTTGATACTCGACCCACCAGCATAAGTAGTTAACTCCCTATGGTGGAATTTCATTTAATTATAATGATTAACATGAATTGTGTTGCATGGATTGTTCCATTCACTGAGCGTGTGGCTCACCCCTCGCATATGTTTTCCTTCAGTTGACGCTGAGCCGGATCCGAGAGAGGAGCTCCCCTTGGCGTGGTACGAGTAGGAGACCCTCGTTCACGTTGGATGTCTTGCGAGTGAGAGGCCATCATCATCCCCCTTTTTCCTTGTATGTATTCTACTTGTGCTTGTGCACGGTTTATGGATTGTTGATATCATTTATATGTTTGCCACGCCTCGGGGACGGCCACCCTGGGGCGTGACAAAAGTTGGTATCAGAGCCTGGTCCTGTCAGAGCCAATTGTCTTCTTAGAGATGAGTCCTAGGATTTCTATATGAGTATTCTGATCCTAGTGCTGGTTCTTTAGGTTGCTGATATGCCTCCTCGGAGATGGGCGCGTGGGCGTGGTCGCCCTCGGGCTTCGGAGGTTCCGAACCTACCAGAGGCGAGGAGTCTACTCGAGAGTCCTCGGCCATTGGGTCAGGACCTGCGCAGGAGCCTCCTGCATGGGAGCGTGCTTACGCTCGGATAGCGGATCTACTGGAGACTCAGACTAGGGCACTGGAGGCCCAGACAAGAGCACTGGCTGAGCAGGCACGAGAGATCCAGGAGCTGCGGGTGGCCCGTAGGGCGGTCCCGCAGGTACCATTAGCTGCAGATCCACCAGTAGTGCCAGAGGTACCCCCTGTACCGGCGGAGATTCCCGTGGAGGAAGTTCATGGACCCGAGGAGCGGGAGGAGGAGCTCGAGGCTGCGGCACGGGTGCATCAGGCTGGCCTCATTGCCTTTCTGAAGCTTCACCCACCCAAGTTCCATGGCACGACGACGGATCCACTTGCCCCAGAGCGTTGGTTGATGGAGATAGACAAGATCTTCTCGACCATGCACTGCACCGACCGCCAGCGTGTCTCGCTGGCCACGTTCATGTTGAAGGGTAATGCGGCCGACTGGTGGGCCGTCCGATCGGTGGACATCCCCGAGGGTGTGGGGCGACTTCTCTGGGCCGGGTTCCGGAACCACTTCTTGGCGGAGTACTTCCCGTTCTCGATGCGCCAGCTCGTGATGCGGGAGTTCGAGCAGCTGACGCAGGGTGCCATGTCAGTGGCGGATTACTCCACACGTTTCACAAGACTCTCTCGGTTTGCCCCTGCCTTGGTGATGGACGAGGAGACGAGATGCCGTCGGTTCGAGATGGGTCTCAACAGCACCATCCGGGTGCACGTTTCCTCAGAGGCACTCTCAAGGTACACCGACCTTGTTTCTCGTGCGAAGACAGTCGAGCGCGACCTCGGGGTTCCCCCAACGGTTCATACCCCAACAGGGATGCCCCAAGAGCCAGGACCAGGGTCGTCGCAAGGGCAAGCGGCCCCGCGAGGATCGATCAGCGGCCGCCGCTACACCTGTTGAGGTGGTGTCAGTCCGGGGTCCTGCACCCATTGCTGCCATTCCGATCCGTGCTAGAGGACCGGAGACGCGACGATGTTACCACTGCCAGCGAGTCGGGCATCTGGCCCTTGTTTGCCCTGATGCAGATCGACCTCCTGTGCCTCGACCGCAGCAGCAGCAGCCACAGAGACAGCAGCAGCAGCAGCAGCCACAGGGTGGCCATGTTGATCAGAGGAGGCAGCCAGCGCAACCTGCGAGGCGTGCCCCTGCTCCTCAGCCGCAGCTTGTTCAGGGTCGTGTTGCAGCACTTACGGCCGGCGAGGTGCAGACTTCGGGTAGCATTGTCCTAGGTATTATTTTGATCTCCTAGCTTCCTGCTTTTGTGATATTTGATTCCGGGGCCACGCACTCGTTCGTGTCTCCCGCTTTCGCGAGACGAATGGGTGCGGTGTCGGCCCCTCTTGATGCCTTGTTGGAGATATCAGTATCGGTCGGAGACCGGATTCTCCTCCGTTCTGTTTATCGACGGTGTACCATGGAGTTCGAGAGCGACACCGGTTCCAAGTTTTGAGGGTGTGGCGTATTATCCATTAATGGGCGATGTCTTCTTTCAATTTCCTGCTCAGGATTAAGGATCCTTGCCAGGTCATCATTGAGACCCGGGCTAGGGTACTCCGTGTTCCTTGTTTGGTTGTCGGGATATCCTATATCGGGACCACAAGGTACCCTCCCAAGGGGTTCTTTCCCCCAGGCAGGGAATATCTTTGAAATATCCTTTGGATGATTGTCTTTCCCTCTCACTTGGAAGGTGCTGAAGCGAGTGGTGTTGAGTGCGATCGAGATGGAGTGTTACGGTACGAGGTCGAGAGCGTGGACTTTCTGTGATGAATTTGCCCAAGGAGCGCATGATGCTGAAGTTCCAATGATTATAATTTGACAACTATGTTTTCGTGAAGGTGTCCCGGTTAAAGGGCATCCTCAGCTTTGGTGGGCGGGGCAAGCTAAGTCCGCGTTTTATTGGCCGTTTCTCATCCTTGAGCGGGTTGGAGAGGTAGCCTATTGCATAGCCCTGCCCCCACAATTGGCTTAAGCCATGACGTCTTCAATGTCTCGCAGCTGAGGCGCTAAGTCCACGATCCTGCTCATGTCAACGCGTTCGAGCCGCTCGTCTTCGAGCCGGGCTTGTCATTCGTGGAGCAGCCGATCAAGATCAGGGAAAGGCGCGAGAAGAAGCTCCGCACCAAGACCGTCCAGTTGGTTAAGGTGCGATGGCAGCGCCGTTCTGGTGCCAAGGCCATTTGGGAGCGCGAGGACGCCATTTTTCATCTCTCTTTTCACCCCCCCCCCCTAAGTGAGTTTTGGGGGGTCTCTCTCTCTCATTTTTCTCACACTCGTAACCTCTCTTTCTCTCCTTCTACAGCAGCTGCTGCTGTGTGTATTTGTGTGTGTGAGTGTGTGTTGTTGAAGAAGAAGAAGGGGAAGCACAAGAGGTAGGGTTTGTGTGTGTGTTGTAGTGATTGTTGTTGTTTCCTTCTCTATTTTTCTTCTCTTGGCTCCCTCTAAGGCTTCCTTTGGCCCCTGTTTTCAGCCAAAGGGAGGCTGAGGAGGTGGTGGTGTTAGTGGTGGCGGTTGCGGAGGCGTCGGTGCGCCAAGAGCCCCGAATACACCCCTTTGTTTCCTTCCCTCCATCGGTATGCTCTTCCCTCCTTCCTTACTTGTTTTGTTTAGTAGTAGGGGTTGATGGGGGTGTCATGCATGCAAGTTGTATGTGTTAGGGTGTGTGAGAGGGCAAGGTAAGGCTTGGGACTGATCTGGGCGCGCGCGCGGGGTTGTCCGTGCGCATGCACGCACAGGGGCGCTGGCACGCGCAGACGGGGCGCTGGTGGGGGGGGGGGGGGGGGGCGCGTGCGCGCAGATGCGCGGGCGTGCGCGCGGGGCTCCGGCTCGGGCGTGCTGAGCGTGCAAGAGCGCGTAGGCGCGCGCGCTGGGGCGCTCGGACGGACGCGGGAGCGCGTGCACGCGTGCGGGTGTGTGCAGGGGCCACGCGTGTGGCTGCCCAAGGGTTCGGGTTGGTGTCGGGGCTCCCGGATATGCGTGTGTACGCGCGTACTCGCATGCGTGTGGGCCCGTATGCTTGCATATCCAAGTCTTTGGCGTTTCTAGTTAATTTTAAGTATTTTTATGTAGTTATACTCACCTTTTTTGATGCCCTTGTCGTGCAGATCTTGGCAAATGGTCACGCATCGACCCGGATTGCGGTGAGTGGGTCGATCCAACCCAGTTGGGAGCCGTTCGATGCACGTAGACGTGCATTGGCCTCCCCTGGGGCACCATAGCTGCATATTAATCTTATTTTGTATTTATATGTTACTGCATGCTTTGTTAGGTTGCATCCATGACATATTAGGTATAATATGCTAAAGACTGTATATTCTAGTACCATGTGTTGGAGCCCATACATGCTTAGATGCCACAATCCATGTTAGCATGTCCTTGATCCATGCATGTTCGCATCTAGCTTAATTTAGACTAAACCTATATGAATATGCATAGGATAAGCATGCCTTGGGAAATATTATAACATTATTATTGTGTTATTAAATGCTACCATGTTTAAGTCCTTAAATAAATTCTTCATAGTATAATTAATCCTTTCTTCCTACTCGGGATTAAGGGACCTTGGGAAGTCACCATTGAGACCCGGGCTAGGGTGGTCCGGGTTCCTTGTTTGGTTGTCGGGGTATCCTATGTCGGGACCTCAAGGTGCCCTCCCAAGGGGTTCTTTTCCCAGGCAGGCAACATCTTATACGTAATATATTTATTTATACCTGTATGAGCCATGAATCTTGTCTAAATGAGTTTGGACAAGTGTATGACCTATTAGGGGGTCATACCATGGCATCCGTAGGTGCTGCCGATTTGTGAGGATGTGCTGATCATGGGAGTATACCAGGTGTGGGCTTCCCTGGATACGAGCTACCGGTGGACTAAAGGCGTAGAAACATTCTAAATTTCTTCCCAAGAGCCTATACCACCCCGAGGAGGGGGAGAGGGTGAGGGTATTGCTCCCTAAAGTCCTATGTCACCCTGTGGGGGTGAGGGTGCGGGAGTGGTGGGCTCGGGTTGATACTCGACCCACCAGCGTAAGTAGTTAACTCCCTATGGTGGAATTTCATTTAATTATAATGATTAATATGAATTGTGTTGCATGGATTGTTCCATTCACTGAGCGTGTGGCTCACCCCTCGCATATGTTTTCCTTCAGTTGACGCTGAGCCGGATTCGAGAGAGGAGCTCCCCTTGGCATGGTACGAGTAGGAGACCCTCGTTCACGTTGGATGTCTTGCGAGTGAGAGGCCATCAGCATCCCCCTTTTTCCTTGTATGTATTCTACTTGTGCTTGTGCACGGTATATGGATTGCTGATATCATTTATATATTTGCCACGCCTCGGGGACGGCCGCCCTGGGGCGTGACAATCCCAACCTCATACCGTAACACCCAATCTCGATCGTACGCATCACCACTCGCTTCAGCACCTTCCAAGTTAGAGGGAAAGGCAATCATCCAACGGATGTTTCAAAGATATTCTTTGCCTTGGGGAAAGAACCCCTTGGGAGGGCACCTTGAGGTCCCGATATAAGATATCTAGACAACCAAACAAGGAACACGGAGTATCCAAGCCCGGGTCTCAATGATGACCTCGCCAGGTCCCTTAATGGATAATATTGAAAGAAGACATCGCCCATTAATGGATAATACGCCACACCCTCAAAACTTGAAAGCCGGTGCCGTTCACAAACTCCATTATTACCAACAATACCGATGTCCAGGAACGAAGCTCCATAATCGAAAAGGGGTATCGAATTCTCCTGAATTCCCCCCAGGGCGCATAACTCAGATGCGAGGAAAACATATTATTCATAGTGACTATGCCATGGTATGACCCCCTAATAGGTCATACACTTGTCCAAACTCATTTAGACAAGATTCATAGCTCATACAGGTATAAGATATTCCTGTCTGTGGAAAGAACCCCTTGGGAGGGCACCTTGAGGTTCCGATATTGGATATCCCGATAACCAAACAAGGAAACGGAGCACCCTAGCCCAGGTCTCAATGATGACCTCGCAAGGCCCCTTAATCCCGAGCAGAAAGTTGGAATTAAATATACAATATATAATTAATTAAAGAATTAATCATGAAAGCATGTAATAATATAACAATAACGTACATATTATCTAAGGCATGCTTACACTTATGATTTTCATAGATAGGCGAAGGACATGCTTGGGCTAAGTGGGGCATGTAGGAATCAATGTTATGCTAGCATGGACATGATGCATAGACAAGCATGGGTCCCTATGCATGACACTAGCATGTATAATCCTAGCATATTATCTCCAACATGACATGGATGCAATATAGCAAAGCATGCAATAACATATAAATACAAATAAGATTAATATGCGGTTATGGTGCCCCACGGGAGGCCAATGCACGTCGACGTGCATCGGACACCTCCCAACCAGGTTGGATCAACCCACTCACCGCAACCCTGGTCGATGCGTGACCGTTCGCCAAGATCTGCACGACAAGGGCATCAAAAATGGTGAGTATAACTACATAAAAACACCATAAAATTAACTAAAAACGCCAAGACTCAGATATGCACGCATACGGGCTCACACGCATGCAAGTACGTACGTACGCACACATATCTAAGTGGTCCGGCACCTACCCGAGCCCTCGGCCAGCCACACGCGTGGCCCCTGCAGACAAATTGCGCGCGTGCTCAATAGACCCTTCGCGCACCCCTGCACGCCCGCACCCATAAACCCCTCACCAGCCCCTCCCACACACCCAAACACTCACCTAGAATGCAAGACATCCCCAACAGCCCCTACTACTAAAAAACAAGCAAGGATGGGGGGAAGAGCTAACTAATTGAGGGGGGGGGGAAGAAAGGGGGGTTCGGGTCCCCTCGTGTGCACCCACGGTTACCATAACCACCACCACCACAGCCCCTCAAGCTCCTCCTCTTCTTCCTGGCTGGACAAAAACAAGGGCAAAGGCCCAAGGCATGAGGGGGGGGGGGGACTAGGGAGGAGAGAAAGAGAGAAAGAACCAACTATATTAACAACAACACATACACAAACCTTCTTGTGCTTCTTCTACACCTTCTTGTGCTCCTTCTTGTCCTTCTTTTCCTTCAAAACCAGCACACACACACACTTAAAAACAGAGAAGGAGAGGATGTGTGAGAGGGAGTGAAAGAGACAGGGAGAGAGCTTCAAAGCTCCATTGGGGGGGGGGGGGTTATGGGAAGGAAAAAGGTGGGGGTGAAGATAGCTTAAAACCACCCACTAATACCAAAAATAACCAAACCTTGCTTAGCCATTAAGCAAGAGGGGAGTGAGGTTACCTAGGGTCACCATAGACACCAAATATCCCTATCCTATTCCTCCCATAAAACCAGTAACGACCGAAACCTGGATAAGGTTCATAACTGCATAATTTTCCAAACGTTACCGGAATTCAATGAAATTTTTATGGGTAGTACAGAATGGTACCAGGACCCATAATATGCTGTCAAATTCCCAATCAGAGTGCCCAAACTCACGCAGATAGCTAAAAAGCTAAAATTTTAGCGACTCCGATCGAAAAAAGAAAATTTTGAAAATGGCCAGAAATGACCCAAAGGTTACCAATAGGCCAAAAAGTGACACATATATAACAAGCGTGTCTGGGCGTGCGGCTGAGTGCGCGGGAGTGCGCCAACGGGCGCGGAGGTGTGTTCGCACATGCATGCACATGCGTATGCTTGCGGGGGGCCACGTTGTGACTGTCCGAGGGCTTGGGTAGGTGCCGGGGCACTCGTATATGCGTGTGTACGTGCGTACTTGCATGCGTGCGAGCCCGTATGCGTGTATATCTGAGTCTTAGGCATTTTTAGTAAATTCCAAGTGTTTGTGTGTCATTTTACTCACCCCTATTGGTGCCCTTACCTTGCAGATCTCTTTCGATGGGATGCGCAATAATCCAGGTATCGGTGAGTGGTTTGTTCCAACCCTTTGGGATGTCCTCGATGCACGTAGTCGTGCATCGCGCATCCATGGGGCATCTATGCACCCTAAATTTGTTAGATACTGCATGCTAGGGCTGTATGGCTCGTATATTTCGTAGAACCCCCTAATCTATCATGTACGTGCCTATGTACAGTATTAATCATTGAATGATTGTATTTGCATCTGTGTTGTGTGTTAATACGGATGTATAGAATATGCATGCCTTAGGTAGTCCCTATTTATTAGTACTACCCCCTATGTTGTAAGCCTGTGTAAATAACAAGTACATGCCTAATATTTTCCTAGTCAGGAGACTTGGGCACGAGGTATAGTTTTTGTGCCCATTTAGATGGGACAAAACTATGGCCTTCCTGAGATGATGTGGACTCATCTCTCTCTTGCCCTCTCTCCTTGCGCAAACTGAGTAAGTAGATGTGGTTCCTACTTAGCTTAGGTCCGCTTGGGATTATCGGTATGCACCGGTTGGTGCGCGAGATTGCGCTTAACCCTTCCCCTTAAGATAGTAATATCCAACGCATGCTTGTATCATATTTTGTCTGATTGAATGATTAATGTGCCTCATATGCATGTGTAGTTAGGTCATGCCTTGTATGTGTGTTGCATGATTTATCGTTTATGATGTATATTTGTGTTAGGGAGTACCATATAATTAATCATATGTTATTGCGCATGTTAAAACTAAATGGCCTATCTGTAATAGGAGTGGGTATGACCCGCTACAGGTCCGTACCCTATTAGTTAAAGCGCTAGCAATGAAATCGCCCCTCCCTGCATCCGATGATGCACTCGATGGAATACGGGAGAATTCATCGTTGTGTCGATTTTGTTAAACCGATAGTTACGACATTAAGTTGGCCCTACCCATTCTAGGCGTGTCTATGAAACGCTTGTTAGGTAACGCCTTGGGCTTATTTCTGCACTAGAGCAGAGGTAACCCTTGCATCCGAGCGATGCACCCGAGTGGGAGTACAATAGTATTGATTATCTTCGATATGTGATTATCGAGCATAGTTATAGTTTCTCCCAATATCGTCCGTGTAGGAACTTCCCAGCATTGAAAACGCTGTCTTGGCACCGAGCTCTCATCCGTAGGTATTACCGATGCATTCGGGATGTACTGATCGTGGGAGTATGCCAGGTAGAGGCTACCCGGGAAAAGGGCTACCGTATGATTTGAGAACATAGAGTCACCCCCCCTTCGTTGGATCCGTGTAGGAACTTTCCCGCATTGAAAATGTTGTCCTGGCACCGGGCTCACATCCGTAGGTATTACCGATGTATTCGGGACGTACTGATCGTGGAGTATGTCAGGAAAGAGGCTACCCGGGGAAAGGGCTACCGGTGGACCAAGGGTGTAGAGCTAACAGAGTTATACCAAAAGTCCCTAGGGTCACCCCTGCGGGGGCTACGGTGAGGTTGAGTGTGTGTAGTGAGTCACGTGGTGTCGTGACTCTCGTACCCGTCGTGTCACACCCCAGGCGGCCGTCCCCGAGACATGGCAAATATATACATGATATTTGCAATCCATACATGAGATCAAATAAGGACTCCACAACATCAAAGGCAATAAAGCAATAACCAAGTAACTGACATCAAATATATACAAATAGCGGAAGCTCAAAGGACTAAGTCTGTAATTCAAGGACATATTTACATACTAGAGTACACAATCAACTGTCCCGTGAGAGCTAATATACACAACAAAAGACATCAACAATCCACATACCGTGCACAAGCACAAGTGGAATACATACAACGAAAAGGGAATGCTGATAGCCTCTCATTCGCAAGACATCCAACGCGAACGCGGGTCACCTACTCATACCGCGCCAAGGGGAGCTCCTCTCTTGGATCCGACTCAGCGTCAACTGGAGGAAAACATATGCGAGGGGTGAGCCACACGCTCAGTGAATCAAACAATCCATGCAACACAACTCATATTAATCATAACAAGTGATTAGATTCCAACAGATGGAAATCAACTACTTAGTTGGTGGGTCGAGTATCAACCCGAGCCCACCACTCCTGCACCCTCACCCCCACAGGGTGACATAGGACTTTGGGGATAATGCTGACCGTTCCTACACCATTCGTAATCCGGTAGTCTCTTCCAGTGTGGCCTCTACTACCTGGTAGCCTCCCACGTCCACTATCTCTACTACGTGGACAGACCAGCAAGCGTCGTTGATAGTACCTGGGAGCATCTCATAGGGTTCTGGCCTCTACCGGTTAGCCTTCCAAGATTGCTATCTCTACCTCATATCATTCATAGTGACTATGCCATGGTATGACCCCCTAATAGGTCATACACTTGTCCAAACTCGTTTAGACAAGATTCATGTCTCATACAAGTATAAGATGTTCCCTGCCTGGGGAAAGAACCCCTTGGGAGGGCACCTTGAGGTCCCGATATAGGATACCCCGACAACCAAACAAGAAACACGGAGCACCCTAGCCCGGGTCTCAATGATGACTTCGCAAGGTCCCTTAATCCCGAGTAGAAAAATAGGAATTAATTATAATATGAAGAATTTATTTAAGGAATTAAACATGGCAGCATTTAATAATATAATAACAAGGTTATAATATTTCCTAAGGCATGCTTACACTTATGCTTTTCATAGATATGCTAAGAACATGCTTGGGCTAAGTAGGGCATGTAGGAATCAATGTTATGCTAGCATGGACATGATGCATTGACAAGCATGGGTTCCTAGGCATGACACTAGCATGTATAATCCTAGCATATTATCTCTAACATGACATGGATGCAACATAGCGAGACAAGCAAATAACATATACATGCCAACAAAGCTAATATGCAGTTATGGTTCCCCAGGGGAGGGCAATGCACGTCCACGTGCATCGAACGCCTCCCAAATGGGTTGGATCGACCCACTCACAGCAACTCGGGTCGATGCGTGACCGTTCGCCAAGATCTGCACGACAAGAGCATAAAAAATGGTGAGTTAACTACATAAAAACACATTAAAATTAACTAGGAATGCCTAAGACTAGACATGCACGCATACGGGCTCGCACACACGCAAGCATAAACGCACGCCCGAGCCCCCCAGACCCAACCCGAGGCATGCTGACCCTCATCACGCCCCAAAACACACCCAGCAGCCCTGGGCAGCCCCACATGTGCCCCTACACGCGCACGCGCACCCTGCCCACGGGCATCCTGCCGTGCGCGCCCAGACGCACACCATGCGCGCCCGCTGACCTTCCCCCACGCGTACGCACACACGCACGCCCATGCGTACGCGCCCACCAGCGCCAGCCTGCGCGCCCGCCTGTGCACACGCGCAGCAGCCTAACACCCCTCCCCAGCCCCCCTCACACACCTAACACAATCATCTAGCATACATGACTTCCCAACAACCCCTAACACATGAAAACCAAAGGAAAATAAGGATGGGAGAACTCACCAAGAGAAGGGGAATGGAAAGGGGAGACTCGGGGTCCTTCGATGTACCCGCGACCACCTCAACCACCACCACCACTACCACGCCTCCACAGCCTCTCCACAGCCCTCTTTGGCTGAAAAATAGGGAGGGGAAGACATGAAAGGGAGTTGAAAGAAGAGAATCAACAACAACAACAACCATAAGCACACAAACCTTTGATTTTGCTTCTCTTGTGCCTCTTCTACTTCATTGTGGCATTTCCACAAACACAAGGGGAGGGTGTGAAAGAGAGAAGGAGAGACCAAGAGAGGTCCACGTTGAGAAGGAGAGAGGGGTGAAGAGAGTGACAAAAGTCACATTTTGGGGGGGTGAACACAAGGAAAAAGAGGGAGGTACACATAGGCCTAAACTCACCCTCTAACAAAGAAAATAACCAAAGCTTACTTGGTGGCTAAGCAAGGGGGGTGAGCTTACTAAAGGTCACCATAACCACCAAAATATCCCAACACTATTCCTCCCACAAAACCAGTAACGACCAAAATCCGGATACGGTTCAGAACTGTATATTTTTCCAAACGTTACCGGAATTCAATAAAAAATTTATGGGTAGTACAGAATGGTACCAGGACCCATAATATGCAGTTAGATTTCTAATCGGAGTACTCAAGCTCACGCAGATCAAAAAATGAAAAATTAAAAACTAGCCAGAAATGACCCAAAGGTTACCAATGGGCTAAAAAGTGACACATATATAACACGTCAAGTATACTCTGGGTATATTGTGCCTAACGCTTAAGGTATTGTAGTGTATCTCTACCTCGTAGCCGTTAGACACATAGTATCTTGTTATCCAGTAACACCAGGTGTTATGGTTAACCCTTGTTTTCTCCCCAAGAGTCCCAAAGCCTCCTTTAGGAGTGAGGGTGAGGGTGAGGTTTGTTCACGTCGTCGCGTGACCTTGTTAATTGTTGGGTTTTACCCATGTTTTTTTCTTGAAAGGAAATTGCCTTAACATTAAATTGTTGTGTGGGTGTTTCGTTTCTAGCCACTCACTGAGCTTGTAGCTCACCCCTCGTGTACCGTTTCTTTTACAGGGCGTTGTTGGGCGTGGAGTTGGAGCTTTCTTATGGTGTGGTCATGCGTGCGTGGACGGCGGGTGGCAAGTGCGAGGATATCACCAGTCCTAGAGTCATGTATTGTAATCGTGCGTGTTGCACTGGTTGTATTTTAATTGGGCTAGACTTGGCTCTCACAGGACATTGATTGTGTATTCGAGTCTGTAATAATATTTTTGATTTACAGACTTAGTGATATTTTTATGCTTCCGCTTTTCAGTTGAGTTATCAGTTATCATTGCTTGTTAGCCTTTTGTACCATTTATTGAAGTCATTGTTGACCTCTTGTACTTGATAGCTGATACTTTACTTATTTGCTACATCTCGGGGATGGTCACCCTGGGGCGTGACAGGTAGCCCTCTACCTGGTATACTCCCATGATCAGTACATCTGTCGAACGCATCAGTAGTACTTACATGTGGGAGCCCTCTGTTAGGACAGCTTCAACGCTGAGCAGACCAACATGGATCCATCGAAGAGGAGAACAATACCACGGTCGCAATATCATCCAATAGCCCTCTCCCGCGTAGCCTCTACCTATCGGCCTTCCACGATCGGTACATAAGACAGATGGGTACCGCAGTACGCATCAGTAGCACTTACAAGTGGTGGCACTGCACAGGATAGCTTCGACGCTGGGGCTACGGTGCACGATGATATTCGGAGGAAGACTTCGCATTCGCAATGTGAACCCTATGGAAAAATCAACTACTCAAGTTGGTAGGTCGAGTATTAATCCGAACCCACCACACCCACACCCTCACCCTCACAGGGTGACATAGGACTATTGGGAGAGATCAGACTGTTCTACACCCTTGGTCTACCGATAGCCTTTTCCCCGGGTAGCCTCTACCTGGTATACTCCCACGATCAGTACGTCCCTGAACGTATCAGTAGTACCTACGGATGGGAGCCTTCTGTCAGGACAGCTTTTCCAATGCCGGGTAGTTCCTACACAAATCCAACGACGGGGAGAAAACAATCTACTCTCACGGATACGATCCTCTTGGATCCGTCACCGGTTATTAAACACCAAAAGGTAACGAATTCTTATGAATTCCCTCCAGGGCGCATAACACAGATGCGGGGAAGACATATTATTCGTAGTGTCGATGCCATGGTATGACCCCATAAGAGGTCATACACTTGTCTAAACGCATTAGGCAAGGTTCATGACTTAACATAGGCATAAATAAAGTATACAACATGCAATTAATTATACAAGGAATGGCCTACTTAAACATGCATGCAAGGGCACAATAATCATTCAATCATATGAAGTATAACGGCAAGCATGCGTTGGATATCGCCAACTTTTGAGGGAAGAGTCAAGCACGATCTCATGCACTAACAGGTGCGTGCCAATATTCTCAAACGAACCTAAGTCGAGTAGGAACCGCATCTACTTACTTAGTTTACACAAAGAGGGAGGGCGAGATAGAGGGAAAGTCTCATCCTCTCTGGAAGCTGGTCATAGCTTTGCCCCAACAAGATGGGTGCAACAACTATACCATGTCCTCCAGTCTTATTACCAGGGAATATTACACAGTGACTTGGTATTTACATGCTTACTAACATAGGGATAGTATACAAATAAGAAATACCTAAGGCATGTCATATTCTATACATACATACAAATACACAAGGAAAACCCAATCAAGAGGGGCGCATGCAACACAATCATTCATAAACGAATACACTACATAGGCAAGTATATGGTAGAATAGGGGGTTCTAGGCAATATACAAGCTATACTAACCTAACATGTAAGATATCTAGCATATTTAAGGGTTAAGTGTAGCTATACTACTTATTTATGTAAGTAAGTATAGCCTAGGTACGCTATCGATGCGCGACGCACGACTACGTGCATCGAGCACATCTCGAGGGTTTGGATCGAACCACTCACCTAACGAGCGCACAGCTCGCAAAATGCAAGAGGGCGACAAATTGAATCTGAAGCATGATACCAATCCGCCAAGAATCGTCCAATGGTTTGGGTTAGGCCGCAACAAAGTGCTCGATACCCCAAGACACACTTTGCATGTGTCCAAGCAACGCAAGCACGCCCCAAGCACCCCATGCACGTTGCCCACGCACTCCGCATGCAAAGGAGAACACCAAGCACGCCCTCGAGAACCCTGTGCGCGCTGCCCACGCACTCCGCACGCATCGGACAATGCCAAGCACGCCCTCGAGCGCCCGCAACCCCACAAGCCGCTCAACCAATCTCGAGCATGCAATGCACCAATTCTACACCCCTTTAGCACATAAACACAAGTACAAGTAATGCACGAGGAAAATTATTGGAAGGAAGAGGTGAACGGGCATACAAGGTTCACTCACACATACCCACAAAGAGTTGGCGTGCACACATACACAACACACAACAACCAACCGTGAGCTTCTCACCCTCAACCTCTTCAATTCCATGCGCACACAACAATAACACAAGGCAATGGAGCTTCCAGTCCTTGTCTCAAATAATTGCTTTGTCGATGCCGCTATCCGATCGAAGGAGCCGCCGATGGCGATGATGTAACGACTATGACTTTTAGGGCGTAATTAACCTGCTTTATGGTATGTTTAGTATTTCAAATTTTTAATAATTTGGCATGGTAAGATTCCTCATTTCGTTGGCTTTCCAACGCTTTTACGGATCGTAAATTGGATGTGTATAGGCCAAATTATGGCCTAAGTCAAAGCAGGCCATTTTTGGAAGGAACAATGGCAATGATTGTGATTTTTCAGGATTTAATTGAGTCATATTTTTGTCCCCACGTGCGTGCGAGGCTATTAAGTCTCCTCTCTCTCTCTCCTTTGGCATTGAAACCAAAACCTTAAATTTCTTTTCTTCCTTCTTTTCGGCCACATTATTGAGGCGTTCGGGGAGGGTTCGATCTAAGGGATTTGGTGAGTATTTTAATGAGTTTTAAAGAGGTTTAGATTGTAGTGAGTCCCTTTGGGTTGTTGTTTTCATATGATTTCGTTTTAAGGTTTTCCAAGCAAAGTGAAAGGCGTTTTCTTCGAAATCTTTAATGATCTCTTATGATTTCGGTTCAGGTGTTATATCAGAAGTATGTCAATGATTTTATGATGTTTTTACAAGATTTGATGACATTATTGAATCGCAACGTATATATATTAATGCTATGATTTCCTAGGTTTTTTTTGGAATTTGTCATAACCTCAATGGCTTTAGATGATCTCGGATTTCATGTTATGACAGTGATGTTTTAATGTTTTAAAATGGTTGTAAGTCCTTCTTGTAAAAAAAATGTTTAAGTGTATACCATGTTAGTTTTATTCATTTATGTAGAAATCATGTTTTGATATTTTAAAACCTTGTTTTAAAACTTTATATGCATATATCCAAACCAGGGATGTATTTTCATGAACTTTGGAGATTTAACGTAGATCCTTATTATTTTCGTACCTATGATTGATCTAGGGTTTTCGGAGATGTTTTAAATAAATCATTTTTTTGTTTTAAATCGATTTCTCAAACACGTGATCGATTTGAATACAAGATTCTCACTGTTTTCACACCGTTTTAAAATGACCCATGTTTTATTTTCAATGATAAAAGATTTAAAGAAGTTTACAAAAAATATATAGGGTTTCGTGCTTTTGTCCCGAGACAGCCCCTGTAGGAGCCGTCGGGAATGTTCGGGACGGCTCCCAAAGGAGCCGTTGGTGTTAGGCCTGTGTCATTTAGAGTCCTAATTTCGATCGGAGTCGCTAAAATTTTAGTTTTTTAGCTACCTGTTGGGGTTTGAGGACTCTGATTGAAATATAACTGCATATTATGGGTCTTGGTACTGTTTAGTACTGCCCATAAAATTTCCGTTTAATTCTGATAAACTTTTTGGAATTATGCAGTTTTGACTTGGTATTTGGATTTGGTTTTGTAAAAATCCAAGATGAAGAAGTAAAAATCAGATATTATCATGAGACGTTCAGTTTTGAGATAGCTTCCATATGGAAGTGGAATTGGATCAACTGGATTCGTATATCAAAAGTTATGGGTATTTTTCCGAGTATACCCCAAAGATGAGAAATCCAGATAGCAGCCCTATAAGATGTTTAGCCTAGATTTTGGAATAGCTGGAGAGGCTATTGGATCTGGGTGTAAACATGAAAGTTGTAGATAATCTTCTTGGCTTTCCAATGACTTTGGAATCATATAATTCGGAGCTATATTGAGGAAGTTATGGCCGTTTAAGTGGAGGCTGTCCAAAGTTTTTAGTCCGAGGATGGCTTGGTCATCTCCCCCTCATTTGCCTATTTAACCCCCCCCCCCCCCCCCCCAAATTCCACGACTTCAGCCTCACTCAGCCTCAGTTTGGCCTCTCTTTTTCCCATTTTTTGTGTGTGTTTGGTGTATGTTGAGGAGGAGAAAGTGAAGGAAGAAGTGGAGGTGAGTGGTTGTTGTTGTTGTTGTTGTTGCGTTGATGTTTCTCCTCTTCCCCCCCCCCAGCTGATCATGGTCTCCCCTTTTTTTGGTTCAGCCCCCCATGTGTTTGTTGAAATGCCACAATGGCTTAGAAGAAGCAAGAAGAGCTAGGAAGAGATGGTGGTAGCGGTGGTTGCGGTCGAGGTGGGCGAGGGTGTGCTTGCGAGCCCCTCCATCTCCCCCTTCCTTCCCCGCCCCCTCTCCTTTTGGTGAGTTTTCCCTCTTCTTTTGCTGGTTTTTATGCATGCTAGGAGTCATGCATGTGATGTATTTGGGTTTGGGTGCATGTGGGGGACATGGGAGAGGGTTTGGAAGGCTGGGCGCGCGCGCAGGTCCGTCCGCGCACGTGCGCAGTGTCGCGCGGGCGCGCAGGGGGTATCGCGCGGGCGCGTGGGTCGGGCGCGCGTGTCTGCGTGCGGGCTGCGCGCGGGGCTCCCTGAGGGTCTGTGCGGGGCTGCCCGGGGCCCGGTTCGGGCGTGACGAGGGTCGGCACTCTTGGGTGGGTGTCCGGGGGGCTCGGGCACGCGTGCGTGCGTGCATGCTTGCGTGCGTTTGAGCCCGTTTGCGTGCATGTCTAGCCTTAGGCATGCCTAGTTAATTCTATATATTTGTATGATTGTTTTACTCACCCCTTTTGGTACCCTTAACTTGTAGACCTCATCGGATGGGATGCGCCTCAATCCAGGTATCGGTGAGTGGTTCGATTCCAACCCTTCCGGGAGTGCTCGATGCACGTAGTCGTGCTTCGCGCTTCCATGGGGCTTTATTTGCACCCTTAATATGCTAGATATCATGCATGCTAGGTTGTATAGCTCGTATATTGTGTAGAACCCCTATTCTACCTTATACTTGCTTATGTATTGTATAGAATATGGCATGACTTAGGTAGTTTTGTTTGAAATACTACCCTATTGATTTGTCATATCAAGCATGTTTAACTTGGGTTAATAACGGGGTGTATGCGTAATATTCTTCTGATTTAGGACTTGAGGGTGTGGTATAGTTGTTGCACCCATCTGTTGGGGCAAAGCTATGACCAGCTCGACAGAGGACGAGGCATTCCCTCTCTCTCGCCCTCCCTTTTTTCGCGAGCCGAGTAAGTAGATGTAATTCCTACTTGACTCAGGCTTGCTTGGAATTATTGGCATGCACCTGTTGTTGCGCAGATCGCGCTTAACCCTTCCCTTCTAAGTTGGTGATATCCAACGCATGTTAGTTTATATCTTCTGTTTTCGCATGATGGCTACCATGTATGCAAGTTTAAGTAGGCCATCCTTGGGTATTAATTGCATATTATGTATATGCCTATTGGGCCATGAGCCTAGTCTAATGAGATTAGACAAGTGTATGACCTCTTATGGGGTCATACCATAGCATTGAGACTTAGAATAAAATGTCTTCCCCGCATCTGAGTTATGCGCCCTGGAGGGAATTCATGAGAATTCGTTGCGCTTATCGGTTTTGATAACCGGTGATGATGGATCTGAGAGGATCATATTCGCGAGTTTAGATTGGTTTCCTCCCTTCGTTGGATCCGTGTAGGGACTTCCTAGTTGAGATAGCCAGCCTGACAGAGGGCTCCCATCCATAGGTGCTACCGATTTGTGAGGATGTGCTGATCATGGGAGTATACCAGGTAGGGGCTTCCCGGGATAAGGGCTACCGTGGACCAAGGGTGTAGAAGCAATCTAGATTCCTCCCAAGATCTATGTCACCCATCGGGGTGAGGGTGAGGGTGTTGGTGTGAGTGTGGTTGGCTCGAGTTGATACTCGACCCACCAGCTTGTTTAGTTGGTTTTCCTATGGGGTTCGCGTTGCGAACATGAAATGGTTTCTCCCAATATCGTCGTACCGGGGCCCCGACGTTGAAGCTGCCCTGACAGAGTACTCCCACTTGTAGGTACTCCCGATGCATTCGGCGAATGTACTGATCATGGGAGTGTACCAGGTGAGGCTACACGAGGGTGGACCACCGGACGATATTGCGAGCATGAATCGTTCTCCCCTTCGCTGGATCCGTGTGGATGCTTCCTAGGTATGAGCCGCCCTGGGTGGTCCCCCACCTGTAGGTACCATCGATGCGCTCGACAGTGTACTGACCGTGGCCAGCTCCAGTAGAGGCTGCCCGGGAGAGCGCTACCAGATGACGAACGGTGTAGAACAGCAAGTTTTGCCCTTCAAGTCCCTAGGCTCACCCCTGTGGGGACTAGGGATTAGGGCGAGGGTGGGGTATGGTCGCACCGCCGTGTGACCTTGTTAACCGTTGGGTTTCTACCCATGGCTTTCCTTGATAGGAGATTGCCTTAGTATCGAATGATAGCTCACCACTCGCGTACTGTTTCCTTCTACAGGGGCGTTGTTGGGCGTGGAGCTGGAGCTTCCTTGTGGCCTGGTCTTGCGTGCATGGAGCGTTCTGTCCGGCGGATTGGCGAGTGTGAGGCTGTTAGCAGTCCTAGAGTCTTGTGTATTTGTAAATCGTGCATGTGGCACTTATTGTATTTTATTTGGCTAGGCTTGGCTCTCACAAGACAGTGATTGTGTATTCGAGTCTGTAATAATGTTTTTGATTTACAGACATTGATATTTTTATGCTTCCGCCTTTCATTTGAGTTATCAGTTGTCATTGCTTCTTTAGCCTTGTGTATTATTGGAGTCATTTGTTGACCCCTTGTATGATAACTGATATTTTATATATATTACCGTGCCTCGGGGACGCCTGGGCATGACAGTCAGTCTGTTAAGGGACGGCCCCTGTAGGAGCCGTCGGGTTGTGTTTCAGATAGACGCTATGGGAGCTGTCGGGAAGGTCTGTGATGGTCCCTATGGGAGCCGTTGGATTATGTGTCTCCAGATACCCTCGGGGTCCATATTGTTTGTACATATTATGATTAGCTTGTATTGTTTTCAGATCGGGTTAGGTTTCCTTAGACCTACTGGAGTTATTTCGGATTTGTGGGTGGACCTAAGGTGAGTGGGTCTCATCTCCTATGTAGTTTTCGATGGTTTTAAATGAATGATTTTAAGATGTTATTTTATATACAACTCGAGCATGTCATATTATATAGGCTGATGCCCTACTATGTATCGTATTAAAAATGTTATTATATTTAAAACTGTCGCATGCATTTTACTAAAGAAAATATGTGCTGATCATGCATGCATCGCATTCGCCTAGGTGACGAAGGCTAGGTAGCTTGGTATAGGTGACTACGGTTCAGAATAAACCCAATTTTAGGTGACTTATGTCTAGGGGACATGTGTCTAGGTGACCCGATTTCCTGCGAAAAATCATTGCGGCTAAGTGCCGTAGATGGCTAGGTGCCATACGGACATGCGTGTCCATTGCATTCATACGCAGCATGTGTTTTGACTGGATCTTGAGACCTGCATCTTGAAATGAGATTTCTATTAAGTTGGATTATCAAAATTATCGTATTTGCAAATATCATGTTATTGTATGTTGTAAATTGTTTCTTATGATATTTTATTAAAGACTTTGATATCAATTATTATTGGGACCTAAAAGGTCCATTCACTGAGCGTGTGGTTGCTCACCCCTCCCTTCCCCAACTTTTCAGAGTAGCCGTTGACGATTGTTGATCTCGGTGGTGGAGATCGTAGCTTGCGCGTTATATTCTGTTGCATTTAGGTGGTTGAATAAGCCTTCCTTTGGCATGTAGTTTCTTTAGTCTCTTTCAGCAAAAATCGTTGAATGTTTGTATTAAGTTTATTTCGTATGTAATAATCCGTGTTTAGGATGAATTATATTTAGATCCTGGTTTTTTTTTCATTGGTATGATTTTAAAAAAATCTATTATGTCTTAAATATCTCGTGTTTTCATGTAAAGTTAGAGGTAACAAATCGTATCAAAGCTTAAATTAGAGACTTGGGTACGGGGGCGTTACAGGATGGTATTAGAGACATTTTTCCTATTAGGGCTAAGGACATAGGATAGAACTGCTAGGTTTGCATTCATATAGGCCACGTTCTAATTGGGTTTTACCTCATTTTGGAGAAAAACTTAAAATGGCGGGTAACAGCAACACTCTGCGTCAGATCTTCACACCCTGACTAACCTGGTGCCACATACGATACAGCACTAGAACGACATGGCATTGTGTCGACTGTGAGAGAATCAGAACCATCCAAACAGTTGGTGATGAGATTTAAGAAGATGGATCCACCAATATTCCAAGGCATCAGCATCAATCACTAGCTTTGAAGCACTAGATCACTGAGCTCGAAGGAGTCTTCAAGACCATGATGCTGACTGACAGCCGACGTACAACTCACCAACTGAGAGAAATTGCTATTCAATGGTGGAACGTCCATCAACAATCGCTGAACCGGGGAATTAAAGAAATCAGCTGGGAGGAGTTTGTAGAAATGTTCTACAAAAAATACTTTTCCTCAATGGAGCGTGATTGTATTGTGCAAGCGTTTCTGGACCTCTGCCAAACTCAAGACATGACAGTGGCTCAATACGAGAAAAAATTCTAGAGTTGTCAGTCTTTGCGCCTCAATACATCCAAATTGAGAGCGAAAAATGTCATCGTTTCCAAGAAGGGCTACGAAGCGATATTCGTCATAGACTGCGGAACCTCCGAATCCGTGTCTACGAAGAGCTGAAGGATTGTGCGCTTGTCACAGAACAAGACTGCTTAGAGTGGAAGAAGGAGAATGAAGCCCGTGCGAAGAACATGAATTATACGCGTCACGATGGTGGTCAGAAGTTCGACAATCGAAAGCGGAACCAAGGTTACACGGGCCAGATCGCGGAGTTCGTAGCAAGGTCATTTGCTATTTTTGCCGGGAAGCGGGACATAAATCAAATGTATGTCCTAAGAAATAGATCGATCCTCGTGCATGGTATAACTGTGGGAAAGTGGGGCATCGCATAGCTGAGTGCCCCGAACCAAAGAAGCCGTGAAATGGAAATCAGCAAGCACACAATGGTGGGTCCGCTGGAGGTCGTCAAAGAGCATCAAGTTGCGTGGTCAGCCAACTCAGCCGCAGTAGCGTGGACAAGTCCATCCATTATTCGAGATGTTCGCGTGACTGATGAGGTAGTCCACGGTACGGTTTCGATTGCCGGGCATGATGCTTTCATACTATTTGATTCTGGAGCTTCGCATTCTTTTGTATCTCTTGATTTTGTAAAAAGAGCATGCTTAGCTGCTAGTCTTCTAGAGAAGCTCTTTATTATTGCAACCCCTACCGGCGAATTGATCGCCATTCGATCGGTCTATCGCGGATGTATGGTCCAGATAGAAGGTCAATGTCTTGTCACAAACCTGATGTTGTTGGAGATTCAGAAGTTCGATGTCATCCTTGGCATGGATTGACTATCTGCATACCATGCCAGCGTGGACTATTTTTCGAAGACCGTGTCATTCGAGATTCTAGGGTTACGAACCTTGCATTTTGTCGGTGAGGGAGGTGTCGGACCATTGGGCCTTATTTCTGCATTGCAAGCACAACATCTTCTAGAGAGCGGTTGCATGGGGTACACAGCAAGTATCGTGGACACTAAGGCGGAAAAGCCGAATATTGAAGGCACATCGGTAATCGGTGAATTTCCTGAAGTCTTTCTAGATGACTTGCCAGGATTGTCATCGGATCGTGAAATTGAATTTTCTATCGATCTAATTCTTGGTAAGGAACGATTTCAAAAGCTCCTTACTGTATGGCACCAGCAGAGTTGGCAGAATTGAAGGCTCAATTGGAGGAACTGCTGGACAAAGGATTTGCACGACCAAGTGTGTCTCCTTGGGGTGCACCGGTATTGATCGTCAGGAAGAAGGACGGTTCGTTACGTCTATGCATCGATTACCGTCAGCTGAATCAGAAGACGATTAAGAATCGGTATCCTCTTCCAAGAATAAACGATTTGTTCGATCAACTTCTGGGAGCTACGGTCTTCTCAGAGATCAATTTAAGGTCGGGCTATTATCAGCTAAAGATCAAGGAGGATATTCCAAAGACAGCTTTTCGCACTCGTTATAGGCATTATGAATTTCTGGTCATGCCATTTGGTCTGACAAATGCCCCTGCAGCATTCATGGACATGATGAATCGGGTTTTCAAAACTTTTCTTGACGAGTTCATTGTTGTCTTCATCGACGACATCCTGATATACTCAAAGAACAAGGAAGAGCATGCTGAACATCTTCGTTTGGTACTTCAGAAATTGAAGGAGCATCAACTCTATGCAAAGTTCAGTAAGTGTGAGTTCTGGTTAGAGAGTGTGACATTTCTCAGTCATGTCATCCCTAAATCGAAATATCAGTCGACCCTTCGAAGATCAAGGCGGTGATGGAGTGGAAGTAACCGATGAATGCTACAGAAATTTAGAGTTTTCTGGGCTTAGCGGGTTACTACAGAGGTTCATTCAAGACTTCTCTAAGATTGCAGTTCCATTGACCCGTCTAACCCAGAAGAATGTCAAGTATGTCTGGATGGAGCAGTGTGAGAGTTTCCAATGCTGAAGCGGAGACTTACGTCTGCTCCTATTTTGACCATTCCATCTGGTCCTGGTGGATACGTGGTATATTGCGATGCTTCTCATCGAGGCTTGGTGGTGTATTGATGCAACACAGGAAGGCAGTCGCATATGCATCTCGTCAGCTAAAGGTACACGAAGTGAATTATCCCACACATGACTTGGAGTTGGCAGCGATGATCTTTGCTCTAAAGATTTGGAGGCATTATCTCTACGGCGAGGAATTTGAAGTCTTCACTGACCACAAGAGCCTGACGTATTTGCAATCTCAGCCAGATTTAAATAATCATCAGAGGCGATCGGTTGAATTTCTAAAGGACTACGACTGTAAAATCCAGTATCACCCCAACAAGGCAAACGTGATCGCAGATGCACAAATCTCAACCTTCGAGAATTTTGTCGCACATGATGATTGGTCAATGAAAACTCTTGAATGAAGAGGCTGATCTTTTTAGTGTGATACGTCCATCAAAAAAGGGTTTCGTTGCACGGCTTATTGTTAAGCCAGATCTCATCGATGAAATAAAGAATGCATAGTTGGTGGATGAAGAGTTGAAGAAAGTATCATCCGACAATGATCAAGGATTGAAACCGGACTTTGCTATCCAGACCGATGGAGTCCTTTGCTATCGAGGTCGCGTTTGCGTTCCAGCAGACGCCGAGTTGAAAATGAAGATCCTTGATGAGGCGCATAGGTCTCGATACACCGTACACCTGGTGATACGTAGATGTATCAAAATCTCAAATTAAACTTCTGGTGGAATGGGATGAATGACATTGTGGAGTTTGTGTCGAAATGCTTGATGTGTCAGAAAGTCAAGGCGGAACATCAAAGTCCAGCTAGAAAACTACAGCCATTGGAAATTCCAGAGTGGAAGTGGGAACATGTCACCATGGACTTTGTGACTGGTCTACCAAAGTCAAAGAAAAGACATGATGTTGTTTGGGTCGTAGTGGCCTGATTGACGAAGTCCGCACATTTTCTGACAATGCGCGTGAATGATTCACTGAAAATGCTAGCGAAGTTATATGTTCATGAAATTGTTCGTCTCCACGGAGCTCCAGTCAGTATCGTTTCATACCAAGATTCGCGTTTCATCTCACGTTTCTGGAATGCTCTCCAAACGGCATTGGGGATGTCACACCCAGGGCAGCCGTCTCTGAAATGTTGTAAATATATATAATATCAGCAATCCACACAAGAGATCAATAAAGACTACACAACATCAAAGGTAATAAAGCAATTAACAAGGTAGCTAACATAATATATATACCTATAACGGAAGCTTAAACGACTAAGTCTGTAATTCAAAGATATATTACAGACTAGAATACATAATCAATTGTTCTGTGAGAGCCAATATATAATAAAAGACATCAAATACAAGCATTGTGCACAAGCACAAGTAGCAATATATACAAGGAAAAGGGGGATGTTGATGACCTCTCACACTCGCAAGACTCAAAACACGACCATCGCTCAACTACGGTACTGTGCCTAAGGGAGCTCCTCCTTCAGATCCAGCTCGACGACAACTGGAGGAAAACATATGCGAGGGGTGAGCCACACGCTCAGTGAATGATACAATCCATGCAGCACAACTCATATTAATCTTTCAAGCAATCAAATCACCATAATTGAAACAACAACATAAGCTGGTGGGTCGGGTGTCAACCCACACCTACCACACCATATTAATTATTCCAAGTAATTAAAGTTTCAACAGATAGAACAGTTACTTAAGTTACTGGGTCAGGTATCGACCCAAACCCACTACACCCTCACACCCACCCTCGGGTGACATAGGACTATTGGGGAAAAGGGGTCAACTGGTCTACTCCTTTCGTCATCCGGTAGCACTCTTCCGAGTAGCCTCTAACTGGTAGCCTCCCATGACTGCTACCTCTACCATATGGGCCCATCAACCGGCGTCATGAATTGTAACGAGCCCCTATCTCCTCCTCCTCCCACTCCCCCATCCCAAACCCTAACATGCATGACCCCCCAACAGTCCCCTAACACTTGAAAAGCCAAGAAAAATAGAGGGGAAACTTACCATGTTAGGCCTCATGTCATTTTAGTAATAATTTATATAGAAATTGATCGTATTATACAAGTATTATCGTAGAAGATACAGTAGTATAGGTGTTTAATTTGCTTGAAGCCTTTAGAATCATTGTAGTCCATTGATCCCATGATCTTTTATACCTACTTGTGATGGGCCCATTTTCCATGTTAAACTTCACTCACTTTACACCTCATCCCACCCCTTTTGACACATGACCCTTTAAACCTACCACCAAGTGACACTTGGCAACACCCATACCACACACACAAGCCAACAAAAACCCATATTTCACTCTCTCTCTCCACACACTCACAAGAAAAGAAGAAGAGAAGGACCTGGGGAGGAGAAGCCACCGAGACCCCTTTTTTTCAACTAACAAGTACTCTCTTTCACTCTTTATTTTTCTTTGATTTCTCTTAATCCAACCGTTGGATCACCTCCCACCTTTTATGAAAATTGTTGTGTGTGTCAAGTTCTATCTCCCATGTAAATTTGAGCATCATCCACCATTAGTCACCAAATTCTTTCTTCTCACCCTTCCTTTTTGGTCGTAGTTTAGGCATCCACGAGGCATAGCATCGCATCCTCTACGATGTAGCGCATGTGGAAGGTGGATATTGGACCAAAGGGGAGGTGGGTGAACCGATCATAAACTCATGTGGATTATCAATTGTTCTTATTGTTTGCCATATTGAATCCATGTCAAATGAGTTATTTTAATGTTGATTTATGTTTACATGATTGGAATACCATGGCTTAACCCCTGTTTCACTTGAATAAACCCCCCTGTTTGACCAGATTTGACCTTGTTTGACCAGAACAACCCCAGATTTGACCCTGTTTGACCAGAATAACCCCAGGTTTGACCTTGTTGACTCTGTTTGACCTGTTTGACCTGAATAGCCCAGATTTGACCAGAATAAACCTAGTTTGACCATGTTTGGTCATATTTGATGTAGGTGTCCTGTTTAATGTTGAATTAGCCAAATTGTTTAAGTTGGTTGATTCGGTAGGCTTATGTAATTTTGATTATGCTCGCAGACTTCTATGAGTTCGATAGTGGTTGTACTACTGTTGGATTGACCGAGATGCGCGTGATTCATCGTGAGACGTAGTACTCGTCTCAGTGAGTGGATCTAACTTGACACTCTGATAGTATAGTTCAATGCAAAGTCATGATTATGGTAATTGTAAAATTAATCTTGTATGCATGAATATGGTGACATCTATAAATATATTAGGACATTATTAAATATGTTCCATTGAGATTTCCTCACTCCTTGACATATATAATTGCATCCTCACATGCTAATACATTAATTAAACTTTAAATATGTAATTAAAGGTAGAATTTGATATTATTATCATATCATATCTTGAATGCGTGACCATGATCTATTATTGTTAACTCTTGCATATTAAGTAATGTTTTCATCATGCTTTGTAGATGCTCATTTCATAATCTAGTTATAGGCACCTTAGGAATAGGGGATCTAATCGAATGGGTCGATCCCATTGCCCGTTATGGCCTATCTTGTAAGTCCTCGACCGGAGTGTGTCGAGCCTGTTCGGGGTAGCCTGATTATGATGCTTCGTGTGAGTCATGAGTGCGCACCCACAATTAAGGCAAAGGTAAACTCTGGGTGTCCTTCACGAGGGGAGCGTTTTCAAGGTTCGTCCTGGACGCCCACGGTACCCGATAGTTCAAATCGGATATGCGTCAGAGTGGTTGGATGACGGAGAGCCTTAGCCAAGATTGAGGGCCTAACGACCCTGTTCGCAAAGTGATGACGCCTAAGGCAGTATCCATTGGTGCGGTTTGAGTTGTAGTCAGGCTTTGGTGGACTTAATGGGTGGAGTGATACTCCCTGTATTGGCCAATGCGATGCGTTTGCAGGAATGGTTCGCTTAGGAGAAGTCACTGCGCGACAGGAGAAAAATGTGAGACATTTGTATGTAGTGACATTTTGTCACTAGGATGCATATCCGTTGCTAACATGGGATGGATCCCCTGTGGTATGGGACGCAGATGGATCTGTCTTTATGTTAGGGATTTAATGAGGTAAGTGTAAGTTGTCCTCCTGTGGTATGGGACGCAGGCTGATCAGCTTATACTCGAAAATCAATTAAATAATTTTATCGGTGTATTGCGGATTGTACTATGAGGTGCCTTGTAGTTGGATTCATTCACTAGGCCCTCACCGGCTTATCCCCTATTGTTATGGGTTTCTTTCAGGTGCTGCACAGGGCGGGGGACTGGATCGTTGAGTTTGGGGTACTACGGTAGCTTTTTGTGCGCCTCCCAGTGATCTGGCTAGAGCCTGTCAGCTGTTCTGTAATCCTTTTTGGTCAGGTGTTTTGTCGCTTTTGTTGGTATGTATCGTGTAATTTTGTAATTATGACTTATGTTCACACGGGACGGTGATTGTGAATTCTTTTGAGGGTCAACTTTATCTGCTCCTTGGCCTTGGATGGTTTATATGTGTATCTATTCTTCTCTTGTTATTTCTTGTCATTCAGTCCTTTGTTATCATGTGATTTAAACTGATTATGCCATACTCGGTATCATATACTTGTCACTCTTTGGAGATGGCCGCTCTAGGGGTGTGACATACCAAGGGAGGGGAAAGGGAAATGGAGGTTTTGGAGCCCCTCGGGTGCACCCGACACAACCTCCACCACTACCACCACCTCCTTAGCCTCACCACCAGCACTCCATGGCTGAAAATCAGGGGCAAGGGGGCATGAGAGGGAAGCCAAGGAGAGGGGAAAGAGAGAAGGGACCAATAACAACAACCACAACACAAATTACTAACCTTTTGTGTTCCTTCACCTCCTTCACAAACTCACACACTTAATAAAAAAAACAAGGAGAGGAAGAAGAGGAGGTCCACAACTACAAAGGGGAGAGAGAGAGGGAGAGAAAGAGAGAGGGGGTATTTAATGTGGAAAAAGTGGGTGGTTGGGGGTTTGACTTGGGTCAACCTAACCAAACTAAAATACAAAACCCTTTGACCTAGTCCATGGTCCTCTTGACTAGTCATGGTCTCCCCTTTGACTTGGTCAAGGTCTCCCCTTTGACATTCCAAAATTGACCAATACCCGAATACGATTGGGAACTGCATAATTTTCTAAAACGTAACAGGAATTCGATGAAATAATTATGGGGGGTATAAAATGGTATCAGGACCCATAATATACAGTTAGATTCTCAATCCGAGTACCCTAGCTCACGCAGATGGTTAAAAGCTAAAATTTTAGTGGCTCCGATTGAAAAAAACAAATTTAAAAAATTGCCAGAAATGACCCATAGGTGACCAATAGGTCAAAAAAGTGACATATATATAACATTCTTCCCCCTTAGGAAATTTTATCCAAAAAAAAGTGACTAAACATCTAAGAAGGAAAAATATGTGGATATGCGTCACGCATGGCGTCCTCGCGCTCCCAGGTGGCTTCAGCCCAAGAACGGTGCTACCAACGAACCTTAACCAACTGGACAGTCTTGGTGCGGAGCCTCTTCTCACATCGGTCCAGGATCTCGATCGGCTGCTCCACGAATGACAAGTCCGGCTCAAGGACGAACGGCTCGAACGGAATGACGTGGGCAGGATCGTGGACGTAACGCCTCAGCTGTGAGACATGGAAGACGTCATGGGCTTGAGCCAACTTTGGGGGCAAGGCTATGCGATAGGCCACCTCTCCAATCTGCTCAAGGACGAGAAACGGGCCAATGAAAAGCGGACTCAACTTGCCCCACACAACAAAATGGAAGATGCCCTTCGACGAGGACACCTTCAGAAAAACATGGTCACCAACCTCGAAGGCGAGCTCACGGCGGCGATGATCGGCATAGCTCTTTTGACGGCTCTGAGCGGTGCGGATACGCTCATGAATCATCTTAACCTTTTCTGAGGTCTGACGAACGATCTCTGGCCCCTCCAACTGGCGTTCTCCAACCTCGTCCCAACACCAGGGAGATCTGCAGCTGCGGCCGTCGAGTGCTTCGTACGGTGCCATTTGAATACTCGAGTGGTAGCTGTTGTTGTAGGTGAACTCCACCAATGGAAGATGCCTCTCCCAACTGCCCCCGAAGTCAAGAATGCAGGCACACAACATGTCCTCCAGGGTCTGAATCGTCCTCTCCGACTGGCCGTCCGTCTGCGGGTGGAATGTTGTATTGAAGTGGAGGTTCGTACCAAGGGCATGCTGGAGGCTATCCTAGAATCTCGAAGTAAATCTCGCGTCTCTATCAAAAATGATGCTAACTGGAGTGCCATGGAAACGAACGATCTTTGAGACAAACAACTGCGCCAGGGTGTCCAGAGAATCGGTGAGTCGGATGGGGAGGAAATGAGCGGACTTGGCCAGTCGGTCGACGATCACACAGATGGCATCACGACCCGAACATGACTTCGGCAAGCCCGAAACAAAGTCCATAGTAATTTGTTCCCACTTCAACTGAGGAATCTCAATGGACTGCAGCTTTTCCGTAGGACGCTGATTCTCCGACTTCACCTGCTGGCATACCAGGTAACGGGCAGTGAAATGGTCAACATCCGCCTTCATCTCGCGCCACCAGTAGCCACGACGAAGGCTCCTGTACATCTTCGTGTCACCCTGATGCACTGTGTACCTCGAACGATGGGCCTCGTCCAAGATCTTCTGCTTCAGCTCTGCGTCGTCACGAATACATACCCAGTCTCTGAACCACAGGATTCCGTCCTCATGAATTTGGTAATCCGATCGCTTGCCCCGAGCGACGCCTTCAGAAAGAACCAGAAAGTGAGGATCCCGCCATTGTGTCGTGCGGATCTTGTTGAGGAGAACGGGCTGCACCACTAGCCTAGCCAGAAAGCCACCTACAGGCGTCTCCCGAACGCTGATCCAGCAAGTAGCCTCCTCCAAAAGCCTCCAACGACGTACAACCAAGTGGACGGCTACTGAGAGCATCTGCTACGACATTTGCCTTACCCGGATGGTAAGCGATGTCACAATCATAGTTCTTTAGGAACTCGACCCAACGTCTCTGATGCATGTTGAGTTCCGGCTGGGACTGTAGATAAGTCAGGCTCTTGTGATCCGTGAAGAGCTCAAACTCCTCGCCATAGAGGTAGTGCCTCCATATCTTCAGCGCAAAGATGATCGCTACTAACTCCAGGTCATGGTTGGGGTAATTCTTCTCATGGGATTTCAACTGACGCGATGCGTAAGCAACAACCTTATCATACTACATCAGGACGCAACCCAAACCCAACCGCGACGCGTCGAAATAGACTGCGAATCCACCACTCCCAGACGGAATGGTAAGAACTGGCGTTGAGGTGAGTCTCCTCACAAGATGGGGACCACTCGAACCGAACATCCTTCCGTGTGAGGCGGGTCATAGGGACGGCTATCTTCGAGAAACCCTCAACAAACCTCCAATAATAACCCGCCAAACCCAGCAAGCTCCGAATCTCGGTGGGGTTCTATGGCAGCCCGTGTCCCAAAACACCAACAAGAGCGCGTCACGTGCCTAAAAACCCACCATAATCTATTTTTTCTAAAACGTCGAAATGTCCACCCTATATAATCACATATGATAACAACCCTAGGATAACAGATAATCAACAAGATATGTATAATCACCTATATCACAACACCCAGGAAAGTTTAAGCAGTCAACAGAGCATCTAACACACCTTACATACAGTCATCCATATATACAGAGCAGTTAACATAGGCATGGTTCGCTAGATCAGCCTCTACCAAAATAATCATATACAGATCCAAAACATCAACATATACACATCTATATATACCTATCACCAGCTGGACGTGGCACCAAAAGAAGACTAATAGTCCACAAACCTCACCTCTACTGTGCAAAATAAGAGAAAATAGAATGGAATGAGCGAAAGATGCTCAGTAAGTAACCCAGACATTCCACGCATAAGGAAAACAAGAATGACATCCAAAGTCAAGCTCAGTAATCTCAATAAACATCAGGTCAAAGTATAATGACAAATGGAACAACTGTATGAGCATCAGCGGAGAACAATAACATTGCTGATATATAAACATCAGAATGAATAGCTCAAACTAACACCTCACAACTGATAAGGCCAATTGGACTGACAGCAAATACTCTGAAATTACCCATCAATCGAAAGGATGTTAACTAAATCACTGATGGCCCTGGAAATGTCACAGTGCTACAAGAATGATAAGGGAATCACAATTCTGGTCCCCAAATGTCCAAAGTGTAGGATTGACCATCTGCACGACCCCACCATCTTGGCCCCTATGTCCAAGATATCCACAATATCTCGCGTGTGGCCCTCGGAACGTCCACCGCGGATTCACTACCTGGCCCTCGGAACGTCCAGGCACGGCAGGTTATTCTCAAGTCCCCCTCGCTGGACCGTACGTACTTATGCGCGCTAGGGAGGCAAACCTCAACCCTCACTGTAAGGTCTATGGTCATCCAACTCCAAGTACACAAGAGGTAATATAGAAGCAATGATGCCAATCACACTACAAGGTTTCATGGTCAAACAACACGAGCATACAGATCATAGGTTCATAGCAAGACACTAAGATGGATACATATCATGATCAAAGAAAGGCTCACAATACTAACAAGTCAATCATAAGCTCACGAGATATAAATAAGGAAAGTAAGATGGAATCCAATAAAGAACAACTCCAAGATACAAATAGACCCATTATAAGAATATTTTAGAATCTCTAATAACCACAGCCTAACAACAATGAAGGAATATGTCTCAACAACATACCATTTAAATGCGATACTCACAATCGAAATCATCTGGATTATCAAATACAATTGAATAGCCTCAACAACAATAAAATGTGGGGAACGAAATGGAATGAGTAGGTGTCGAACCAACAATACCACGTGGAACGGAATGGAACAAATAATGGAATGGAATGAAACAAGCAAATATCGATCGGGTTACTTACAAACAATACAACGTGGAATGAAATGGAACAGGCAAAAGTCAATCGGGTTACTTACTTCACAATTCACAATCCCAAGCTGGACTCACCCTATTCCAGCTCCTAAACCACGCAGACAGGAAACTACTGATAAAATTATAACCTCAATCAGATACTAAAATATTACCCTATTAATCAAACTATTCCCAAATCCACCAAGATAAAAATGACATCCCCACTACAAACCCTAAAATGATACTGTAAAATCAACCATCAAATACCTATTTATCCTGCCCCAAAAACATAATTATATTACAGCCCCAAATCACAAATTTGATTCAAAACTGAAATAAACAACCCTAGACGAAGAATAACAATGAAAAGAACAAGAATCTTTACCAAATGCAGCACGAAAATACTCCAAGAAGCTTTTCCCAATTTTTCTAATTTTCCCTTGATTTCCCCCTTTTTTTTCTCTCGAATAGAGTCTCGGTGACTCTCTCTCGACACATATAAACCCAACACACCCTCCACCACCTAACCCATTATTAAAAACTTTAGATTCCGCCAAATTACATAAATGCCCTTCTATTAAACTCTGTGCAGCCTCGACTCAAACGGCCATATCTTTTCGTAGGGAAATCCACTTCAGATGAAACTACTTTTGTTGGAAAGCTAACGAAAATATCTACAACTTCTATGTTTGAGCCAAGATCAGAAGAAGCCTCTAACTATATTTAAAATAACGACGAACAGAGGACCTCACGATTTCTTCTTCTAAGGGTAGAAATGGTAAAATATCCATAACTTTTCTAATATAACTCTAAATAATGCCAAACTAATTTTATATGAAAGGTAACTCAAAAATGATGACTTCATATGTTTAGCACGAATCCAAAATATGCTTTGAAAGTGTTTTTCAAAAATTAAACCAAATGTACGACTTCAGAGATAATAAGAATCAAAAGCACAATAGCATTAAATTATCCTCTCTTGTAAACCAAACACGTAAATATTAGCATAAACCGGCATAAGAGGGTCCCAGCTATTACATCCTACTCCCTTAAATAGGATTTGGTCCTTCAAATCCGTAAAGCATACCTTATGATGAAAATAGGTGAGGATAACGCTCCTTCATCTCTGCTTCACGCTCCCACATCGCATCCTCAGATGTCTCATGTTGCCATAGGACCTTAACCAACGGAATGGTCTTAGTCCTCAACTGCTACTCTCGACGTGCTAAAATACGGATGGGTCGTACCTCAAACATCAAATCCGCATGAACCTCTAAAGGTTGATAGTCGATGACGTGCGACGGATCCGAATGATATTTCCTCAACATGGACACATGAAACACATTATGAATGCCTCCCAACTGCGATGGCAATGCAAGCCGGTATGCCGACGTACCAATCCTCTCTAGGATCTCAAATGGACCAGTATATCTAGGGCCCAACTTGCCCTTCTTCCCAAACCTCATCACCCCTTTCATCGGTGATATCTTCAGGAAAACGTGGTCCCCAACTCGAAACTCCAAATCTCTCCTTCTATTATCGGCATAGCTCTTTTGCCGACTCTGAGCTGTTCTAAGCCAATCCCTGATGATACGAACCGGGTCGGCCGATTGCTGCACGATTTCTGGTCCAAGCATCTGTCGATCTCCCACCTCCTCCCAGCAAATAGGAGTCCTACACCGCCTACCATACAATGCCTCAAAGGGTGCCATCCTGATGCTGCTATGATAGCTATTATTGTAGGCAAACTCCATCAATGGTAGGTTCTTTTCCCATCCACCCTCAAACTCAAGAATGGATGCTCTCAACATGTCCTCGAGAGTCTGGATGGTCCTCTCCGATTGACCATCGGTCTGGGGGTGAAATATTGTGCTAAACTGCAATCTAGTCCCCAAAGCTTGCTGTAGACCTCTCCAAAAATGAGATGTAAACCTTGGATCGCGGTCCGATACGATACTGACAAGCACTCCGTGATATCGAACAACTCCATCAATATACTTAGCCGCCAGACTATCCATCGATTGCGTAGCTCGAACAGCAAGAAAGTGGGCTGATTTTGTCAGTTTGTCCACGATAACCCATATGGTGTCGCACCCCTTCTGGGATCGAGGTAAACCGCACACGAAATCCATAGTGACATGTTCCCACTTCCATTCTGGCACCTCCAATGGTTGCAACAGACCTCCCGGTCGCTGATGTTCTACTTTGACCCTTTGACAGGTCAGACATCTCCCAACGAACTCCGCAATATCCTTCTTCATACCTCGCCACCAGCACAGATTCTGGTACATTTTCGTGCTACCAGGATGCATAGTGTATGCAGAATGGTGTGCCTCCTGTAGGATCTCACGTCGGTTCTCCTCATCTGACAGAACCCAAATCCTTCCTCGAAAGCAGAGCAATCCATCTGTCCTCATCTTCCACTCTGAATATGTTGCCTTAGACTCAGCTACACGACAAAACTCCTCAAACTCGACATCTTTCCTCTGAGCTTCTTCAATCTGAGTCAATAAGATCGGTTGTACCCTCATTTGGGCGATCAAAACACCTGGCCTTCCCATTTACAATATCACATCAGAATCTTGAATTTGTTCGAGCAAACACCACTCATGAACCATTAGGTGTGCTACACTTGCAGCTGACTTTCTACTTAGAGCATCAGCAACGACGTTCGCCTTCCCTGAATGGTATTGAATGGTGCAGTCATAATCCTTCAAAAGTTCAAGTCATCGTCTCCGACAGAGGTTCAACTCTTTCTGTGAAAATAAATATCTCAAGCTCTTGTGGTCTGTGAATACCTCAAATTTCTCACCATAAAGATGGTGCCTCCATATCTTCAATGCAAAAACTACGGCTACTAACTCCAGATCATGGGTATGATAGTTCTGCTCATGCGGCTTCAACTGTCTCGATGCATAGGCTACTACCTTGCCATGTTGCATCAATACACAACTCAGCCCTCTTTATGAGGCATCACTATAGACCACAAAGCCTCCTGTACTATCAGGAATAGTGAGAATCAGAGCTGAAGTCAAACGCCTCTTCAACTCCTCAAAACTGGCTTCACACTGATCTATCCACTCGAATCTAGTATTCTTCTGTGTTAGACGAGTCAGTGGAACTGTAATCCTTGAGAAATCCTCGATAAATCTGCGATAGTAACCAGCCAACCCAAGAAAACTACGAATCTCTGTGACATTGGTGGGGCGCTTCCAGCTCATCACTGCCTCCACCTTAGCATGGTCTACCTCAACTCCCTTCTTCGAGATCACATGCCCTAAGAATGCCACTTTCTCCAACCAGAATTCACACTTGCGGAATTTAGCATACAGCTTGTGTGCTTGTAGGACACCAAGGACAATCCTCAGGTGTTGCGCATGCTCCTCTCTGTTCGGCGAGTATATCAATATGTCATCGATGAACACCACCACGAACTGGTCTAGATATGGTTGAAATATCTTGTTCATCAACGCCATGAATACTGCAGGAGCATTCGTCAGCCCAAAAGGCATGACGACAAACTCATAATGGCCATATCTAGTCTGAAATGCTGTCTTCGGAATTTCTTCCTTTTTTATCGGTAATTGATGATAGCCCGATCTTAGATCAATCTTGAAGAACACCTGTGCCCCTCTCAGCTAGTCGAACAGATCATCAATCCTTGGTAATGGGTACTTGTTCTTTACAGTCCTCTGATTGAGAAGGCGATAGTCAATGCACAGCCGCATTGACCCGTCCTTCTTCTTCACAAATAGGACTGGTGCACCCTAAGGAGAAACACTAGGCCTAATGAATCCCTTCTCTAACAAATCCTCAAGTTGTGTCTTCAACTCTTTCAACTCTGTTGTGCCATCCTGTATGGGGCTTTAGAAATAGGAGAAGTCCCAGAGAGTAGCTCTATAGAAAACTCAACCTTCGAGCTGGTGGTAATCCAGGTAAGTCTTCAGGGAACACATCTGAAACTCTCGAACAACTGGGACATCCTCAACTCGCCCAGACACCACTGTGCAATCCACCATGTGTGCTAAGAAGCAAGCATAGCCATCTTTAATCAACTGTTGCGCCTGCAGACATGAGATGACTCGGACCTCTGCTGCACCTCGCTCTCCGTCAAACTGAAATTTTGGCTGATTAGGAAGCTTGAATGTGACTGTCTTGGAGAAACAATCCACATTCGCATGATAACTAGCCAACCAGTCCATCCGTAGAATGATATCAAAATCTACCATCTCGAACAATATCAAATCGGCCCTCAACTCACACTCGATGATGAAAATAGGACATGATCGACATATGCGATCAGTGATCACCACAGAGCCCGTCGGAAGAGATACTGCTAATTGACGAAGTAATGGAGTCGGCTCGACTCCCAAACAAGGTACAAAATGCAGTGCAACGAAGGAATGAGAAGCTCCTGGATCAATCAGAATAGATGCAAACTGAGAGATTGTGATAGTACCTCTCACTACATCGTGAGCTGCTCGTGCATCCTACTCAGTCACGGCGTACACGATCCCCTGAGCTGGCTGCCTCTGTGACTCTGTAGCTCCTCCTGACACTCCTCGCTGTCTGATGACACTAGCGTGCTATATGACCCTCACGGCCACAAGTGAAACAGACTTTAATGGTCCAGCTCGTTTTTGCCAATAGTCGCGAGCCTACCATCCCATCCGTCCACACGTAAAGCATTTAGACTGATAGGTTCCCTTATCCTGATCCTTCTGTTGTAGTGGTTGTTGCTGCTATCGTTGTTGGGATGGTCACCGATCACGCTGTCATCTATCTTGATTGCCTCTCGATGGGTTGTCTCGACGAATGGGCCCTCCAATTCCTCCAACATGACCTACTCCAGATGTAGTAACACCACTCAATAGTGCATGGGCACGCGCTATCTCCGCCAGGTTTTGTTCCAGCAACAAAGCTCACTCTAATACAAGGGCATAGGTGGGAAACTTCAATACAGTCAATGTCATACGGATATCAGGACGAAGTCCCCTCTCAAATCTCCTTGCCCGAGCCTCCTCATCCCGCAATACATGTGCTCCAAATCACGATAAATGAGTAAACTCTGCATCATACTTGGCCACTGATCATCGCCCTTACTGTAGATACAGAAACTCCTGCTCCTTCGCCCTCCGAACTGCCTCTGGAAAATATTTCTCATTGAAAAGTTGTATAAACCTCTCCCAAGTGATCGAGGATGTCTGCGTATGCTCCATCATAAGCCACCACAACTCTGCATCGCCAGCCAATCGGGATAGCGTTAAAGGAACCCTATCCTCCTCCTGGCACTTGATCACCCGGAAGGTCTTCTCCAACAAGAATAACCACTCCTCTGCAATCAATGGATCTGTCGTACCATAGAACAGTAGTGGAGCCATCCTCATGAAAGTACCATACATCCCCCACTCCTTGGTTGTCACATTCGTCTGCCTGAGCTCCAAGGTAGCATTAATGTGCTCCCGCAATGTCCCTGTCATGTCCCCAATGGCCTGGATCACCCTAGCAGCATCTGGATGATTCCAAGTGAGCTGCAGGCATCGATTCAGATCCCTGATCCATCAAGACCTACAAAACACAACATCAAATAAATTAAAAATACCTTCTCCTATCCCAAGTGCTCTGTATAATATTCTAGACAACTAACCCTATCCTATAGCTCTGTTGAACTTCAACTTAAATCTTCAATTGACTCAATGAGGCCTAACCTAGGCTCTAATACCAACTGTGGCGGCCCGTGTCCCAAAACACCGACACGAGCGCGTCACGTGTCTAAAAACCCACCATAATTTTTTTTTTTCTAAAACATCAAAATGTCCACCTATATAATCACATATGATAACAACCTTGGAATAACAGATAATCAACAACATATGTATAATCACCTATATCACAACCACCCAGGAAAGTTTAAGCAGTCAACAGAGCATCAAACACACCTTACATACAGTCATCCATATATACAGAGCAGTTAACATAGGCATGGTTCACTAGACCAGCCTCTACCAAAATAATCTTATACAGATCCAAAACATCAACATATACACATCTATATATACCTATCACCAGCTGGACGTGGCACCAAAAGAAGACTAAGCCAACGTCCACAAACCCCACCTCTACTTTGCAAAATAAGAGAAAATAGAATGGAATGAGCAAAAGATTCTCAGTAAGTAACCCAGACATTCCACGCATAAGGAAAACAAGAATGACATCCAAAGTCAAGCTCAGTATTCTCAATAAACATCAGGTCAAAGTATAATGATAAATGGAACCACTATATGAGCATCAGCGGAGAACAATAACATTGTTGATATATAAACATCAGAATGAATAGCTCAAACTAACACCTCACAACTGATAAGGCCAATTGGACTGAAGCAAATACTCTGAAATTACCCATCAATCGAAAGGATGTTAACTAAATCACTGATGGCCCTGGAAATGTCACAGTGCTACAAGAATGATAAGGGAATCACAATTCTGGCCCCCAAATGTCCAAAGGGTAGGATTGACCATCTGCACGACCCCACCATCTTGGCCCCTATGTCCAAGATATCCACAATACCTCGCGTGTGCCCCTTGGAACGTCCACCGCGGATTCACTACCTGGCCCTCGGAACGTCCAGGCACGGCAGGGTATTCTCATGTCCCCCTTGCTGGACCGTACGTAATTATGCGCGCTAGGGAGGCAAACCTCAACCCTCACTATAAGGTCTATGGTCATCCAACTCCAAGTACACAAGAGGTAATATAGAAGCAACGATGCCAATCACACTATAAGGTTTCATGGTCAAACAACACGAGAATACAGATCATAGGTTCATAGCAAGACACTAAGATGGATACATATCATGATCAAAGAAAGGCTCACAATACTAACAAGTCAATCATAAGCTCACGAGATATAAATAAGGAAAGTAAGCTGGAATCCAATAAAGAACAACTCCAAGATACAAATAGACCCATTATAAGAATATTTTAGAATCTCTAACAACCACAGCCTAACAACAATGAAGGAATATGTCTCAACAATAGACCATTTAAATGCGGTACTCACAATCGAAATCATCTGGATTATCAAATACAATTGAATAGTCTCAACAACAATAAAATGTGGGGAACGGAATGGAATGAGTAAGTGTCGAACCAACAATACCACGTGGAACGGAATGGAACAAATAATGGAATGGAATGAAACAAGCAAATATCGATCGGGTTACTTAAAACAATACAACGTGGAATGAAATGGAACAGTAAAAAGTCAATCGGGTTACTTACTTCACAATTCACAATCCCAAGCTGGACTCACCCTATTCAAGCTCCTAAACCACGCAGACAGGAAACCACTGATAAAATCATAACCTCAATCAGATACTAAAATATAACCCTATTAATCAAACTATTTTCAAATCCACCAAGACAAAAATGACATCCCCACTACAAACCCTAAAATGATACTGTAAAATCAACTATCAAATACCTATTTATCCACCCCCAAAAACATAATTATATTCCAGCCCCAAATCACAATTTGATTCAAAACTGAAATAAACAACCCTAGACGAAGAATAACAATGAAAAGAACAAGAATCTTTACCCAATGCATCACGAAAATACTCCACGAAGCTTTTCCCAATTTTTTTAATTCTCCCTTGATTTCCCCCTTTTTTTCTCTCTCGAACAGAGTCTCGGTGACTCTCTCTCCACACATATAAACCCAACACACCCTCCACCGACTAACCCATTATTAAAAACTTTTGATTCCGCCAAATTACATAAATGCCCTTCTATTAAACTCTGTGCAACCTCGACTCAAACAGCCATATCTTTTCGTAGAGAAATCCACTTCAGATGAAAGAACTTTTATTGGAAAGCTAACGAAAATATCTACAACTTCTATGTTTGAACCAAGATCAGAATAAGCCTCCAACTATATTTAAAATAACGACGAACAGAAGACCTCACGATTTCTTTTCTAAGGGTAGAAATGGTAAATAATTTTTCTAATATAACTCCAAATAATTCCAAACCAATTTTATATGAAAGGTAACTCAAAAATGAACACTTCATATGTTTAGCACGAATCCAAAATATGCCTTGAAAGTACTTTCTAAAAATTAAACCAAATGTACGACTTCAGGGATAATAAGAATCAAAAGCACAATAGCATAAAATTATCCTTTCCTGTAAACTAAACACGTAAATATTAGCATAAATCGGCATAAGTGGGTCCTAGCTATTACAGGTTTGACGGTCGCCGCCAATTCGACCCGGTGAGCGTCTTGTCCAAGTCCACAGATATACTCTCACTGGAAATCACATGGCCAAGGAAGGCCACACGCTCTAACCAGAACTCGCACTTACTGAACTTGGCGAACAACTGATGTTGGGCCAAAGTCTCCAAGACAGTGCGATGATGGTCAGCGTGCTCCTCAAGACTCTTCGAGTACACCAGAATATCATCGATGAAGGCTACCACAAAGGAGTCAAGGAAGGGTCGAAACATCCGGTTCATCAGATCTATGAAGGCTGCCGGCGCATTCGTCAACCCAAACGGCAGTACTCAAACTCGTAGTGCCTATAACGGGTACAAAAGGCCATCTTCGGAACATCAGCTGATAGTAGCCTGAATGGAGATTGATCTTTGAAATGACACGCGCTCCCTAGAGTTGGTCAAACAAATTGTCAATCCGTAGTAAGGGGTACTTGATCTTCACGGTCCGTTTGTTCAGCTGCATGTAATCAATACAGAGTCGCAGCGAACCACCCTTCTTCTGAACAAACAGCACAGGGGCTCCCCACGAAGAAATACTTGGACGTGCGAACCCCTTCCCGAGCAACTCCTCCAGCTGCTCCTTGAGCACCTTCAGCTCTGCTGGGGCCATCCGGTACGAAGCCCTCAAAATCGGCTCGGTCCCCAGAATTAGATTAATCTCAAACTCGATCGCGCGATCCGGCGGTAAACCCGGAAGATCATCGGGAAAAACCCTAGAAAATTCTGCCACGATCGGAGTCTAACTGATATCTGCCCCCAATGGTGCATCCTCATTCATAATGCACACCAGGAAACCCTCGCATCCGCTCTGTAGGAGTCTCCACGCCTGGATGGATGACACGAACCCCAAAGGAGCTACGTCCCAATCGCCCACGAACTGGAAGGACCTCCTGCCAGGGATGCGGAAAGACACTGACTTTAAAAACAATCGATGCTGGTGTGACTAGCTGAGAGCCAATCCATTCCCAGGATAGCTCGACCAACTCCACCGGAAACTCATGCTCCTCGATCACCACAGTACACCCCCGAAACACAGAACAAAGGAGAATACGGTCTCCGACCGATAATGATATCTCCAGCATCGCATCAAGAGGGGCCGACACCGCACTCATTAGTCTCGCAAAATCGAGAGACACGAACGAATGCGTGGCCTCAGAATCAAATAGCACGTAAGCAGGAAGCTGGGAGATCAGAACAATACCTCAGACGACGCTACCCGAAGCATGCGCCTCCTCGACCGTAAGTTCTGCAACACGCCCCTGAACAAGCTGTGGCTGTGGAGCAGGAGCATGCCTCGCAGGCTACGCTGGTTGCCTCCTTTGCTCAATATGGCCATCCTGTGGCTGCTGCTGCTGACGTTGCGGCTGCTGCTGCTGGCGTGGCTACTACTGCTGTGGCTGCTGTCGAGGCACAGGAGGTCGGCCAGCATATGGGCAAGCATGAGACAGATGCCCGACTCGCTGGTAGTGGAAACATCGTCGCGTCTCCAGTCCTCTAGCACGATCGGATGACAGCATTGGGTGCAGGACCCCAAGTGGTGTAGCAACGGTCGCTGGTCGATCAAAATGGGGCCGCTTGCTCTTGCGACGTCCCTGGTCCTGACTCCTGGGGGCCCTCTGGTCTTGCGAAGGGGCTTGAACCGATGAGGGAACCCCACGGTCTCGCTCGACGGTCCTCGCATGGGACACCAGGTCAGTGTACTTCGAGAATGCCAGAGAGGTCACGTGCACCCTGATGGTGTTGTTGAGACCCATCTCAAACGTCGGCATCGCGTCTCCTCATCCATCACCTAGGCGGGGGCGAACCGAGAAAGCCTCATGAAATGCGTGGAGTAGTCTGCGACAGACATGGTGCCCTGCGTCAGCTGCTTGAACTCCTGCATCACTGTCTGACGCGTCGAAAAAGGGAAGTATTCTGTCAAGAAGTGACTCTGAAAATCGCTCCAGAGGAGTCGCCCCACACCCTCGGGGATGTCCACAACTCAGGTAGCCCACCAGTCGACTGGTTACCCTTCAACATGAATGTGGCCAGCGAGACACGCTGGCGGTTTGTGCAGTGCATGGTCGAGAAGATCTTGTCTATCTCCATCAACCAACGCTCAGGGGCAAGAGGGTCGGTCATCAAACAGTGGAACTCGGGAGGGTGAAGCTTCAGAAAGGCGGTGAGGCCGGCCTGATGCACACGTGCTGCAGCCTCTAGCTCCTCCTCCCACTCCTCAGGTCCCTAAACTCCTCTACAGAAATCTCTGCTGGTACTGGGTGTACCACTAGCACCACTGGTGGATCGGCCACAAAAGGCACTGCGGGACCACCTCGCGGGCCACCCACAGCTCCTAGATCTCTCGGCCTTCTCAGCCAACGCCCTAGTCTGGGCCTCCAATGCCCTAGTCTGAGTCTTCAGAAGATCTTCTATACGGGCGTAAGCACGTTCCCAAGCAAGAGGCTCCTGCGCAGGTCCTGGCCCAATAGCCAATGACTCTTCAGTAGACTCCTCGCCTCCAGCAGGTCCAGAAACCACCGAGGCCTGAGGGAGACCATGTCCGTGCATCTGTCTGCAAGGAAGCATATCAGCAACCTAAGAAATAGACACTAGGATCAGAATACTCGTATAGAAATCTTAGGACTCATCTCTAAGAAAAATATAACTGGGTCTGACAAGACCAGGCTCTGATACCAATTTTTTGTCACGCACCAAGGCGGCCGTCCCCGAGACGTGGTAAATATATATAATATCAACAATCCACACAAGAGATCAATAAAGACTCTACACAACATCAAAGGTAATATAGCAGTTAACAAGGTAACTGACATAATATATATACATATAACGGAAGCTTAAACGACTAAGTCTGTAATTCAAAGACATATTACAAACTAGAATACATAATCAACTATCCTGTGAGAGCCAATATACAACAAAAGACATCAAATACAAGTACTGTGCACAAGCACGAGTAGCAATACATACAAGAAAAAGGGGGATGCTGATGGTCTCTCACACTCGCAAGACTCAAAACACGATCGTCGCTCAACTATGGTACTGCGCCTAAGGGAGCTCCTCCTTCAGATCCGGCTCGGTGACAACTGGAGGAAAACATATGCGAGGGGTGAGCCACACGCTCAATGAATGGTACAATCCATGCAGCACAACTCATATTAATCTTTCAAGCAATCAAGTCACCATAATTGAAACAACAACTTAAGTTGGTGGGTCGGGTGTCAACCCAAACCTACCACACCATATTTATTATTCCAAGTGATTAAGGTTCCAACAGATGGAACAATTACTTAAGTTACTAGGTCGGGTATCGACCCAAACCCATTACACCCTCACCCTCACCCTCGGGTGACATAGGACTATTGGGGAAAAGGGGTCAACTGGTAGCCCTCTCCCGAATAGCCTCTACCTGGTAGCCTCCCATGACTGCTACCTCTACCGTATGGGTGCACCAACCGGCATCATGAATAGTATCTAGGAGCACCTCGCAGGACAGCTACCATCCGGGTAGCTTCGACAGGGAGCCAACGCAGGGGAGAGCACTTGACACTCACAGATACGATTCTCATGGATCCGTCGTTGGTAAGGCTACGAATTCTCATGAATTACCTCCAAGGCGCATAACTCAGATGCGGGGAAGACTGATGATTCATAGTGTCAATACCATGGTATGACCCCATCAGAGGTCATACACTTGCTTAATCTTATTAGGCAAGGTTCATGGCTCCATATATAAAGTATATAGAGATGTACTATATAACACATAATAACTATACAAAGAATTACTCATGGAAGTATTCGATTAATTCTATAACAAGGTTATAATATTATCTAAGGCCTGCTTGGGCTCATACGTATGATACATGGATGTAATACCCTAGTATACAAAGTCTAACATGATAGAAAAATATAAGGTCGTTACCTTACCCATGCCTTATACTCATGCATACATGTAAGCACGAATCACATGGTTAACTGGGTGGAAGACATGTCCGGAATAGAACTATCCTAGCATGTGACATGGTGTATGTATAGACATGGTTAAACTAGCATGGGACACAATACATAGACAAGTATGGGCCCTTACACATGATACTAGAGTATATGATCCTAACACGCATTATGTCTAATATGGCATGGATGCAACCTAACAAGGTAAGCAATAACATTCACACTTAGGAAGGTTAATATGCGTTTATGGTGCCCCAGACGAAGGCGATGCACGTCTACGTGCACCGAACACCTCCCAACTGGGTTGGATCGACCCACTCACCGCAACCCGGGTCGTCGCATGGCCGTTCGCCAAGATCTGCAAGACAAGGCATCTAGTTTGGTGAGTATAACTGCATAAAAATACTTAAAATTAACTAGAAATGCCAAATACTTAGATATGCACGCATACGGGCCCGCACGCATGCGAGTACGCACGTACGCGCGCATGTCCGAGTGCCCCGATACCTACCCGAGACCTCGAGCAGCCACACGCGTACGCATGCGCATGCACGCATGCACCCGCCCCCGCGCTCGATGGTGCACTGACCCGCGCCCAGCCGCGCATCCAGGCACGCTGCCCGCACGCCCAGACCCCCAGCCGTGCATCTAGACGTGCGCCCGCAGCCCCAGACGCGCAGCCCGCGCGCACTTGCCTTGCATACCCCCACGCGCGCCCAGGTGTGCCAAGCCCCTATCTCCTCCTCCTCCCACTCCCCCAACCCAAACCCTGACATGCATGACCCCCCAACAGCCCCCTAACACTTGAAATCCAAGAAAAATAGAGGGGAAAAACTTACCAAGGGATAGGAAAGGGAAAGGGAGGTTTTGGGGCCCTTCGGGTGCACCCGGCACAACCTTCACCACTACCACCACCCCCACAGCCTCACCACCAGCCCTCCATGGCTGAAAACAGGGGCAAGTGGGCATGAGAGAGAGCCAAAGAGAGGAGAAAGAGAGAAGGGACCAATAACAACAACACAAATCACTAACCTTTTGTGTTCCTTCACCTCCTTCACAAACTCACACACTTAATCAAAAAAAAAAAACAAGGAGAGGAAGAGGAGGTCCACGACTACAAATGGGAGAGAGAGAGGGAGAGAAAGTGAGAGAGGGGGGTAATTAATGTGGAAAAAGTGGGTGGTTGGAGGTTTGACTTGGGTCAACCTAACCAAACTAAAATATAAAACCCCTTGACCTAGTCCATGGTCCTCTTGACTAGTCATGATTTCCCCTTTGACTTGGTCAAGGTCTCCCCTTTGACTTTCTAGAATTGACAAAAACCCGAATACGATTCGGAACTGCATAATTTTGTAAAACATAATCGGAATTCGATGAAATAATTATGGGGGATATAAAATGGTATCAGAACCCATAATATGCAGTTAGATTCCAAATCGGAGTACCCTAACTCACGCAGATAGCTAAAAGACAAAATTTTAGCGGCTACGATCGAAAAAAGAAAATTTTGAAAAATGACCAGAAATGATCCATAGGTAACCAATAGGCCAAAAAAAAAGTGACACATATATAACAAGGGACAAGGCTTAATTTCAGCACAGCATTTCACCATCAATCAGATGGACAGTCTGAAAGAACCATTCAGATCTTGGAGGATATGTTGAGGGCCTGTGTGATTGATTTCGGTGGAAGTTGGGAAGATCATTTAGCCTTGGCCGAGTTTGCATACAACAACAATTTCCAAGCGAGCATTCAAATGTCACCTTTCGAAGCACTATATGGAAGAAATTGCCGCACACCTCTGTGCTGGGATGAAGTTGGTGAGAGAAGTCTTGTTGGCTAGAACTCATATAGGATACGACCGACAAAGTACAATTAGTTCGTGATCGACTTCGAACAGCACAGAGTAGACAGAAAAGCTATGCCAATAATCGAAGATGGGAGTTAGAGTTAGCGGTGGGAGACCATGTGTTCTTGAAAGTATCTCCATCCAAGGGTGTGATTCGTTTCGGACAACGGAGAAAAATGAATCCACGTTTCATCGGACCGTTTGAAGTTTTGGAGAGAGTTGGACCAGTAGCGTAACGCTTGGCGTTACCACCGTAGTTGGATCATGTGCACAATGTATTTCACGTATCGATGCTAAGGAAATGCATGCATGATCCTTCTCATGTCATCAAACTGGACTTAGTACAAGTGCAAGAGGATCTATCTATTGTCGAGCAGCCGGTGAAGATCGTAGATCGAAAGGAGCAAGTCTTACGCAACAAGACCATTCCGTTGGTCAAAGTGCAGTGGCAGTACCATTCGGGAATGCCCGAAATGACTTGGGAACGCGAAGAGGAGTTGCGAGAAAAGTTTTCGACGTTGTTTGCGTCTTTTCCAGGTATGCCTTGAATTTAGGGACTAAATTCCTTTAAGGGAGAAATGATGTAACGATTGTGACTTTTAGGGTGTAATTAATCAGCTTTATAGTATGTTTAGTATTCTAAATTTTTAATAATTTGGCACGGTTAGATTCCTCGTTTCGTTGGCTTTCCAACGCTTCTTACGGATCGTAAATTGGATGTGTATAGGTCAAATTATGGCCTAAGTCATAGCAAGGAATCACGGCTCCTAGTGGTGTCGTCGGGCACATGGGTGACAGATGACTATGGAACCGTTGGACACCTAAGCGACGGCACTGGGTGGATCCATCGGGTATGCAAGCGACGGGCGAATTTTGGTGAGTATTTGAACGAGTTTTAAAGAGTTTTTTTTTATTGTAGTGAGTCCCTTTGGGTTGTTGTTTTCATCTGATTTCGTTTTAAGGTTTTTCAAGCAAAGTGAAAGGGGTTTTCTTCGAAATCTTTAATGATCTCTTATGATTTCGGTTCAGGTGTTATATCAGTAGTATATCAATGATTTTATGAAGTTTTTACAAGATTTGATGATATTATTGAATCGCAACGTATAAATATTAATGCTATGATTTCCTAGGTTTTCTTATTGGATTTTATCATAACCTCAATGGATTTAGATGATCTCGGATTTCATGTTCTGACAGTGATGTTTTAATGTTTTAAAATGGTTGTAAGTCCTTGTAAATAAAAAAAATATGTTTTGTATATACCATGTTAGTTTTATTCGTTTAAGTAGAAATCATGTTTTGATCTTTTAAAACCTTGTTTTAAAACTTTATATGCATAGATCCAAACCAGGGATGTATTTTCATAAATTTTGGAAATTTAACGTAGATCCTTATTGTTTTCGTACCTATGATAGATCTAGGGTTTTCGGAGATGTTTAAAATAAATCATTGTTTTGTTTTAAATCGATTTCTCGAACGCGTGATCGATTTCAATACGAGATTCTCACTGTTTTCACACTGTTTTAAAACGACCCATGTTTTATTTTCAATGATAGAAGATTTAAAGATTTTTACAATAAATATTTAGGGTTTCGTGCTTCTGTCCCGAGACGGTCCCCTGTAGGAGCCGTCGGGAATGTTCGAGACGGCTCCCAAAGGAGCCATCGATCTGTTAAGGGATGGCCCCCGTAGGAGCCGTCGGGTTGTGTTTCGGACGGACCCTATGGGAGCCGTCGGGAAGGTCTATGACGGTCCCTATGGGAGCCATTGAGTTCTGTGTCTCCGGATACCCTCGGGTTCCATACTATTTGTACGTATAGTGATTAGCTTGTATCGTTTTCAGGTCGGGTTAGGTTGTCTTAGACCTACTGGAGTTATTTCGGATTTGTGGGTGGACCTAAGGTGAGTGGGTCTCATCTCCTATGTAGTTTTTTATCATTTTAATTGAATGATTTTAAGATGCTATTTTATGTACAACTCAAGCATGTCATATTATATAGGCTGATGCCCTCCTATGTATCGTATTGAAAATGTTATTATATTTGAAATTGTCGCATGCATTTTATTAAAGAAAATATGTGTTGATCATGTATGCATCGCATTTGTCTAGGTGACCAAGCATAAGTGGCTTAGCCTAGGTGACTACGGTTCAAGATGGACCCAAGTCTAGGTGGCTTATGTCTAGGTGACATGTGTCTAGGTGACCCAATTTCTTGTGCGAAATCCTTGCGGCTAGGTGCCATGGGATACGGGCATGCGTGTCTGTTGCATTCATACGCATCATGTGTTTTGACTGGATCTTGAGACATGCATCTTGAAATGAGATTTTTATTAAGTTGGATTATCGAAAATTATTGTATTTGCAAATATCATGTTATTGTATGTTGCAAATTGTTTCTTATGATATTTTATTAAAGACTATTATTTTGATATGAATTATTATTGGGACCTAAAAGGTCCATTCACTGAGCGTGTGGTTGCTCACCCCTCCTTTCCCCAACTTTTCAGAGTAGCCGTTGGCGATCGTTGATCTCGGTGGTGGAGATCGTAGCTTGCGCGTTATATTCCGTTGCATTTAGGTGGTTGAATAAGCCTTCCTTTGGCATGTAGTTTCCTTAGTTCCTTTCAGCAAAAACAGTTGAATGTTTGCATTAAGTTTATTTCGTATGTAATCATCCGTGTTTAGGATGAATTATGTTTAGATCCTGGTTATGTTTTTTTCCATTGGTATGATTTTAAATAAATCTATTATGTTTTAAATATCTCATATTTTCATGGAAAGTTAGAGGTAACGAACCGTATCAAAGCTTCAAAATAGAGTCTTGGGTACGGGGGCATTACAGACGATTTTGGGGAAATCTGGATCATGTGAACGGAGGTAGAGAATGAAGAAGCAGAGGAGGACGAGGAGGGGTATCAAGTGGAGGATCTACTCGACACGAGCGGGGGTCGATCGGGCGATCTTCTCCGCCTTGATCTCCTCCTCATCTGTTCCGTCGCCACTGTCTGCCGATGAGGGTCTCGTCTTCCTATCGATGTCACCGTTGATTTGGAGGAGCTGTTGTTGGTGGTGGTGCTTTGAAGCGGGTGAGCCGATCGACTGCCTATGCATGACCATCAAAGAGGAGGAGACAACAAGACATTAATCTCTCTCTCTCTCTCTCCTTTTGTTTTTCTCTCCCCCGAATATGGTCTCGGCCCCTCTTTCCACATATATAAACAGAAACAGCTCAACGACTCACCCTGCATTATTCAATGCAACTTTGAAGTCCAGACAAAATTACCAAACTGCCATCCCTTAAAAAGATGTGCAGTCTTAACTAGAACAGCCATAACTTTCACAATCTAGCTCTGAATTGCTCGATTCAAAAACCATTGAAAAGCCAAGACGATTATCTATAACTTTTATGTTTATGCTCATATCAAATAACCCCTCTAGCTATTTCAAAATATGAGTTAAACATTAAATATGGATGCTGCTAAGATTTCCTCATCCCCGGGGTATACTTGGAAAAATACCCCTAACTTTTTTTACATGAATCCAGTTGATCTAATTCCACTTTTGAATGGAAGCTAACTTAAAATTGAACTCCTCATGATAAAATCATAATTAAACCTCTTCATCTTGGATATTAATAAAATTAAATCCGAATACCAATTAGAATTGCATAACTTCTAAAACGTTATCGGAATTCGATAAAAAATTTTATGGGTAGTACAAAACAGTATCAAGACCCATAATATGCAGTGAGATTTTCAATCAGAGTACTCTAACTCCCGTCGGAAGCTAAAAATTAAATTTTAGCGACTCCGATCGAAAAATAAAGCTCCAAGTGACATAGGCCTAACAAGTCGCCCCCGCGAGGTGACAGCCCCATGCCGAGATGAGTCCCTTAGCTAGGTCCCTAAGGTTCTCAAAATATATAGCCCATAGGCAAGCCGGGATAACAATCTGTTGCACACAACCACACGGAGACTTATCACCCATTGGACTACATGACACCATTACCTCCCATAGTTCCTCCATGTTTTTGCTACACATGCGCAGTGCGGCGCTCCTCTCCAACTAGTCCCACAAGGGAGAAGCCAACACAAACTTCAGGAAGTGATGTTCAACCAACTCCTCCTCGAGGAGACTGCACAGTGCACAACTACTATCCGCTACTAGAGCGTGCGCAGTATGCTCGTGAGAGGAGACGACCCAGCAAGGCCATCCAAAAAAAGACCTTGATCTTCAAGGGAACACCTCACTTTCAAAATCACTGAGTTTTCTGGTCCATCCCATGTACCACTGGGGAGTCTCTACCCCACCAAGCATAACACAATTATAACACTTCCAAAATCCCGTGTATTAACATAACACAATTTATATAGTATAAGAGTTGTAAAATGGACTATAAAACGGACTCAGTGTATGAGCGCTCATAAAATGCTAGTCAAGCAGAAAATGTTAGACTCGATCTTTCAAAACATAGAGCACACATGTTATTATTTTTTTAGAAATCTTAATTATTTCGAGTTGAATGATTTATTTTTAATGAATGTATGAAAAAATTTTAAAAAAGTCATATATATCGTCTTGTATACGATTCCCTGGGATTTAAAAAAAGTTATGCAAGATTGTATTTTTTAATATGGAAATACATGAGTGGAACATTTCGAAATGCAACAAGCAAGCCCTGTGAATATAGCTGGCATACGTGGCAGACCCGCACGATCTCCCACAGGCATGTCTATCGTCACCCAAAACAGTTCTTTTTAAACTTCCTTTTCGAGAGCTTATAATTAGTGAATACATATTAAAAAAAAAAAATAACACAAACCTCAATACACATATTTATTCCTCTCGTCAAACTCCAGATGGTTCTTTTCAAACTTTAATTGTCAATTCCTATTTTATTTATTAAAATATTATTTTCTTTTAAAACCATATCCCATCAAATCTTTTTAATAACCACTTTTTTTAAATTTAATTTTTAAAATCAAATCAAGATATTAGATTAAATAAATATGAATATATGAGAGAGAGAGAGAAAGAGAGTTGTGAGGTGCCGAAGGGTTTGGGAGAGAGCATTCGTGGGAGAGAGAGGATTAGAAAAGATAAGATAATGTGAGGTATATTATTTAATTTTTTTTCTTTTGCTTTCAATCTTTTGATTTCTTATTATATAATAAATCTATGCTTAGGTGAATTTCTGAGTTTCAGTTAACATTTGGTTTTGATTTTCTTTAAGGATTATATATACTTTTATGTTATTGTATTTTGATTTTTTTTTATAAAACTAGGGTTTTGATTTATGTTTGTGTTATTGGATTTTGATTTTTGATAAGCCTACGTTTTTTATTTACTTTTATTTATTTTAATGATTAGACCTATGTTAGATTATTATTATTATTTTAATAAAGATAGGTTTATGATTTATACATGTTTATGAGATGATAAGTTTTATTTGTTTTCAACTTTTACTAATAAATAGTTTATTTTAATAGAAAAAAAAGTGTGTTTTCATATTATTTTATCAATTTTGTTATTATATTGTTATTTTGAATTTTTTGGATTTTGTATTTTTTTGTGTTTTGTCTTTTCTGGTTTTGTATTTTAGTGACTGGTTATATGTTTGATAGGTTTTTATTCTCTTCTTAGGTTCTATTATATTTTCTTATGTTCTATTGTATATATTTTTTTTATATATGATTTATATGAAATAAATTTAGCTGATAGGGTATAAAGATTTATACATGTTGATTATGATTAGGGAAATTAGATCTAGACTTAAATTATAGGTTTTAATTAATAATTTATTTGGTTTATTTATGTTGTAATTTTTGTTGTGGGCTTCATTCTCCGGACCTAGAGATCCATTCGAGGTGAGTATGCCTATCGATTTATTTTATGTGAGTTTTCTCTATATTGTTGAATTTCACGTGCTAATTATATTTGTGTGATATTGTGTGATATCCATGCATTTATACTATGATAAGTTTACATGATTTGGATATTTTTCATATTGATTAAATTGTATTTCTTATTGAATAAAATTGCATGATTTAATTCTTTCATCATGTCATTTAAAATAGCATGGATTATGCTATTCATGTTTCAAGAATTAACATAATACATTTTCTGATGCTTATGTTTTTGAAATAATATTTGGATTATATATTTTCATTTTAAGACTTTTGGAAAAATTTATAACTAGTGGAGACAACCTAGTCCTATAAGATTTTATCAAGATACGTATCATGACATATTTTCTGTAATAAATCCCCTCGTAGTATTTCGCCTTTGGGGAGGAAGATTTAGGATTTGAAGAGTCCCAAGATCGGTGAGGGGTGTGGTAAAACATTCCTTGCAGCGGTGGATTTCTTTGTTTGGATTCTGCAGCAACCGGGGCATCCTATGTTGGTGTTTTTGTAGTGATGGTAGCGGCGACCCATCAGCGTCTTCTGGATCCGACGTCTCCTCGAGGGAGCTTTTTAAGCGATTTAGTCGCTTGGGGCTTGACACACCTGTTTTGGGGGAACGGTTCTTCCAATTGAGAACCCTACCCAGTCATATCATTTAAGCTGCATGATTTCCATGACGTGAGCCAATGATTGGGCCACGTGATTGTATAAAAATATTTTTTTTAAGCTCATGAATTTAAATTGATTTATTAAAGAAAATTCTTGTTTTTAATATAACCTTATTTTTATTTTATTTTTGTATTTGATCATATCATTTAACTCTCATGATTTTATTGATGTGGGCCAAGGATTGAGCCACTTGATTGCATTAAAATATTTTTTAGTTCATGATTTTAAATTGATTTAACAAAATAAGAGATTTATTAAAAGAAATTCTTATTTTTATATAACCTGTTTTTATATATAACTGTCATGTGAATTAATTTGTCAACGAGCTTATTCACTGAGTTAATTGCTCACCCTTTTCGATATGAACTGGTTGTTTCATAACCAGGTAGCTCATCTTCTGAGGACCAAGATAAAACTTGAACTCATACGCTTCAGGGATTTCGTCGATGTAGCAGTGTTGGAGAATAATTAATAGTCGCAGTCAACTATTTGGATTTACTTTAGTTTAGATGGCTCCCACAGGGGTGGTTTAGTATGTCTATCCATTCTAATATTTTGTTTCTGTTAGACTCTGATATTTTGTAAGACCATTGGTGATTTAAAACAATTGGATATTATTTATTTTATTGTCATCGTTTTTATTATATTTATATTATACTGGTATCATTTAAAAAAAATGAGTTCAAATTTTTGTCTTCTATTTGTATTAATTGTAGTAGTGATCCGTTTACCGTCCGATAAACAGTTAGGTAAATGTGGGGCGTTACACCTCCCATAGTTCCTCCATGTTTTGGCTACGCAAGTGCAGTGCAACGCTCCTCTCCAACTAGTCCCACAAGGGAGAAACCAACACACACCTCAGGAAGTGATGTTCAACCGACTCCTCCTCGAGACTGCACAATGCACAACTACTATCCGCCGTTGGCCTCCAGCGTGCGTATTATGCTCGTGAGAGGAGACGAACCAACAAGGCCATCCACAAAAAGACCTTGAACTTCAAGGGAATGCCCCACTTCCATAATTACTGAGTATTCTGATCCATCCCATGTACTACTAGGGAGTCTCTACCCCACCAAGCATAACACAATTATGATAACACTTCCAAAACCCCGTGTATTAAGATAACACAATTTATATAGTATAAAGTGTTGTAAATTGTACTGTAAAACGGACTCAGTGTATGAGCGCTTATAAAATGCTAGTCAAACGAAAAATCTTAGACTCGATCTTTCAAAACACATAGCACACATGTTATCATTTTTTTAGAAATCCTAATTATTTTGAGTTGAATGATTTTTTTTAATGAATTATGAAAAATTTTAAAAAAGTCATATAAATCGTCTTGGATACGATTCCTGGAATTTAAAAAAAGTTATACAAGATTGTATTTTTTAAGGAAAATGATACACTCCGACTGCTTCTCAGTCAGAAACTCAGTCCCCACGTCGGATCTGACGTGGACGGCACCGATGACGTGGCTCGTTCGATTTATTTTTACAAAGCGGGATTAATTGTGGTTTGAATTTTGAAATTCAAATCGGTTTGAAAATGAACTCAAGCAAAGCATTAAATGGTCTGACACTGCATTAAATGGTTGAAAAGATGTTTCTGACAACGTCACATGGCCTCTCGCGTATTTTGGAAGTGTGGTTTCAAATGTGACGAGTACATAAGATCTTTCAAAGCGCATGTACTTCGATAATGGTGGTATATACCTTATTCCACCAATTTGTTTGTATTCACTGATTCTTTTCCAGTTCAAATGCAATTTTTCTCTCTCCCCTTTCGTTTTTCACAAAACACACAGTCTCTCTCCCCTTTAACTAAATTTTCTCGTCTTTTACAAAACAAATACTCTCTCTCTCTCTCTCTCTCTCATTCTCTCTTCGCCTCACTGTTGCGTATCTCTGCCCTAGCCCCGCCTCACCATCTGTTATCTCTTCCCTTCGCATCTCTCACTTACCCTTTTCAATCTTATTGATATGGCTTATCGTTGATGTCTGCGAGTATGGTATTTCTGTTGTGCCTTCACAATTTTGCTAGTGTGGTACATTTACTGCGTCTTCACCGTTTTTGAAGCAGGGATTTTTTGAATCTTCACTATCGTCTCCTTTTTTTTATTGTTGTTTCCTTATTTACTTTCGTTAGCATATGGTTTCATAAATTATTTTCGCAGAGATTCTTGTTTTCTTTTTTTTTTCTTTTGTGAGGCTCTGTTTGGAACCACATCGAGCGAGCGGTGGGGTTGCCGAACAACAGGGAACGTGAACTCACTCCCAAACAGGTTTTTACCGTCTACATTGAAAGCAAAGAAACCCCTTGTCGTATATAAGTTTCCGTTAATTTTTTTTGCATTTGCTGCCTCCGCGAAAACATAGATTCGGGCAACGCAGTCTGCCCCCCGTGTTTTGGCAATGCGAACACCCACCGATGTGGTACCAAACGGAGCCTTAGTTTATGTTTTCATAAATTATTTTTTTACAAAGATTCTTTATTTCCTTATTTTCTTTTGTTAGCATATGGTTTCAAAAAAATATTTTTCGCAGATATTCTTGTTTTCATTATTTTCTTTCGTTAGCATATGGTTTCACAAATCATTTTTCACAGAGATTATTTGTTGGATATACTATGTTCATCGTTCATAAACATCAGTGCTCCATGTGATTTAACATTTGCTTTGTGCTTGTGTAATACATCATCTACCCATGCCTTCGGGTTTCTCTTAACTGGAGGAATTTACAAAGGCACTCGAAATGGTCATATTGCACATGCATGTGCCAATCAATGTTGTTTCACCGTCCTCTTCTTCCCCAACTAAAAAGACGAAGAGGAAACATAGGGTCATAATGTGGATCGAAAGACGGTATTATTTTATAATGTGGTATATACTTCTGCCAAACATTCATATACTTTTATGACACTCGTATATGTTTTAATAGGGAAGACAATTGGATCAATAGAGCGTGTGGTGAAACTTGGAGAAAGGAGAAACAACCCAACCCAAACCAAGAGAGTCAAAACGCCAAAATGGGCCGAGGCAACCAAAGCACCAAAACGGACTGCAATGACCAAAACACCCGAAAGTAAATCTTGTGATTGCATTGACATGATGAACCAACAGTTCCTCATGTACAACTCCATTCGCAAGAAGGAGCATAATGCCTGGGTGGAGAGGACTATCAAGTTATTACAGAAGATAGTGCTAAGGGAAGCAGATGGGTGGCCTCATGTTTCTGATATCCCTGCTCCGCAGCAGTTCGATCAATAAGAATGTGACATCTTCCTCAATCATTGGATTACTTGCAGGATGCTTAATATTCATTTTCATTTTTGCTGAATTTATAAGTGATAAATTTTGTAAAATCTCAACAAGTAAATGGTACAATTTTTTGTTGATGTTTATTTAGTCATATTTTGGTTGTCATATACGTGATGATTTTTTACTGTATTTTGTTATTGTGTGGTGTGATTATTTTGTTTAATAATTATTGTGTGATGTAATTGTTAGTTGTGTTATATACTTTGTAAGATAAAGTATATGCTTGGTTAAGTAACGTATATGTAAGATGCCTATTTAGGCATGTTAATATGGGTTAGATAAGTCACACAATGAAAAAATGTGTATGTCATGTTGGAAACAATAAGTCAACTTTTTATAAATAACCAAATTAACAAATACTATATTCGCGATGCCATGCATATGTCAAATTCCTCGTCTAGCTGGTATGCCTGTGATCCCAATTACTTCATATGTTTTAGAGAGCACCTCAATATTACACACAAGACTATCATTGATATTTACTTTAATATCAAATTCGAGCATATTCTTTTTACCCAAGGCAGAACGACTTTATATAGAATTATTTTTATAGTCTCAAGTCTCAAGTACTTTATGTGTCATCCAATGAGTTATATACCTCCTTATATAAGTATATACCTTCTTAGTTAAGGTATATACTTCATTAATTTTTATTTTCGTCTAATAACAAAAAAGATCCAATGGAATGACAAAATCCACGTATCACACGCAAATTCAAACAGCAAGAACGCCAACACACAAAAAAAAATAAACACTGATCGCAATCACAGATAAAAAAAATTTAACTTCATTTGTCAAAAAAAACAGCAACACATCTACAAAAGACCCATCATAACCTCAATCAATCTAAATCATCATCTTCACCACCATTAGATAGAACAGTGACGAGGTCTCTCGGAGACCCCCATCGAAACGTCGTGCTATGAACTTTGTAATTGTGATGGCGGCGTGGGGGTTTTGATAGGCCTCTCCTACTACTTTTTTGTCTTTCGTGTTTTCTGAAATATAAGAAAGAAATGTTATTGCATAAACACCAGTAAGGGAGTATGTGCTTCACAAAAAAAGATATATGCTTCTCAGAAAAAGGTATATGCTTTATTACATAAAACATATGCAGTATGAGAAGACCAAATCTTTAATGGTACTTATGCTTTTAATTCTGTTTGCATCAATTTCGCATCGTGAGACATTCATTTTGCTCTTCAGACGAACTTTCGTTTGTGCTACTACAACAGTTTCATCCTTCTTCTTTCTCAATTTTCCTCATTCGAACGTGCAAAAATAACTACATTCAAGTAACAATATGCGATTTACCTGTGACATTTAAGAAAGTATATGCGTTATGAACATGTGTACATACGTACGCACTCCAAAATGCAAGAGAAAATGTTGTCCATGGGTGAACAGTGTTGAACAGAGTTGAATTTGTCATCAACTTTATAGCTATCTCTGACGAAAAGACTGTCACAAACGATGAAAAAACATTTGAAACAAAAGATGAAGACAAATAAATGTTGGAATCTTATGCAAATGAGGCATATACCTACTTTTTATCTCGTGATGACAAACGAGGTATATTTGCTGCAGTAATGGAAGTATTATGACTGGTTCTGTTGTGATTATCAATGAGAAGAGAGAGAAAGAGAGAGAAATTGTAAATAAAAATGAAATGGATGGAAGAGAGAATAGATGAAAAAAATGTGGCAGCCAAAAAATTGGGCGGGAAGTTTTGGGGGAAAATTTTTGTGGGCTGTTTTTTGTCGCTGACGTGGCATTAAAAAAAATTTCACGTGGATCGGCTGACGTGAGACTGAGTTTTGATCAGTTTTTTTGACTGAGTGTAGCAGCACTCATTTTTTAATATGGAAAAACATGAGTGGAACATTTCGAAATGCAACAAGCAAGCCCTGTGAAAATAGCTGGCATACGTGGCAGACCCGCACGATCTCCCACAGGCATGTCTATCGTCACCCAAAACGGTTCTTTTTAAACTTCTTTTTCGAGAGCTTATAATTAGTGAATATATATATTAAAAAAAAAAAAAACACAAACCTCAATACACATATTTATTCCTCTCGTCAAACTCCAGATGGTTCTTTCAAACTTCCAGTTCTTATCTGCTGCGACTGTGAGAACCCTATTTAAACCCTCTCTTTCTCTCTCTTTTTGAACCGCAGTGCCTCAGAACATTTTTAGGGACACAATGGACTACCCAATCTTCATAAGCACAAGCCTGGGTACTCATCTTGCAGTGGTGGTTTCAGATGGAGACACAGTTGATGATGTCAAGAGTGAGATTTAACTCTTTCTCCTTCTCTGATGTATTTAAATTAAGTTGATAATGGTGATACCTGTGGATGTTCTTTTTTTTTCTTTGTTGGGTATTGCATTCTTCTTGGTGTTCGGGTCCGTTTTGTGTTCTCTGTTTTTGTTGGAATTTCTCGTTTCCGTCATTACAGATGCTTTTTCAAACAGTGTTGGGAGAGGGATAGTTCTTAAGTATCTTTCAATATATGAAGCATGTGGTAAGATTTATTACTTATTTAAAGAAAAGTGACCTAGTTTCCTTTTCCATCTTTATACTTATGATGTACTAAAGTTGATAACGGTGATACAAACAACATTGGGAGAGGGATTGTTCATAAGTATGGGTTCTTGCTAGTGGTTACATAAGATAATTGGTTTGTGTGGTTAGGGCTTCAGGAGTATTTTTTATTGAATCAACAAATGAGTTTGAACTCTCTCTCTCTCTCTCTCTCTCTCTCTCTCTCTCTGATGTATTTAAAGTTGCTTATGGTGATGATACCTGTGGATTTTTCTTTTCATTAGTTTTGTTTATTTTTGAAGTGTATAAATTTTGATTTCTGCTTGATGTCGTTCGCACCTTTGTTTGGTTCGTTTCTTGTTCTCTGTTTTTGTTGGAATTTCTTGTTAAACTTTATTATTATGTGAAATTTTTAAGGATACAATTTTGATGTATAAAAACATAGCGTATTTTCTCATAATAAAATTACACAAAATATTAATAACCTTGTTCTATGATACCAAGGCGAGTGATGTGCCAAAAATACTCAAGACTTGACTTTTTTTTGTTGAGATCTTCAAGTTACTACTCTCACTTAGCTTAATGGGTAGTAAATGTGGTGTAGGAATTTCTTACACAAATTGTGAATGTGTAAGTGTGAGAGTATGACTTGGGACCTCACCCTTGTATAGACATCTTCATCACCCTTTGGTCTTGCCGTTAAAGACCATTAGAATTTACATAACTCATTTCATTAATCCATGAGTCATACATGGAATTAGTATTCCAATTATTTTCATTAATCCATGAATTATGCATAGATACATGAGTTTTCAATGCCCTTTAGTGTTTCCATAACCCATTTTCCATTAATCCATGAGTTATGTATGGAGACATGAATTTTCAATAACCTTTGATTTCCCATAACTCACAACCATCAAAATCATTGAGTTTTCTCATTACACCATTGAGTATTATAATAGAGTTTAATTTTGTACATAAATGAAGATGGAATACATTTCAAAATACAATGGATGTTTAATTTGGCTATAAAACATTTTGGATGCCATAAATTAATTGGTTCACCTTGCAATTACTCGTAAATATTTTTTCTTATGGAACAACATTTAGTAGCTGATTAAATATAAACATATAAAGGCCACATAATATACAAAATGTTAACATTTCTAGCTTTCGTCATTTGGTATGATCTTTAATTTGAATTTGTCTGTTTATTAATTTGAATAAGTCTTTTGTTTTAGGATTAGGTAAGTTGATAGCTTATTCGGATAGATGTTTGTTAGGATGTAATTCCAAGTCCCAAATAGTCTTCATCTTCCACTCTTTTCCTTCATCCGAAAAAAAAAATTGCTTCTACCCATCCGATCCAAGCACAGTCTCTGCCATGGCCAAAGTTCTCACGTAGGCGCAATGATTGTAAACTATAGAGTTGAAGCTCGACAAGATCGGGGGAGGTTTAAAAGAAATCAAGGAAATTCTTGTTGTTATGAGATCCTAGTTTGAATGGCTAGCTTTTCCATTACTAAAGATAGAAGGTTTTCCTCTACGGCAAAGGAAGTACGAGCTGAATCTAAAGCGTCACATGGAAGAGATATTTGTGATAATGGGACGTTGATTCAAATACATTTGAAACACACTCAAACATGCGATAGACAAAGAAAAAATTCCTTCTTGATGGTAGGACGTCGATTCAAACGTCAATCGCGCAATCGGCCTATACCAACAAGCTCCAAGATAGGATTATACATGCAAAAAGATGGACATGGATAGAGATGAAGGAACGAAGAAACAAAGGCATTTGTTATAACTGTGACCAAAAGTTTGAACCACATCATTGTTGCAAATTAGAGACAAATAATGATTCTTCGATGGAAGAAGAAGACTATCATCAACTCAAAGAACGATGGAGATTTCATTTTGAACCTTGAGGACAAAGTTCTCTTAAGGGGAGTGGAATGATATGATTTTTAATTTGAATTTTTCTTTTTGTTAATTTGAATAAGTCTTTTGTTTTATGATTAGGTAAGTTGATGGCTTATTTGGATAAATGTTTGTTAGGATGTAAGACCTATTATTATGGGATTGGTTATTGAGTTATGTTTGCTATTAATTGACATTCATGAATGGAATAACATGAGAAGAGATTATTAATTAAAAGTGTTTTATAGCATTAGGAGGTTGATTTACCCTCGAAGTGAATCACTTTTGGGATTCATCTATTGAATTCTAAGAGCAACCTATCATTGTTATAGATGCTTTTGGGAGAGGGATTGTTCATCGAGTGCTATTACATACACATTTTTATTCCATCCCCAATTTTAATTTCATATGCGTCGATAGAGATATATGCTTCGATAAAAAAATTTCACGTTTTCTATAAATGCATCCATGCAATTCATTGAAATATTTGTTTCATTTTTTTATAAAATCATGTACCTTTTTAGATGAGATATATTATTTTTTAAAAATTCAAAACATGTGTAGGATGGAATTGGGGCTAGAAAAAAAACTGTATGTAATATTATCCTTGTTCATAAGTATTTTTTCAAAGGATTCTGCTAGTGGTTACATAACAAAATATGTTTGTGTGGTTAGGGTTTAATGAGTATTTTTTATTGAATCAACAAATCATGGTATGTGAAAACAAGTTATCGTAACAAACCACCTAGGTAGCAGTACCCTCTCTTTATAAAGAGAGTCCTGGGTTCATTCTTGACCCTCCTCGACAAGAGAAGATTTGACCAGACAATTATTTAAAAAAAAAAAACAGAAAACTTGCCAATAAAAAAAGTTATCATTAATTTACTTGATGACATTTTAGATGATCTTTTTGTTGTTGCTACCTAAACTTTATTGGACTAGGATTGGTTTTTACAATCTTCATAGAGGAAACTTTTGTAGTAGACTTGCTTAGATGTTGGAAACTTTGTTCACTAACTGTTCGAAAATTTTTGTTCCTGGACATCATTAAATTGGTTGGACATGTGCGACATTTACTACAACCTTTGAATGATTAAAGACTAAGGAAAACACATAAGATATAAGATTTTTTTTTTTTGAAAAACGATTCCTAATTTGTTTATATTGTGGATTAACACCACACTATTATATTTGTGCTCCGCAGGGAAGATAAGGACCGAATACAGTCTTTGCTTTTCGAATACAGGGGAAATCAATATTTGCTCAGTGAAGGTATCTTGATAATCATGTCAGTTGTTTAATCATCATCTTGTGCGTAAGGTTAATTGAACGAGACTGAATTTTTTTATTATTATGAATATCTTCTTATTTTTTGTAATCCATAATGTCATGATAGTGTTCGATTGAGAAGTTATTGTCCTACCAAATATATTTAATTTATCAATTTATCAATTGAAAAATTCTATTTCTTGCAGGTAAAGCGCAAAGGATTCCACTATCATTTGTCTGATTCTATGTTGATTAAAAGTGCTTTTGATGGCATCAAGGGTTCTTGGTTTCTATATATAGATGTAGAATCTAAATCATTGATGAACAACCAAGTGAAATTTTTGGAAAATGTTATTGAAAGTAATGGTGTTCAACTGCAAACACCTGCCTTGAATGAGAGAGAACATGGCACCAATAACGAAGGAACGGTGGATTTTCATGTCACATGCAGTCCATCAGCTGCTCATACTGATTATGGAATTCCTCCAGTTTCTCCAACTACAGGTAAAGAAGCTAATGTTCATTCATAATATAATACACTAATAATGATAAGATTATTGTCTCATATTTACTTTTGCCTAGTGTAGGACCGCAGGTTACTGTTGATCTTGCGGGACAACTTGGAAAGAAGGATGGTGAGGTCAATGATTCCCTTTTATCAGCACCAAATTCAAGTCAGCATGAATTAGTTGGTCCTGCAGAAGACATTCCAAAGAAGGATTCACATACTGGAGGACAACACAAGGAAAAAAGTGAGAGGAAGAAAAGAAGGAAACATAAGGATCGACATGAAGATATCTCCACCGAACAAGGGCAGTCTAAGGCTCCTGAATTTGTCAAAGCTGCTACAGAATCCATCTCCGTTGTTCCATCTGAAAAGAAGCAAAAGGAGGAAACTAGCAAGGGAAAACGAAAATTGGATACATATGCCGTGGAAGACCATGGAGACATTCATGCAAAAGCTCAGGCTCAAAGTAACCAAGACCACCCAACTAATGGTATTCCTCATCCCCATGTTTTTGGCATCTCCATTAAGTTCTGGTTCTGTGATTGACGTTGACTAATTTTGTGTGATACAACATTGCATAAGAGTTTTCTGCATGACACTTTAAACAAAAAACAAAACCACAAAATATGACTCACTTGCCATGTAGATTTATGAATTTAAATTGATTCACTAAAGCTTATAGCTTAAAGGCTTTGAATCTTTTAATCATCACCTTATTATATCATTTAGAATTGGCTTGTGGTTTACTGTCATAGTACCCTTGATTTGATCACTTGTCTTTTGAATGATTGATCTTGTGCATTCACATTCATTAACTCAAGTTATTGGCTTATTCCTACCTCTAGCTTTGCTTTATGGTTATCGATCTCAACAGCGCAAAAAATTTATTGGCATATTCAATCTTCTTATCCATTGAGGACATATTATTCCTGTTGTACCTTGAAGTCTCATTTCATAATATCCCTTTATTATGGAATTTTGTTGTGAAAAAAAAATCCTATTGGAGTCAATCATGTGAAATATAATGTATTTTGGCTGGAATGATGAACACTTGACTGTTTAGTCTTTTTTATTTCTTGTTTGCCTGTTTTAGTTAAAAATGACTACATTTGTAGTATTAGAAGACTACATTTCCCATAAAATGGTCTGCTATTTACTAGTCGAGTGAAGATAGTTTACCTGTAGTGCTGGTATATTGTCCTGACAATTGTTTCAGCAGAAGCTGCAGCACTTATTTATAAACAGGATGCTCCAAGACTCATAGTCTTTTCATTGTAAGTAAAATAATTCAAGTGCAATAGCATATTTAGTATGAACAGTAGTTGATGTATTCGATATTATAAATTCATAGTAGTCTTCTTAGTTTCATTGCTATTCTTTCCTGGGCTGCACTCTCTACCACTGCAGAAGAGAATAAACAGCTGTTACTATCTTAAAAGGCTTTGTTTACTTCAACTAGGACATGGCATTGCAATTAGATAAAAACTTTGTAGTTGATGTACCACTTCATGTCCGTTTTTAGGCCATGTAAATTCCCACTCTACTTTTGCAGGTCCAAGGTCAGTACAAATATATCATGAAAGAATTCCTTATATGGTTCTAGTAAATTTTAAAGTCGTAAATTTTACTGCATTCCTCCACAGACAAGCTTCCTCTCCAGAACCAGTCTCTTTCAATGTAAATGATATGATGCTATATCTGCACTCAATTCATTTAGATAATTGTGGAGAGTTCACTTGTCTCCCCTATTCAATTCCTCATACATATCTCCTCTATTCAGTTCCTCATACATGTTTGTAACAATATGTGTTAATGGGTTTCCCTTTCCCTTTTTACTTATTTTGTTTTGTACCTTGGGATTCTCCCCTTTGATATAATTATCAAGGCTGGATGCCTATCTTTTCTTTTTTTGAAAATTGCATGCCACCCTACCCTGCCCTTTCGTTCCTCACAATGTCTAATTAAGTTCTTTCAAATAAATCTATTATATAACGTAGAATCCAATTGAAACCTGTTCCCATTTGATTTTTTTTTCTTTCCTGGTCTCTTGTACAAGAAACTTGTGGTTTTCATATTTTTCTGGAGTTTGTTTATTCTTTCATCTTTTAGCTCTATATATAATGTTAAGAAATGACATATTTCATAGTAATTATTGAAACTCAACGAGTACACATGTTCACTCTCAATGATTGTTTTCCTTGTACTTTACTTAATTGGCAATTATCCCTTTTCCCCTTCTGCCCAATGAATGTTTCCATGAATAATAACTTTGCATTGCATGTGATGATAATGTTCCGGTTGTTATGAATTGAATTATCATATATTAATTAAATCAATTAAAATTTGGAAAAAAAATTAAGAAGTATATTGCATCCTAGAGCAAACAATTGGGTTTCTCAAGTGATTGACTTGTGATATCTATGGTTAATTTAATTAATGTCATATTGATTCACTGCAATGCCTTTGTTTCTGCAAACAGACCAGCTACGAGGAAGCCATAGTGTCTGAGCATCTGTTGCCGCTTTATTTTGAATTGTAAATGCCATGAAATGACTGTGATGAGTCCTCTGCCGATTTTGAACCACTATTTTGAAATGCCATGAAAGTGTGGAGACAGGTTTGATGGGTCTTGTGCATGAACCATTTTTGTGGAAGCAGAACATTTTTTGTAGTTGGAACGGTAATTATGGTATCTTTTTGTACATCATTTTTGAGGCTCAATAGATTTTTGAGCATGTGTTATTTATCTATATTTTGTGTTCTTGGCAGTACAAGGATGATGAGACTATGAGATATCCAAGTATCTAATCATGCTTTAAAAATCTTTCTTTTGGTGCATATTTATATGCTTTTTCCTTTATTAGCTGTTGTATGTTGGCCTGTTCACCTGACTCATTTGGCCTATTTTGGAGCTTTGTTACACCCGGTCTTTTTTACAGTGCCATATGTAGTCTCATATTCATTAGCATCCTTCACTCATTGTAATATGGTATATACCTTGTTGAAATTTTTTTATATTTTTTTAAATAATATTATTCAATTAATTCATTGGAACATATACTTTGGATTTTATAAAAGTAACTACCTCATTATATGTGATAATTAGTTTTAGAAAAAACGAAAAAAATGGGTGAATCGAGTTCTGGACGGTAAAAATGGACTGTATAACAATTTTCAAATTTTGGTTGTAATTTTATACCGCATGAGATGGTCAAAGTATTGATTGCCCCAACGCCCAAACTGGGTATGTGAGTGGGGTTAGTTTCATTTTTCAAACTTAAACTTCTACAACTTTGAATTCCTGTTTCCTTGGAAGGACAATGATATGAAGTCTCGTATGATAAAAGTACAGTATTATGAAATTATATCTAGATAAAGTATTATGAAATTATATCTAGATAAACTAAGGGTAGTGATAGACCCACTACCCCACTTAATTTTTTCACTACCTATAATTATGAAAATGCCATAATTTTTTTAATTTTTTGTCTCCTTTTCCCACTACCCAGTTCGATAGCATCCAGTCGAAGTGTTCTTCACTGGGACGACAGAGATCCGTCGAACTGTCTGAATAAGTGTTGACAGAGGCCCAGTCGAAGTGTGTTTCACTAGGACGACAAAAATCCATCGATCTGTCTGAGCAAATGTCGACATGGATGTGTCGAACCCTTCAAAACAACAACTTTCTTGTAAGAATCAATCATTTATACAATCATTTAAGTCCTTATGAAAGACAAAAATGTCATTTAAGTTATTTAAGTCTTTTTGAAAATCATTCACACATATATTTATTTAAGTATAAGAAACAAAATTATCAAACAAAGAGTTATTTGAACCAAATAAAAAGTAAACATTTCATATAAAAAAAAAACATTATTTTCTTTTCTAAACAAGTGGAGTTTGTTTAAAAAAGACTTCACTTGTTTAGAAAAGAAAATAATGTTTTTTGTATATATGAAATGTTTACTGTTTATTTGATTCAAATAACTATTTGTTTGATATTTTTGTTTCTTATACTTATATATATATATCTATGAATGGTTTTAAAAAAGACTTAAATAACTTTTTTTTGTTTTTCATAAGGACTTAAATGATTGTATAATTGATTGATTCTTAGAAGAAAGTTGTTGTTTTGAAGGGTTCGACACATCCATGTCGACACTTGCTCAGACAGATCGACGAGTCTCTGTCGTCTTACTGAAACACACTTTGACTGGGCCTCTGTTGATACTTATTCAGACAATTCGACGAACCTCTGTCGTCCCAGCAAAGAACATTTCGACTGGACGCTGTCAAACTGGGTAGTGGGAAAGGGAGACGGAAAAATAAAATAAATAATGGCATTTTCGTAATTTTGGGTAGTGGAAAATAGTAACTCGGGTAGTGGGAATAGCTTTGCTCATAAACTAATGCATTTTTTTAATAGAAAAATAAATAAAATTTTCAAACACTACATTAGGACAACTCCACTTTTGGAATGTATTGACGGTTGATGGATTGCTTTTGGGCTGCAAATGGGGGTTATAAAATGAACCGAGTGTATTATTATCATATAATCTATATTTGTATACATTGCGGCAATGTTTAAAAATCATACCGATAATTGAACTTGAAATATAAGCGGGTTGAGGACATTGGTTCAACCATTACATTAATCAATTTTAACTATGGCATCATGACACAATAAATATATAAATAATAATTATTAAGTAAACATTTTAGAAATCCTTGCACAATTGTAAGTTTTAATACTTTTCAAATTTTTATTCATCATCATAGCATGATTTTATCATGCAAAATATACATTTTATTAGATTTATGTATTTTAATAAATAAATAGTTGTAAGTTCTAAGAATGAAAAAAGAGTCATTTAATAAAAAACATTCAATTCAACAAGTGGGTTTGGGTTGATAGTAGGATATGATAAATGGAAAACCTGCAGACATGACCCTATTGGGATGGGTGTGGGACTCAAGTGAAAAACATGTCCCATCCCATTTTATCCCATTTAAATCACTTATATCATTCAAAAGATATGTAGTTGATTTAGGGTTGGGATTTATCTAGTTCGGTAATTGGCATTACAACATGTACCAGAGGGGCACCGATGTACAACTTTTGAAATTCTTGGGGATATTTCTGCAAGAATGGTTTTTACAGGGGTATTTGACACAAACAGAATATAATAGGGGAACATATGCACACAACTTTTGAGAGTTTCAGTGCGGGGTAAATAAGTAATTTCACTTGGTAGAGTTAAAAAACGGACTATGGTTTACTTTGGATTTTAAATGGTGACTAACAGAAGGTTACTTTTGCAATACTTTTAAATATTACAGGGGTATTTTTGTCATGGAGTATATAAGAAGGGTAATTTTGCAAAAAATATTTTTAAGAGGGGTATATATACAAAAAAAACCCAAATTAATATTATACTATATTTAAATAAAACTAACCTCATATATATTATTATTTTCAAAATTGATAAAATACTTGAGTACGGATTAAATAATATTATATAGCATATTGAGTAAATATAGTTATTTTGTTTATAATCCAAAAAAGAATACAAACATTATAAAAAATTAGATTTTTACACACATTCCCTTCTAAATGGGGTGGGATGAGACAAGACGGGTTTGGTTTTTAAAAAACCCATTGGGAAGAATTTGAGGTGGAACAATCAAATTCGTCACAGGTTTGGGCCCAGTTTAGGATTGAATTTTGCTAAGAATTGGGATTAGGACGGACCAAACCCGTCCGTTGCCATCACAATGATGGATTGACTATTTTTTTTGGAGGGTAAATTAATTTTGTATTGCTATATGAATCGAGCATATTCAAAAACCAAAAAAATGAAATTTACATATAGGGGTTATCTAGGTGTAGAGGAAAAATCTCGCACTCTTCCTGAGGGCATCACATGTCTTGGTTAATTAGGTAAATGGGTGGCATAACCCAGTCCAGATTAAGACCAAATATCCTTCAGCCAGGGGATGGGATGCCTCGCTGAAGGAATCCTACTTGTGAAGTCTTGCTCGAGGATCCCCTAATCCGAGCAGGGCACCTCAAACTATTTCTCTTTCGCCAAGGATATTATGTCGAGGAGACCACAGTTGCGACCAGACCAACGCTATCTCAAGAACGATTAAGGCCATTTGACCAGGCTAGCTACTTATACCCAATACAACTGTTGGAGCATCCGTGAAACTAACCATCCTAACCTTGGCTTGAACCTGGTTTTTGTTACGCCCTAGGGCGGCTGTCCCTGAGACGTAGCAATATAGAATATCAACTATCAATACACGAGATCAATAAAGACTCCAACATATGGCATACAAGGTGACAAAACAAATAATAAGTGATAGCTGTCATATATAAGCGGAAGCTAAATAACTAAGTCTGTAATCCAAATATAATATTAACGACTTGAACACATAATCAATGTCCTATGAGAGCCAGATATATAACCAAAAGATATTAATATATACACTGTGCATAAGAACAAGTATCAAATACATACAAGAAGGGGGGATGTTGATGGCCTCTCACTCGCAAGATCCAAAACACGGACGTTGTAATTGCTGCAGATACTGCGCCTAAGGGAGCTCCTCTTTCGGGTCAAACTCGGCCCCAACTGGAGAAATTACATGCGAGGGGTGAGCCACACGTTCAGTGAATGGTACAATCCATGTATCACAACTCATACTAACACATCAATGTAATTTAAGTCCCAACCATAATGGGAAGTAAACAACAACTGGTGAGTCACGTACCAACGTGACCACACCACGCCCTCACCCTCACCCTCACCCTCACCCCCACCCCCACCCCTAAGGGTCACATAGGACTATCTAATGATATCCGTCTGCTCTACACAATTTTTTTGTCATCCAATAGCCCTTTCCCAGGTAGCCTCTACCCGACGGCCTTCAACATTTAGTACATCTGCCATATGGGTATATCATCGCACATTGATAATACCTACAAGTGATGGCACCATACAGGACAGCTTCAATACTGGACAGCTTCAACTCGGAGCCGACTAAGGGAAGAAATATTCGACGCTCACAAATATGATCCTCATGGATCCTCCAACACCGGTTATCAAACCCCGATAAGGTATCATATTCTCATGAATTCCTTCCAGGGTGCATAGCTCGGACGCGGGGAAAACAATTGATTTCAACATGGCAATGCCTTAGTGTGACCCAAAAATAGGTCACACACTTGCCTAATACCATTAGGCATGGCTCATGGCTTAACCATATAAATAAAGCATACAACATGTATAAAAATACACATGGAATTAATCATGAAAGAAATACTAACATGGTAGTAAAACTACAAGATATTAATTAAGTCATGCATACATGTATGAACTAGGTACATGGCCAAACTAGGTGGGAGCATGCATGTACGAGGTTATACCACCAGGAGACATGATATATTGGCAAGTATGGTTCCTATGCATGACACAAAAATGCATAACCCTAGCATATATGACATCTACTATGGCAGAGATGCAATACATCAATATAAAACATGCAAATATAGTTAATATATAGTTATGGTGCTCCACGGAAGCGCAATGCACGACTATGTGCATCAAACATCTTCCAAATGGGTTGGATTGGTCCATTCACCACATCCCGGTGGTTGCGTGATCGTTCACCAAGATTTGCAAGACAAGGGCATCAAAAAGGGTGAGTATAGCTACATAAATACACTTAAAATTGACTAAACATGCTAAGGACTTAGACATGCATGCATATAAACTCACACGCATGGAAGTACGCAGGCACGCATGCATGCTTGAGCCCCCGACACCCCGAGCACAGCCCCCACATGCACGCGAGTGCAGTCCCACGCCCATTGCATCCCTGCGTGCTGGCGCCCTCGTGAGTAACAGCTCGCCCGCACCAACACGCGCACCGACCCACTGAGGAAACACTTCACCCAAGCATTTATCCTCTCGATCCCTATTGAAGGCGAGGCACTCTACCTCTACCTTGCAGTGTCTGTCGCGGCCCTGAGCGCAACGCTCTTTCGCAAGGAACATGGCAATAACACCCGGTGTTCTATGTCAGCAAAGTAATGGTTGACACCGAGACTCGCTATTCACCAATCGAGAAATTGATTCTCATGCTCGTCATGGCGAAGAGAAAATTGTGTAACTATTTCTAAGCTCATCGCATCGTGGTCCTCATGTCCTATCCCTGTACGGATGAACTTTGATGTGGGTGATCAAGCTATCCCCGTTCGACATCGATTACCAGCCCCGGACCACAAAGAAAGGTCAAGTAGTGGTAGACTTCACAAAGACGAACAGGTTACAAAGAGGGCCTTAAGTCTATCAACTGTTTGACCCTGTGAAGTTGAGCTGGGACATGTTTGACGACTTCACAATATCGTATGGGTTATAGAGAGAGCCTTAAGTCTCTCTGACTCATTCAGCCTAGTGAAGTTGAGCTGTATAAGTGACAACTTCAGAACATTGAACGGATTATGGAGAGGGTCTTAAGTCTCTGTGACCCGTTTAACCCTGTGATATCGAGCTGGGATATAAGTGACAATTACATGTTATATTTGTGCCATTCAGTGTTATATTTCCAGCTATCGGAGTCGCTAAAATTTTAAAATTTAGTTATCTAAGGGAATTTGAGATATTTGATTAAAAATCTGACTGCATATAACTGGTTCTGGTACTGGTATTTTACTACTCGTAAATTTTCATCTTATTCTGGTAACATTTTAAAAATTACGCAGTTCTGAGTCGCATCCAGGTTTGGTTGTATCTGGGTTTTGGTGGGTAAGATATTTTGAATGATGTGGCGCTTCACTTCGCGCTTCCCAATAAAGGTGAAAAAAGTGGGTGTGAGAGGGTGAGTCTAACCCTATCCAAACCACCCCTCTTTGTCCCCCTTTATCCTCACCCCCTACCACTATTTGGCATTGACTATTTGGCATTGACTAGACCCCTCTCTCCCCTTTGTGTGAGTTTTAGTGGAGAAGAAGAAAAAGAAGGAGAAGTGCATGAGGAGGGAGATCTACAACAAATTTGATTATTAACTACTAAATAAAATTTCATCACTAAAAGTACTTTTGCATGTGAAAACTTTATTCGTAGGGAATAGTTTTAATTTTCTCTACGAAATTACATTTCGTATCAAATGGTATAACTTTTAGCTGCGAAATCCCTTTTTTTCGTAGCAAAATATGCACTCCTCTGGCTACGATGTACACTTTCGTAGCAAAATATGCACCCCTTTGGGTACGATATATATTTTCGTAGCGACAAAATAGACTTTTAGCTGCGAAAAATTGATCTTTTGCTGCGAAATTGAATTTCGTTGCAAAATATTTAAAGTTTTTCAAAAGATTTAATTTGTTATGAAATCAAAATACACTGCATCACTATTGGACTGAGATCATTTTGACTATAAATTCTTTCTATAATTTGGTTTCAAACATAAATAATAAAATTAAAACATTATTTATTATATTAGACAGAGAACGTGATCATTTTTTCATATATATTTTTCTTTATTTATGTATGTATAAGCAGAAAGAATGGATAAAAATTAGTATATTTGATATAGATATATAATTTATTTTTCGCTGTAGTCCATCATCAAATTAGATGATTTGATATATTTATTATGTTTGTAATTAAATATTCAAAATGACATTTTAGTTTGGATCATGCACGTGCTCGATAAACTTCTTTCCAGAGGACATTATGTAATTGATTGAGGTTTGCTGATATCAAAGTTGAGTATTTTCATTTGACATTGCATACAATTCATTTATTCTTGTCTTTAATGAGCCTAATGTCACATTAGATATATTAGTTATCATTATATATATAATGTGTATCTATTAGGAGCAAGCACAAATAATATATAGCAAAAATTTATATAAAGCCAAATCCAAAGCCCAAACCAAATTCTTATTTATTTATTGGTTTTGTGATACGTATTTTTTTAATTGGGGAAATGTACAAAGAATCAAAACAAGCATACTTTATTTAAAAGATTGAACTAGAATAGTAAAGAATCAAAACAAGCCCATGTTTGTTTTGTGAATAAAAGGGTGTATGGGAAAAATAAGCATCTTATATTAAACTATCTTTCAACGATTGGTGTTTATTCCAAACCAAATAAACACCGTTTGTTGAACCAATCAGTGTTTTGTTAGGAATCTTAATGAAATTACCTTTCAGAGGATGAGGTGTACTTCAAGGGACTAGGATTTTATGATATTCATGTAATTTTATTTCTGTAAAATGTGCTCTTCTAATTTGGACATAAAAGTCATAATCCAGACTTTTCATTAAAATCTTAATTACAGTACTATCACAGCAATGTCAACAATATATCTCAGAAGAAAATTCATATGCAACTATTAGTAGACAAACAAATATCATTGATTTATTAAAAAAACTATAAAAAGACATACAATTTTAATAATACAAGAAAGTCATGTTTCGACGATTTTAGTATTGATTATTTGGGGGTCCATTGATCGTAGAGCAATGGAAAAATCGTATTATAGCATATGCTCATGTTAATAAAGTATATGTTGCGATATAATTTTGTTAAATTTTCTATAAATGCATATATACAATTCCTTTTTTTAGTGTGTGTGATTATGTTGTTGTTGTTATTGTTTTTCTTCTCTTTTACTCCCTCATATACTCCCCCCTATTTTAGGCCATTAAAGGCTTGTGGAGTGACTGAGGAGGTGGTGGTTTCGGTGCGCCAAGAGCACCCGAGGAACCTCCCCTTTCTTTCCCCTCCTTTGGTGAGTTCTCCTCATTCCTTATATTTGTTTTTTTGGTTGTTGGGGATGTTAGGAGGGTAAGACACTATCAATTGCCCAGTATAAGGTAAGTAGAATAATGATGCCTGCAGAAGCAGCGCAGGGTTGGTGTTATGGTTAACATGAATATTGTTTTGATAAATTTGAATGTAAAATATAACTCCTTTTTAGGTATGGTTTAGGATTTTAAATTACACCCCACCACCTCCTTTCTATCTTTTGGTCTGGTTCACTGTAGGAAGGGAGGGCAATCAAACCATTTTTTCAAAAATGCTCTATTTTTACTGATATACAAATTCAATTTCCCATCTTTTATAATTAATAAAAATATTGTGCTGCACATTTATAGGATGAAAATTTACATTTGTTTGGTTGGTAGGTGATGTTTCTGGTATGGCATATTTATTGCATCTGCTTCAACATCAAAACTGAGGAGTGGGTATGTTTTATTATCTTTTATTTTAATGGACACTTTCTAATTGTTGAATGCACATATAACTGTGACATTATGGTTCAGATAAACTGGAAGAAGTATTCAGAGTTTCAAATCATCCACAAACCTCAAATATGTTAATGGATATGTATGCATTGCTTTTCTAAAATATTCATAAATCTCTGGTCAGAGTTTTTAATTTTGTTGAGATATCATCATCTTTCGCGGTGAACATTTTCTCGAGGAGAGATTCTGGAAATCATATGGTAAAGGCAAAGTGGAGAACATCAAAGAGTTCTTGAAATCCAGTGGATGACTTTTTTGAATAATCACATCATTTGATGCTTGGGAACTACCAAAGTCCAAAAGATTAACTTTAGGAGATCATGAGGTTGCCTGAGGAATGTGTGAACACCAGTTATCTAAATTATTACTAAATTATGACTACACGTTTTATTGATTCATGTGTGAACACCAGTTGATTTGCTTGTTATTGATTCAAGCATTCAAAAATGATATATCTAGCTATACTTGGCTATAGAGAGGCATCAATTATACTTTTAAAACCTCTATGTATATATTGCTTGCAAGTTGGTGAAATATTATTTGATAGTATATCATAAAAACAATTTGCAACATACAGTAATATGATTTCTGCAATATAATAATTTCCAAATAAGTCATAGCTTAACAAAACTCCTTTGAAATGCATGATCTCAAATAACAGTCAATCTCATGATGCGTATAAATGCAACAGACACGCATGCCCATATCCCATGGAACCTAGCCATCTACGGCACCTAGCTGCAAAGATTTCACACAGGAAATCGGGTCACCTAGAGACATGTCATCTGGACATAAGTCACCTACACTTGGGTCCATTCTGAACCGTAGTCACCTAGACTACGCCACCTAGGCTACGTGACCTAGACGAATGCGGTGCATGTATGATTAATATATATTTTCATTTCAATAATATGCATGCAACAGTTTTCAAGATAATAACATTTTTCAATACGATACTTAATAGGGCATCAACCTATATAATATGACATGCTCGAGTTGTACATAAAATAGCATTTAAAATCATTCATAAAACCCTTCAAAAACTACATAAGAGATGAGACTCACTCACCTTTGGTCCAACAAGTCCAAAACAACTACAGTAGGTCTAAGACAACCTAACCCGACCTGATCACAATACGTACATATAGTATGGAACCCGAGGGTATCTGAAAACATAGAACCCGACGGCTCCCATAGGGACCGTCTCTGACCAACCCGACGGCTCCCATTGTTAGGCCTGTGTCATTTAGAGTCCTAATTTCGATTGGAGTCACTAAAATTTTGATTTTTAGCTACCTGCTGGTGTTTGAGGACTCTGATTGAGAATATAATTGCATATTATGGGTCCTAGTACTGTTTATTACTGCCCATAAAATTTTCATTTAATTCCGATAATGTTTTTGGAATTTTGCAGTTTTGATTGGTATTTGGATTTGATTTTGTAAAAATGCAAGATGAAGAGATAAAAATCTGCTATTATCATGAGATCTTCATTTTTGAGCTAGCGTTTATACAAAAGTGGAATTGGTTCAACTGGATTCGTGTATCAAAAGTTATGGGTATTTTTCCGATTATACCCTGAGAATGAGAGATCGTGGCAGCAGTCCTGTTCGATGTTTAGCCTAGATTTCGGAATAGCTGGAGAGGTTATTCGATCTAGGTATAAACATGAGAGTTGTATATAATCTTCTTGGCTTTCCAATGGCATTAAAATTATACAATTCGGAGCTATATCGAGGAAGTTATGGCCATTCAATTGAAGCATGTCTAAAATTTCGGGGTCAGGGACGTTTTGGTCGTTTGGACCTCACATTTGGCTATTTAATACCCCCAAATGTTACGACTTCCTCTTCGTCCAGCCCTATTTGTGTCTTTGGTGGTGCTTTTGGAGGAGATGTAGTGGAAGAAAATCAAGGATGAAGAAGGAACAAGAAGAGGTGGATGTGTTTGTGCTTGTTTGGCCTCCCTCTCCTCTCCTCCTCCTTTAACTCCCCCTCCCCTCTGGTTCAGCATGAAGAAGGGATGTGAAGGCTGAGATGGTGGTAGTTGTGGTGGCGGTTGAGGTGGTCGTGGGCGTGCTTGGGAGCCCCCACACCTCCCCCTTCCCTCCCCCTCTCTTGGTAAGCTTTCCCCTCTTCTTTTTTTAATTTTTTGACACATTGTGTGTGTTAGTAGGTGGCGCATGCCATGTATTTGTATTTATATTTGTGTGGTGTGTGTGCGCTTGGTTGCTTGGGTGTAGGGGTGTCGGCGTGCTCGCATGTGTGCTGCCTGTGCCCAGCATGCCCCTGTCTGCTGCCCTGCCAGCACTAGCAATTGTGCCCAGCAGACCCAGCACCTGTGCCCAGGAGACCTTGCCTGCTGCCCTGCCATGCCCAGCACCTGTGCCTAGCAGACCTTGCCTGCTGCCCTGCCAGCACCAGCACCCATGCCCAGCACCTGTGCCAGCGTGCCCAGCACCTGTTCCCAGCGTGCTCAGCAGCGTGCCCAGCACCTGTTCTCAGCGTGCCCGTCAGCATGCCCAACGCCCGTTCCAGCGTGCCCGGCGCCTATGCCCAGCGGCATGCCCAGAACGCCCAGAACGCCCAGCCCTGCTTGCGCATCTCGGGTGTTGCCCCGTGCGTGCGTGCTCCCCCGTGCATGCGTGTTGCCCTGTGTGCGTGCTGTCCCGCTTGCCCCGCATGCGTGCCATTCTGCGTGCGTGCTGCCCCGCATGCCCTGTTCGCGTGCTGCCACCCGATGCACGACGACCCGGGTGTCGGTGAGTGGTTTGATTCCAACCCTTTAGGGAGTGCTCGATGCACGCAGTCATGCTTCGCGCTTCCATGGAGCTTTAATTGCACCCTAAATATGCTAGATATTATGCATCAATAATGTTTTGTAGGCCCCAACTTCACAGGCCCCATCATAGGCCCCATGAGATGGCAATGGGACATTACCTGTTATACCTTTTACTTGATAATAACATCAAGATTTATTCCGAGAATCATGGAGTATCATTAATTCTTTATGCTTATCTCAACAGAATTATTATTATTTTCTTGAATGAGATCTAAACAAATAAATAAAAAACGGAAGATAATTAAGGTGATCTCCGAAGACTCATCTCTTCTTCTTGTTGTCTTCTCTGCATTTCCTCCTCCTCAATTGTCCACTTGTGGCCATTGTTGCTGCTCACCTCGTAGCTCTCTCGGATTTTTTAATCTTGTGAAATTCGAAAACATTGTTTTGTTCTTTATGGAGTTGGATCTCCCATCAAAGCCTACCGGATCAGGTTTTATTTATGTTTTGAATGTCATTTTTCATAGTTGGATTTGTTTTTTATAATGTTACATTTTATATATATAACATTCTTCGTTTTTTAAAATATGTGTCGTTTTTGTTACATTCATAAATGTAACAGTCAACTGCATATGTGTATTCATTTATATTTGTTACATTCATAAATGTAACAATAAACTACGGGTAAATTGAATAGAATGTAAAACATTTAGAAATACATATATATAAATGTTACAGTTTTTATTAAAATGAAACCAATAGTTCATGTAATATTTGTTAAGTGTAACTCACAGCAAAACAAGTGTTTGATATTTTCCATGAAATGTAAAGATTCGTTTTAAAATTGTTTAAACATTGCATGAAATGTAAAACATTTATGTAATGTAAATGTAACAATGTTAATGTAAATGTAACAAATGATGTAAACATGTAGAGAATGTTTTTACTGCTGTTTGAAGGATTTTAACGAAAAATAATTTAGGTAGTTTTAATGTAATTTAGGTAAGTTTTGGTATAACTTAAATAGAAAATTTATAAAGATTTTAAATTTAAATTTTGAAATAGGGTGTAACTGAAATTAATATGAAAGATTTGTAACTGAATAGAGAAAAAATGGGGATTTGGGTTAATTGGATATATTTTTAATGAAGGGCATATCCGTATTTTGTCATTTTACACTTTTTCAAAAGTAAACAAACCATTCAAAATCAACCAATAAAATAATGACACCTCATGGGGCTTGTGAATGGGGCTTGTGATTTGGGGCCTATGTATCACCACTCATTATGCATGCTAGGTTGTATAGCTCGTATATTGTGTAGAACCCTATTCTACCTTATACTTGCCTATGTATTGTAGAATATTGCATGACTTAGGTAGTTTTGTTTGAAATACTACCCCTATTATTATTTAGACATATCTAGCATGTCTATCTTGGGTTAACAATGGGGTACTTGCATAATATTCCTCTGATTTAGGACTTGAAGGTGTGATATAGTTATTGCACCCATCTTGTTGGAGCAAAACTATGACCAACTTCGAGAGAGTATGAGGCATTCCCTTTCTCTCGCCCGCCCTCTTTTCGCGAATCGAGTGAGTAGATGTAGTTCCTACTTGACTCAGATTTACTTGGAATTATTGGCATGAATTATCGCGCGGATCGCGCTTAATGTCACACCCCAGGGCGGTCGTCCCCGAGACATGGCAATAATATAATATCAGCTATCATACAAGAGGTCAATAATGACACCAATAAAAATACACAAGGCTAACAAGTAATGACAACTGATAACACAACTGAAAAGCGGAAGCATAAACTATCAATAAGTCTGTAAACCAAAAATATTATTATAGACTCGAATACACAATCACTGTCCTGTGGGAGCCAAGTCTAGCCAATAAAATACAACAAGTACCACACGCACGATTTACAAATACACAAGACTCTAGGACTGCTGACAGGCTCGCACTCGCCAATCCGTCAGACATAACGCTTCTACGCACGCAAGACCACGCCATAGGGAAACTCCAGCTCCACGCCCAACAACACCCCTGTAAAATAAACAGTACGCAAGTGGTGAGCTACAAGCTCAGTGAGTGGTTGGAAACCAAACACCACTATAACAATTTAATGCTAAGGCAATTTTCTTTCAAGGAAAAACATGGGTTGAAACCCAATGGATAAAATAGGATCACACAGCGGTGCAACCCACCTCACCCTCACCCTCACCCTCACTCCCGAAGGGAGACTCTTGGGACTCTTGGGGAGAGACCATACCGTTTGTCAAGGAGATGGAATTACTGGTCTACACAACACTACTGGATCATCTACATGGAAATAATTGCTCACTGATGTTTCTCAACATCGATACTTAATCAACCCCAACAACTATGGGGATTGATGAACAAATGAATGGGTCACGTAGCGACGTGACTCAACACATTCCCCGCCCCCGCCCCCGAAGGGAGCTCCAGGGAGATCCGGAGACAAACGAGGGTTAACCCTAACACCACGTGTTACTGGTTAACAAGACACAACGCGTCCATCTGCTTCGAGGTAGAGATATACTTCGATACCTCAAGCGTCAGGAGTAACAAACCCAGAGTATACTCGATGGGTATTTGGGTCACGTGACGACGTGACCACAACTCATCCTCACCCTGGCCCCCGAGGGGTGACCCTAGGGACTTTTGAAACGAACTCAGTTGCTCTACACCCATCGTCATCCGGTAGTCCTCTTCCGGAGAGCCTCTACTGGTAGCCTCTCCATGATCGCTTTCTCTACCATATGGGCGCACCAATAGGTGTCATAAATACGTCTGGAGCACCCCACAGGACAACTACGAACTGGGCAGCTTCGACACGGATCTGACAAAGGGGGGAACGACTTGAAGCCCGCAATATCACTTGGTAGCCCTCTCCCGCGCAGCCTCTACCTGTCGGCCTTCCACGATTAGTACATTCGCTAGATGTGTACCGCGGTACGCATCGGTAGCACCTACAAGTGGTGGCACCACACATGACAGCTTCTATGTCGGGTAGCTTCGACTCATGACGATGTTAGGAGGAAGCACCCTGCGTTCGCAATGTGAACCCTATGGGAAAGCAAACTACCCTTGGTTCTTACATATATATCGATGATATCGAATACTCTTGTATTCCCACACGGAGGCGTCACTCAGACGCGAGGACTATCTCTACACACGTGTAGAGAAGCCAAGGGCATAACCCAATAGGCGGTTCAGACACTCGCCTAGCACAAGTAGGCCCAAATTAATGCTGTAGCTATCGGTTTAACAAAACCGATGCCACGATGAATTCTTTAGAATTCGATACGAATGCATCACTCGGATGCAAGGGGCGATTACATCGCTAGCGCTTTAACTAATAGGGTAGAACCCGACAGCGGGTCATACCCACGCCTATTATAGATAGGCCCAATTAGTTAACATGCGCATATATATATAAGGAGATTCGTAACATAGTTATATGTGTCACATGCACGATACTATATTAATTAACTATAGGGGTACTCCCTAACATGGATTTATATCATAAACAACAAATCATACCACATGCATACAAGGTATGGCCTACTTAAACATGCTTATAAGGCCATTAATCATTCAATCATACAAAATATATCATAGCATTTGTTGGTTATCACCAACTTGAGAGGAAAGGGTCAAGCGCGATCTCGCGCACTAACAGGTGCATGTCAATATTCTCAAGCGAACCTGAGTCTTGTAGGAACTACACCTACTTACTCAGTTTACGCAAAGAGGGAGGGCGAGAGAGAGGGAAAGTCTCATCCTCTCCGGAATGCTGGTCATAGGTTTGCCCCAACAGATGGGTGCAACAACTACACCATTCCTCAGTCTAATCGTAAGGGAATATTAGTACACATCCGGTTATTAACCCAAAGTTTAACATGCTGGATATTACTCATATATGGGGAGGAGTATTACAATACTACCTAAGGCATGCATATTCTATACATCCATAAACTCATTCGAAAATACATGCCCGAAACACAAGGGGCGCATGAAAACACAATTATTCAAACATGAATACATACTTAAGCAAGTATAGGGTAGAGTAGGGGGTTCTACACAATAACGAGCTATACAACCTTAACATGCAAATATCTAGCATATTTAGGGGTTAAGATGCCCAAGGATGCGCAATGCACAACGGCGTGCATCGAGCGCGTCCCGAAGTGTTGGATCGAACCACTCACCGATATCCGGATCGACGTGCATCTCTTCCGACGAGGTCTGCAAGGTAAAGGTATCAATAGGGGTGAGTATAACCACATAAAAATACTTAAAATAGATTAGAAATGTCAAAGACTCAAATCCGCACGCATACGGGCTCGCACACACACAAGTACGCACGTACGCACGCATATCCAAGCACCCCGGCACCTATCCAAACCCCCGGGCAGCCACACGCGTGGCCCCCGCACGCGCACGCATGTGCATGCACGTGTGCACGTGCCCTTGCGCCCATTGGCACACTGCCGCGCGCGCCCGCGAGCACCACCCGCGCGCAGACCATGCGCAGATGCGCACACAACCTGCGCGCATGCACGCGCGCTCCCGTGTGTCCCAGCGTGCGCCCGCGCGCCCAAACCCCAAAACACTCCCCCCAAGCCCCCACTGCATCCAAACTCTAACACCCCACATGCATGCCCTCCCAAGCATCCCAACATGCATTAAAACTAACAAAAGTAGAGGAAAAACTCACCAAAAGGAGGGGGGAGGAAAGGGGGACGTAGGGGCTCGCAAGCGCACCCTCGGCCACCCCGATCACCACCACTGCTACCACCACCTCTTCTACGCTTCCCTTGCTTCTTCTTCTTCATTGTGGCATTACAACAAACACATGGGGAGGGGGGGGGGCAGATTAGAAAGGGAAAGGGAGGAGAGCAATGGATGGTGAAAGAGAGAGGGAATCAACCACAACTTCAACAACAACAACTCAACAATAACAACTCACCTCTTTGAGCTCCATCCACCAACACCTTCACCTCCTCCACCCAAAACAAGCACTAAAAGGGCTGGACCAGATCCAAAAGAGGGAAAAAAGTTCCCAAGTCGTGCACTTTGGGGGCCTTTAAATAGGCAAAAGAGGAAATGAAATGACCAAGCCGTCCTTGGACTAAAAACTCTGGACAACCCTCACTAAAATGGCCATAACTTCCTCAATATAGCTCCGAATGACACGATTCTAATGCCATTGGAAAGCTAAGAAGATTATCTACAATTTTTATGTTTACACACAGATCAAATAACCTCTTCAGGTATTCCGAAATCTAGGTTAAAAATCATATAGGGCTGCTGCCTGGATTTCTCAACTTCGAGGTATACTCGGAAAAATACCCATATCTTTTGATATATGAATCCCGTTGATCCAATTCCACTTTTATATGAAAGCTAGCTCAAAATTGAAAATCACATAATAATTTCGGATTTTTACCTCTTCATCTTAGATTTTAACAAAATCAAATCCAAATACCAAGTCAAAACTGCATAATTCCAAAAACGTTATTGGAATTAAATGAAAATTTTATGGGCAGTACAAAACAGTACCAGGACCCATAATATGCAGTTAGATTATTAATCAGAGTCCTCATACCCCAGCAGGTAGCTAAAGTTAAAATTTTAGCAACTCCGATCGAAATTAGGACTCTAAATGATATAGGCCTAACATTCTCCCCCTCTTAGGAAATTTAGTCCTCGAAATTTAAGGAAACCCAAAGGGAAGACTGAATGTAGAAGTGTCACGCATAGAGTCCCTTGTCTCCCGAGTGGTTTGGCACTAACTTGCGCTACCAATGCACTATAACTGAAAGAACGGTCTTGGTGCGGAGCCTCTTCTCACAATGGTCCATGATTCGATCGACTACTCCGCGAACGACAAATCCAGCGCGAGGATGAGCCGCTCGAACTGAAAGATATGAGTAGGATCGTGGAGTTAATGCCTCAACTGTGAGACAGGGATGACGTCACGGGTATGAGCCAACCACGGGGGCAAGGCTTCATGACAGCCACCTCCCCCAATCCACTCAACGACGAAAACCGTCCGATGAAAGGCCAACTCAGCTAGCCCTGTACGTCGAAATAGAGGATGCCCTTAAACCGGGACACCTTCTAGAAGAACTTGATCGCCAAACCCGAAGGTAAGCTCCTGGCGATGATGACCTGCGTAGCCCTGCGACGGTTCTGGGTGGTGCAGAGGCACACACGAACCATCTCAGCCACCGCAAGGTCAATTAATTATTTGCGGCTGCTCCAACTGGCGCTCTTCAACCGTCCCAATACAAGGGAGGTATAAAACTGCACCCGTAGAGTGCCTTTTCCATTTCATCTGTATGCTCGAATGGCAGTCGTCTCACAGGCAGACCCCTACTCAAAGGGTGGTGCCTCATCCAACTGCCCCAAGTCGAGCATGCAGGCACTTAGCATGTCCTCCAAGGTTTAAATCGTCCTCTTGCCTGGCTATCCTTCGGCGATGTAACACTATACTTAAATGAAGGCTCGCGCCAAAGCTTCCCAAAGGCTGTGCAAGCTCCTCAAAGTAACATACGCGTCTCGATCCGAAATAGCGCCGACCAGAGTGCCATGAAGACGAACAATCGCGAAAGCTCATAACTACGTCGAAGCATCCATAGACTCAGTCAGTTGGATAGGGAGGAAAGTGCGGACTTAGTCAGTTGGTCAACGATCACCCAGACGGCGTCGTGAGCCGAATGTGACTTTAGCGAGCCCGCATCGAAATTCACGATAACTCACTCCCACGTCCACTGAGGAATTTCGATGGACGAACGCATTCCAACGCGACGATCCACAACTTCGCTTGAGGGCATGCAGAAGGCTACCTCAGAATAGCCCACAGAGGCCCAATAAAACTTTTGAGATCCTTGTAGGCATCTGGCGCATACGTCTACCCCGACGGCAGTACTCAAAATTTGTAGTGCCCGAAACGGTCACAAAAGGCCATCTACGGAATGCCCAACTCCCGGATTTCCAATTAGGGTACCCTGCGCGAAGATCGATCAACAGAAAGACACTGGCTCCCAGAGCTGGTCGAATAGATCTTCAATTCGTGGCAGGTGTACTTGATCTTCAACCCCTACGGGGAGATCAAAATAATTCCTAGGACGATTAAGTTCAGATTCTACTCCTCGAGCATGGATGGCGCTCATGATGACACTTACACACTGGTAAGCCGCTCAACCGCACTTAATCCGCAAGACACGCAACAGGAGGTTGTCGAATTCTGACAACGCCTAAGAGACGTCATCTATCTGATATGGCAGTTGAGTCCCATCACGAACGCTTAGCGTCGCGTCTCCTCATTTACAACCCATGTGGAGGCAAAACGCGACAGTGCCGCAAACTGTGCTTCACATGCCGCCACCAATAGGTCGCCCAACTATAACCATTGGAACTCCAACATCCTGCGCTCAATGGGCAGATTCATCACGGGGAGTACAAACTCTCGACGTCATCCAATAGAACTCTCCCGGTGTGGCCTCTACCTGGTAGCCTCCCACGTCCACTATCTCTGCTATATGGGCACACCAACAAGCATCGTGGATAGTACCTGGGAGCACCTCACAGGACTCGAGCCTCTACCGGGCCGCTACAACGCGCGATGATATATCGAAGACACTCCAGATGTGGATATGGAACCCTAGTCCATAAGCTATCGCCCACCAAGCTGCAAAAGGATGCATTCAATCCCGATCGTACGCATCACCACTCGCTATTCCACCTTCCAAGTGAGGAAAAATCCATCATCAATTTGATGCTTCAAAGGTATTCCTTGACTGGGAAAAGAACCCTGGGAGGGCACCATGAGGTCCCGATATAGGATATCCCGACAACCAAACAAGGAACACGGAGTATCCTAGCCCGGGTCTCAACGCTGACCCTACAAGGCCCCTTATCCTGAGAAGAAAAATGGGAGAAGACATCGCTCATTATTGAACAATATGCCACATCCTCAAAACTTGAAACCGGCGCCGCACGCGAACTCCATGGTTAATAGCAATATCGATGTCCGGGAATGAAGCTCCATAATCGAGACGCGATCCAACCTTAGAAATTGCAACGATCCATCAAAACGACAAAACTGGGCTGGAAACTCCTTCCCAAGCCTTAGTCCCACAATGGAGGACCCAACACTGACCCTGATCAGTGACCCAGTCGACAACTTTAAGGGGGTCCAGGGGTGGCCACATCCACATCCACGGATGCGAGGAGGCATGTCAGCAACCAAATAAAACTTCTAAAACCAGAGTACTCGGATAACAATCCTATGACTCATCTATACAACTCGACTTAGGCTCTGACAGGACCAGGCTCTGATACCAACTTTTGTCACGCTCCAGGGCGGCCGTCCCCGAGACGTGGCAATAATATAATATCAGCTATCATACAAGAGGTCAATAATGACACCAATAAAAATACACAAGGCTAACAAGTAATGACAACTGATAACACAACTGAAAAGCGAAAGCATAAACTATCAATAAGTATGTAAACCAAAAATATTATTACAGACTCGAATACACAATCACTGTCCTGTGAGAGCCAAGTCTAGCCAATAAAATATAACAAGTGCCACACGCACGATTTACAAATACACAAGACTCTAGGACTGCTGACAGGCTCGCACTCACCAATCCGTCAGACAGAACGCTTCCACGCACGCAAGACCACGCCATAGGGAAACTCCAGCTCCACGCTCAACAACGCCCCTGTAAAAAAAAATAGTACGCGAGGGGTGAGCTACAAGCTCAGTGAGTGGTTGGAAACCAAACACCACTATAACAATTTAATGCTAAGGCAATTTCCTTTCAAGAAAAAACATGGGTTGAAACCCAATGGATAAAATAGGGTCACACGGCGGTGCAACCTACCTCACCCTCACCCTCACCCTCACCCTCACTCCCGAAGGGAGACTCTTGGGACTCTTGGGGAAAGACCATACCGTTTGTCAAGGAGACGTGGAATTACTGGTCTACACAATACTATTGGATCATCTACATGGAAATAATTGCTCAATGATGTTTCTCAACATCGATACTTAACCAACCCCAACAACTATGGGGATTGATGAACAAACGAATGGGTCACGTAGCGACGTGACTCAACACATTCCCCGCTCCCTCCCCCGAAGGGGAGCTCCAGGGAGATCCGGGGACAAACGAGGGTTAACCCTAACACCACATGTTACTGGTTAACAAGACACAACGCGTCAGGATGCTACGAGGTAGAGATATACTTCGATAGCTCAAGCATCAGGAGCAACAAATCCAGAGTATACTAGATAGGTATTTGGGTCACGTGACAACGTGACCACAACTCATCTTCACCCAGGCCCCCGGAGGAGTGACCCTAGGGACTTTTGGAACGAACTCAGTTGCTCTACACCCATCGTCATCCGGTAGCCCTCTCCCGGAGAGCCTCTACCTGGTAGCCTCTCCATGACCGCTATCTCTACCATATGAGTGCACCAATAGGTGTCATAAATACGTCTGGGAGCACCCCACAGGACAACTACGAACCGGGCAGCTTCGACACGGATCCGACAAAAGGGAGAACGACCTGAAGCCCACAATATCATTTGGTAGCCCTCGCCCGCGCAGCCTCTACCTGTCGGTCTTCCACGATCAGTAAATTCGCTAGATGTGTACCGCGGTACGCATCGGTAGCACCTTGCAACACCTGTGAATTTTATCTTATTTATATATTTAATTTAAATATATAAATATGATATTTGAATTGTGTTTTGTGTGCTTTTAAGTTTTGGCCCATTTAGTATATCCTTGTGGGCCCATTTCAATTTACAATTTGAAATACTAATTATTATGTTGAAATTTTTATATATTTTTCCTTTTAAGATCTTTAAGATCTTAAATTGTTACAATCTCATTAACATTGGAGCTCAAACGATTAAATTTTGAGATTTCATTGTTATTGATTTTAAGGGACTCAGTTTTGAATCGTGAATTTATCGTAATATGCATCAGGGACCTATCTATAATTCGGATAGGGACCTATTTGTAAATATGAAACAGTATGGGGGTCGTTTTGTAATTTTCGTAGGTTTTAGGAATCTGCGTATATATGTTTTTATAGGGTGTGCAGCGTGTGTCTTCGGCAGAAATAGAGAGAGAGAGAGAGAGAGAGAGAGAGAGAGAGAGGATTAGAGAGAAAAAGAGGTATTTATTCTTTTTATCATTTGATTTTCTTATTATTTATTATATCGATGTTTAGCTATTTTGATTTTTAAGATTTTAATAAAAATATTGTTTTGATTTATTATTTATTTTAATGATTAAATATATTTTTATGTTATGAGATTTTGAGTTTTTTATATAACTATGTTCATGTTGTTAGATTCTTTTGATTTTATAAAAATTAAGGTTTTGATTTATTGGATATATGTTTATGTTTTGGATTTTGAGTTTTTTTTTATAAACCTAGGGTTTTTATTTATTTATTATTTATTTTAAAGATTAGATCGATGTTAGATTATAAAAATTAATTTTTTTTTTATATAAACCTAGGTTTATGATTTATACATATACATAAGATGATATGTTTTATTTATTTTCAACATTTATCGATTAATAGATTAGTTTGTAAAAAAAATGTTTATTTTCATATTATTTTATAAATTTTCTTTATTTTATTATTATTTTGAAATTTTTGGATTTTATATTTTTCTGTTTTGTCTTTTCTGATTTTGTCTTTTAGTGTCTGGTTATATGGTAAATAGGTTTTGACATTCTTGTTAAGTTGTTTTATATTTTCTTTTGTAGGATCCATATGAGATAGATTTAGATGGTTGGGTATAATGATTTATACCTATTAATGATGATTGTGGAAACTAGGTCTTTCGCCTAGGCTTGAATTAGGTTTTAATTAATAATTTATTTGATTTATCTATGTTGTAATTTTTGTTGTGTGCTTCATTCTCCGGACCTAAGGTCCATTCGAGGTGAGTAGGCCTATTGATTTATTTTATGTGAGTTTTTCTCTACATCGTTGAATTTCCATGTTCATTATATTTGTATGATATTATGTGATATCCATGCATTTATATTATGATTATTTTGCATGATTTTGATATTTTACATATTGATCAAATTGCATTTTTTACTGAATAAAGTTGCATGATTTAATTCATTCATCTTGTCATTTAAAATAGCATGAATTATACTATTCATGTTTCAAGAATTAACATAATACATTTTTGATGTTTATGTTTTCGAAATAACATTTGGATTAAAGATTTTCATTTCGAGACTTTTGGAAAAATTTAAGACTAGTAGAGACAACCTAATCCTAGGAGATTTTATCAAGATGCATATCATGACATATTTTCTTGACTAAATCCCCCCGTAGTATTTCGCCTTTGGGGAGGAAGGTCTAGGACTCGAAGAGTCCCAAGATCGGTGAGGGGTGTGGTAAAGCATTCCTTACAGCGGCGAATTCCTTTGTTTGGAATCTGTAGCAACCGGGGCATCCTGTGCTGGTGTTCTCGTAGTGATGGCAGCGGCGACCCATCAGCGTCTTCTAGATCCGACGTCTCCTTGAGGGAGCTTTTTGAGCGATTTAGTCGCTTGGGGCTTGGCACACCTGTTTTGGGGAACGGTTCTTTCGATTGAGAACCCTACCTGGTCATATCATTTAAGCTGCATGATTTCTATGGCGTGGACCAAGGATTGGGCCACGTGATTGCATTAAAATTATATTCTATTAAGCTCATGAATTTAATTTGATTTTTAAAAGAAAATTTTTATTTTTATTTTATATAAATATATATATATATATATATATATATATGATTATATTTTTTTTACTCTCATGATTTCTCTGATGTGGGCCAAGGATTGGGTCACGTGCGTATTAAAATATTTTTTTTTAAAAAAATTCATGATTTTAAATTGATTTAATAAAATAAAAGATTTATTAAATAAAATTGTAATTTTCATAAAATTTTATTTTTAAATATACTGTTACGTAAGGTAATTTGTCAGTGGACTTATTCAGTGAGTTAATCACTCACCCTATTCGATATGGGCTGGTTGTTTCATAACCAGATATTGCGTATTTTGAGGATTAAGATGAAGTTTGGACTTTTCACGTCTTTCAAAAATTGCTCTGAGGTAGTGGTTCGAGAGTAAATTATAGTTATGACTGACTATTTATGTTTGTTTAATTTAGATGGCTCCCACAGGGGTAGTTTGTTATGTATTTTCTTTTTAGTATCTTGTCTCCGCAAAAACTCTGATATATTGTAAAGTCATTAGTGATTTAATATCGTTGGTATTATTTATTTTATTATTATCAGTTTTATTATATTTATATTATATGGATATCATATAAAAAAAAGAGCTACAAATTTTGGTCTTTTATTTGAATTAAGTTTAGTAGCGACCCGTTTACCGTCCGATAAGCGGTTAGGTAAATGTAGGGCGTTACTGATGGTATCAGTGCCAAGTTCTGTAGGAGCCTAGGTTAGAGTTTGTGTCTAATAAAAAAAATAGGTCTTATTATTTGTGATGTTTGTTATTTCATTTTGAATTTTTTTTATGACTGTAGGAGATTGTAGTTTCGTCTCTATTCTGGTCATTCATTGTATGTTCTTTTTGGGGTTCTGCACATTCATTCAATTTATCGGATTTGTGAAACTCTTAGTAAAGAAGTTTAGAATCTCGATATCTACTCTTCACATAACCATTGTTGATGGTCAACAAGTTATCACTGAGGTTCGCTTTCCCTCTTGCTTGGTTCAGATCAATGGGCATTTGATGCTTACTAATCTCTTCATTATCAATATTCTTGGTTTCAATGTTATCTTGGGCATGTATTTGTTGTTAGCCTTCCATGCAAGTGTTGATTGTTTTTTTTCAAAAGTTGTGGCCTTTCGTATTCCTGGCCAGCAACCATTTCGCATTGGGGGTTTTGGTTGATCAAATCCGATCATATTCATCTCTTCTCTTCATGCCTAGAGATTACTAGGTAAAGGATGCAAATGATATCTAGCCATTATTGTGGAAACCACTACAATTTGAATGTCTCAGTCAATGACACTTTCACTGTATCTGAATTTCTTGAGGAATTTCCAGATGAATTGTCTTGCCTTCTCCTATTCGTGACATCGAGTTTTCTATCGATCTCATTCTTGATCTTCTATTATCCCAAGTTTAGTTAGCCTATGAAGTTTAGAGCTTAAGTTTGATTATCCTAAAGAGATTATATTAGTCTATATATATATTTAAAAAAAATTATTTGATTATTTTGGTTACCCTTGAGCCTTGTATTAATTTCTTATTAAAGGAGAAGTGACCCATATTTTTATATTCATATATGTTTTTACCTTGCTATAAATGTAGCTGTTACTTGTGTTTGTTTATTTATTTATTTATATGAAAGATTTCAAATGAGATTTATATAAATTGTAATTATATTTTAAGTTTTCAAAGTCAAATTCAAGTAAATCATATCGATGTATTCAAATCTTAATAATTTCAAAAATAAAGATATTACTAGTTCTTTCTTAATTAAACTCTATACATATTTGTTACGTTAATTTATTACAATGTAACTTTATATATATTTTACATGGCTTACAAATTTATTATGGTATACATTAAATGGAATGAGCTTTAAATTCTTTTAGTACATTATTTAAACTTGTTTATCATGAAGGTTTTATTTTTATATATAATTATTTAATGTGTTAAATATTTTTCTACATTAAGCTATGTATATCGATATTACAGTTGCATCTTGTAAATTCAGATTCATGTGCATTTAGCACGCGTATGAATCTAACTATATTTTTAAGAGTTTATATTGCATTATTGGATCTTAGGATATCCTACCTGAGTTTTTGGGTACCCTGTTTATTGTAAATTTTTTTTTTTTATTGGAGCCTCGAGATAAGCTAGTATGAGAGTCATTCATTTGAAGCCTAGGATGAGTTGAGTCAATTAGGATTGATGCATATAGGATTTGCATTATTATTGGTTGCTACTCTATGGAAGAGCACTATATGGTGGATGATCGCTCATACTAAATATACGTTGAAGCATGCATGCATGAGAGGCATACCTTAACAACCGATATTTTTCAAGTTGTTCAATATGGCCATGTATTCACAATTCTATTAGGATGTTTTTCACGTTTTGTATAGTGTCACAGATGGTTTAATCAATCCGTGAATGTCCATGTCAGTAGATGATTTTTTTATATATATAAATTTTAAAGATTGTATATATCTTTAGTTTCATGTTTTTGTCATTATTATTGCCCCTATGTTGATGGTACAAGTTGGATCATTTATGGTATGGGACGTAGATGAGCCTAACTTGTACAATTATGTATGAAATTGTTTGATATTGATTCTTTTTGCTATATAGATTGTCTATGTTTGTATTGTATTAGTTGGGCCGCCTATGGTATGGGACGTAGGTGGGCTGACTTATGCAATTTGTTATTTGTTATGTCTTTGCTTGTTCCGTACGAATCGAATCACCCATGGTATGGGACATGGGTGAGCTTTACTTGTATATTTTTATTGTATTGTTTGTTAGGCATGTGTTATTTAGAGTCCTAATTTCAATCGGAGTCACTAAAATTTTGGTTTTTAGCTACCTTCTAGGGTTTGAGGACTCTGATTGAAGATATAACTGCATATTATAGGTCCTGGTATTATTTAGTACTGCCCATAAAATTTTCATTTAATTCCGATAACGTTTTTGGAATTATGCAGTTTTGGATTTGGTATTCGGATTTGATTTTATTAAAATCCAAGATGAAGAGGTAAAAATCCGATATTATTATGAGATGTTCAGTTTTGAGATAGCTTCCATATAGAAGTGGAATTGGATCAACTGGATTCGTATATTAAAAGTTATGGGTGTTTTTCCGAGTATACCCCGAAGATGAGAAATCCAGGCAGCAGCCCTGTAAGATGTTTAGCCTAGATTTCTGAATAGCGGAGGGGGTTATTTGATCTAGGTATAATCATGAAAGCTGTAGATAATCTTCTTAGCTTTCTAATGCCACTGGAATCGTGCAATTCGGAGCTGTATTGAGGAAGTTATGGCAGTTTAAGTGAATGCTGTTCAGAGTTTTAAGTCCGAGGACGACTTGATCTTTCACTCCGCCCTTGCCTATTTAACCCCCCAAATGAGCACGACTTGGGCCTCTCTTTTCTGGTCCAGCCCCTAAGTGTTAGTGGAGAGGGAGGAGGTGGAGGAGTAGGAGAAGGTGATGGAGAAGAAGCTTATGAATGTTGTGGAAAAGGTGTGTTAGAGATGTTGTTGTTGTTGGTTCTTTCCTTCTCCCTTCTCAAGCTTTTCCCCCCTCCCTATGTATTGCCCTACCCTTTGTATAAACAGCCCCCCATGTGTTTGTGTTTATGTCCCAATGAGGAAGAAGAGCAAGGAAGAGGTGGTGGTGGTGGTCGAGGGTGCGCTTGCGAGTCCCTACGCCCCCGACTCCATTTGGTGAGTTTCTCCCACTTCTTTAGTTGTTTTTATGCATGGTTGGGTGCTTGGGGAGGGCTTGCATGGGTGGTGAGTGTGTTGGGTGCATGTGGGGAGCCATCGGAGGGAGTTTGGGGACTGAGCGCGCGGGTCCGCACGCGCGTGCGAGCACGCGGTTGCGCGCGCGGGGTGCTGGAGCGCGCTGAGGGCGCTGGGACGCGCGGGGGCGTGCGCGCGTCTGCGCGCGGGGCACGCGTGCGGGGCGCCTGGGGCCGCGCCCGGGGGCTCCCGAGGGTGCGTGCGGTGCTGCCCGAGGCCGGTTTGGGTGTGCTGAGGGTCGGTACCCTCGGGTGGGTGTCCAAGGGGCTCGGGCACGCGTGCGTGCGTGCATGCTTGCGTGCGTTTGAGCCCGTATTCGTGGATGTCCAATCTTAGGCATCCCTAATTGATTTTTATATGTTTGTATGTGGTTTTACTCACCCCTTTTGGTACCCTTAACTTTGCAGACCTCGTCGGATGGGATGCGCGTCGATCCGGGTATCGGTGAGTGGTTTGATTCCAACCCTTCCGGAAGCGCTCGATGCACATAGTCATGCTTTGCGCTTCCATGGGGCTTTAATTGCACCCTAAATATGCTAGATATCATGCATGCTAGGTTGTATAGCTCGTATATTGTGTAGAACCCCTATTCTACCTTATACTTGCCTATGTATTGTATAGAATATGGCATGACTTAGGTAGTTTTGTTTGAAATACTATCCATATTTATCGAGTATGTTTAACTTGGGTTAATAACGGGTGTATGCGTAATATTCCTCTGATTTAGGACTCGAGGGTGTGGTATAGTTGTTGCACCCATCGGTTGGGGCAAAATTATGACCAGCCCGAGAGAGGATGAGGCATTCCCTCTCTCTCGCCCTCCCTCTTTTCGCGAGCCGAGTAAGTAGATGCGGTTCCTACTTGACCCAGGCTTGCTTGGAATTATTGGTATGCACATATTGTTGCGCGGATCGCGCTTAACCCTTCCCTTCTAGGTTGGTGTCATCCAACGTATATTAGGCTATAATTTGTGTATTTGCCTGTTTGACTTCATGTATGCAGTATGCATGCTAAGTAAGCCACCCTTGGGTATTAATTGCATATTATGTATATGCCTATTGGGCCATGAGCCTTGTCTAATGAGATTAGACAAGTGTATGACCTCCTATGGGGTCATACCATGGCTTTGATACTTAGAATAAAATGTCTTCCCCACATCTGAGTTATGCGCCCTGGAGGGAATTCATGAGAATTCATTGCGCTTATCGGTGTTTGACAACCGATGATGACGGATCTAAGAGGATCGTATTCACGAGTTTAGATTGGTTTCCTCCCTTCGTTGGATCCGTGTAGGGACTTCCTGGTTGAGACAACCAGCCTGACAGAGGGCTCCCATCCGTAGGTGCTACCGATTTGTGAGGATGTGCTGATCATGGGAGTATACCAGGTAGGGGCTTCCCTGGATACGGGCTACCGGTGGACCAAGGGCATAGAAACAATCTAGATTCTTCCCCAAGAACCCATGTCACCCCGAGGAGGGGGTGAGGGTGAGGGGGTTGTGGGTCGGCGTTGGTTCGATCTGCCAGTTGTGCAATTTTCCAAGATCCTATGTCACCCATCGGGGTGAGGGTGAGGGTATTGCTCCCAAGATCCTATGTCACCCGTCAGGGTGAGGGTGAGGGTATTGCTCCCAAAATCCTATGTCACCCGTTGGGGTGAGGGTGAGGGTGTTAATTTAAGTGTGGTGGGCTCGAGTTGATACTCGACCCACCAGCCGGTGTAGTTGGTTTTCTCAGTTCGTGTTGCGAACATGTAATGGTTCCTCCCAATATCGTCGTGACCGGGGCCCCGACGTTGAAGCTACCCTGACAGAGGAATCCCACTTGTAGGTACTCCCGATGCATTCGACGGATGTACTGATCATGGGAGTGTACCAGGTGAGGCTACACGACGGTGGGCCGCCGGACGATATTGTGAGCGTGAATTATCGTTCTCCCCTTTTGCCGGATCCGTGTGGATGCTTCCTAGGTACGAGCCGCCCTGGGTGGACCCCCACCTGTAAGTACCATCGACGCTGTCGACAGTGTACTGACCGTGGCCGGCTCCAGGTAGAGGCTGCCCGGGAGAGCGCTACCGGATGACCAAGGGTGTAGAACAGCAAGTTTTGTCCTTCAAGTCCCTAAACTCACCCCTGTGGGGGGCTAGGGCAAGGGCGGGGTATGGTCGCACCGCCGTGTGACCTTGTCAACCGTTGGGTTTCTACCCATGGCTTTCCTTGATAGGAGATTGCCTTAGTATCGAATGATTATGTTGGTGTTTGGTTTCTGACCACTCACTGAGCTTGTAGCTCACCCCCGCTTATGTTTTTCCCCAGTTGACGCTGAGTCGGATCCAAGAGAAGAGCTCCCCTGGCGCAGTACGAGTAGGAGACCCGCGTTCGCGTTGGATGTCTTGCGAGTGAGAGGCCATCAGCATTCCCTTTTCCTTGTATGTATTATACTTGTGCTTGTGCACGGTATGTAGACTGTTGATATCTATTGTTGTGTATATTGGCTCTCACAGGACAGTTGATTGTGTACTCTAGTCTGTAAATATGTCTTTGAATTACAGACTTAGTCATTTGAGCTTCCGCTATTTGTATATATTTGATGTCAGTTACTTGGTTATTGCTTTATTGCCTTTGATGTTTTGTAGTCCTTATTTGATCTCGTGTATGGATTGCTGATATCATATATATACTTGCCACGTCTCGGGGAAGGCCGCCCTGGGGCGTGACATTGTTTGTCATTGCTTATGCTGCATGAGTTATAACACCTATGATGTGAAGCATAGGTGGATTTGACCTATACATTTAATTATTGTAAATGATTTTTGTCATTGTTGGTGATGTAAAAGTTCATCCACCTGTGATTTGAGTCACTATCAGAGTGGCGCAGCGGAAGAATTGTGGATCTGATTTATATGGTTATTTTGTTGTATGATAGTATGTCGGTATTGATATTTGTTGGAACTTCAATGTAAATCATTGATAGTTTTGAGTTTTGTTTGTGCATTCGATTGAATATTTTTTATGGGGTATAAGTTAGAATCTTATACTATTTTTCACATTATTGAGCTTTTTGGGTATGAGTCAGACCTGCAAGTTGACTTATACAATTATTGTATGGATGTACATTTGTTCGATTGTTTGTGTTGTATAAGTTGGATTCTTATACAATTTTCTATATTATTGTGCTTGTTAGGTATTACACGGATGTGTAACCCTATTAGTAAAATGATTGTATTGATGTTGTTATGACTTAGAATTGTAAGACTACTCTTAAAACTATTGGTTGGATGATTGTTATTATTGAATGTTATATATCTTTCTTTTTGTGTTCTCCCTTGAATTTAGAGGACTAAATTCCTAAAGGGGGGAAGTATGTAACACCTGTGAATTTTATCTTATTTATATATTTAATTTAAATATATAAATATTATATTTGAATTGAAATTTGTGTGTTCTGTGTGTTTTTAAGTTTTGACCCATTTAGTATATCCTTGTGGGCCCATTTCAATTTACAATTTGAAATACTAATTATTATGTTGAAATTTTTATATATTTTTCTTTTTAAGATCTTTAAGATCTTAAATTGTTACAATCTCATTAACATTGGAGCTGAAAAGAATAAATTTTGAGATTTCATTGTTATTGATTTTAAGGGACTCAGTTTTGAATCGTGATTTTATCGTAATATGTATCAGGGACCTATCTGTAATTCGGATAGGGACCTATTTGTAAATATGAAACACTATGGGGGTCGTTTTGTAATTTTTGTAATTTTAGGAATCTCCGTATATATGTTTTTATAGGGTGTGCAGCGTGTCTTCGGCAGAAATAGAGAGAGAGAGAGAGGGGATTAGAGAGAAAAAAAGAGAGGTATTTATTCTTTTTATCATTTGATTTTCTTATTATTTATTATATAAATGTTTAGCTATTTTGATTTTTAAGATTTTAATAAAAATTGAGTTTTGATTTATTATTTATTTTAATGATTAAATATATTTTTATGTTATGAGATTTTGAGTTTTTATATAACTATGTTCATGTTGTTAGATTCTTATGATTTTATAAAAATTAAGGTTTTGATTTATTGGATATATGTTTATGTTTTGGATTTTGAGTTTTTTTTATAAACCTAGGGTTTTTATTTATTTATTATTTATTTTAAAGATTAGATCAATGTTAGATTATAAAAATTAAATTTTTTTTATATAAACCTAGGTTTATGATTTATACATATACATAAGATGATATGTTTTATTTATTTTCAACTTTTATCGATTAATAGATTATTTTGTAGAAAAAAGTATGCTTATTTTCATATTATTTCATAAATTTTTGTTATTTTATTATTATTTTGAAATTTCTAGATTTTATATTTTTCTGTTTTGTCTTTTCTGATTTTGTCTTTTAGTGTCTGGTTATATGGTAAATAGGTTTTGACATTCTTATTAAGTTGTTTTATATTTTCTTTTCTAGGATCCATATGAGATAGATTTAGATGGTTGGGTATAATGATTTATACCTATTAATGATGATTGTGGAAACTAGGTCTTTCGCCTAGGCTTGAATTATGTTTTAATTAATAATTTATTTGATTTATCTAGGTTGTAATTTTTGTTGTGGGCTTCATTCTCCGGACCTAGGGTCCATTCGAGGTGAGTAGGCCTATTGATTTATTTTATGTGAGTTTTTCTCTACATCGTTGAATTTCCATGTTCATTATATTTGTATGATATTATGTGATATCCATGCTTTTATATTATGATTATTTTGCGTGATTTTGATATTTTACATATTGATCAAATTGCATTTTTTACTGAATAAAGTTGCATGATTTAATTCATTCATCTTGTCATTTAAAATAGCATGAATTATGCTATTCATGTTTCAAGAATTAACATAAAACATTTTTGATGTTTATGTTTTCGAAATAACATTTGGATTAAAGATTTTCATTTCGAGACTTTTGGAAAAATTTAGGACTAGTGGAGACAACCTAGTCCTAGGAGATTTTATCAAGATGCATATCATGACATATTTTCTTGACTAAATCCCCCCGTAGTATTTCGCCTTTGGGGAGGAAGGTCTAGGACTCGAAGAGTCCCAAGATCGGTGAGGGGTGTGGTAAAGCATTCCTTACAGCGGTGAATTCATTTGTTTGGAATCTGCAGCAACCGGGGCATCCTGTGCTGGTGTTCTCGTAGTGATGGCTGCGGCGACCCATCAACGTCTTCTAGATCCGACGTCTCCTCGAGGGAGCTTTTTGAGCGATTTAGTCGCTTGGGGGTTGGCACACCTGTTTTGGGGAACGGTTCTTCCGATTGAGAACCCTACCTGGTCATATCATTTAAACTGCATGATTTCTGTGACGTGGACCAAGGATTGGGCCACGTGATTGCATTAAAATTATATTCTATTAAGCTCATTAATTTAATTTGATTTTTAAAAGAAAATTTTTATTTTTATTTTATATATAAATATATATATATATGATTATATTTTTTTACTCTCATGATTTCTCTGATGTGGGTCAAGGATTGGGTCACATGCGTATTAAAATATTTTTTTTAAAAAAAATTCATGATTTTAAATTGATTTAATAAAATAAAAGATTTATTAAATAAAATTCTAATTTTCATAAAACTTTATTTTTAAATATACTGTTACGTAAGGTAATTTGTCAGTGGACTTATTCACTGAGTTAATCACTCACCCTATTCGATATGGGCTGGTTGTTTCATAACCAGGTATTGCGTATTTTGAGGATTAAGATGAAGTTTGGACTTTTCACGTCTTTCAGAAATTGCTCCGAGGTAGCGGTTCGCGAGTAAATTATAGTTACGACTGACTATTTTTGTTTGTTTAATTTTGATGGCTCCCACAGGGGTAGTTTGTTATGTATTTTCTTTTTAGTATCTTGTTTCCGTAAAAACTCTGATATATTGTAAAGTCATTACTGATTTAATATCGTTGGTATTATTTATTTTATTATTATCAGTTTTATTATATTTATATTATATGGGTATCATATAAAAAAAAGAGCTACAAATTTTGGTCTTTTATTTGAATTAAGTTTAGTAGCGACCCATTTACCGTCCGATAAGCGGTTAGGTAAATGTAGGGCGTTACACACCTACAAGTGGTGGCACCATATAGGACAGCTTTTGTCGGGTAGCTTCCGACATGGTCTGCAAGGTAAAGGTATCAATAGGGGTGAGTATAACCACATACAAACACATAAAAATACTTAAAATAGACTAGAAATGTCAAAGACTCAGATACGCACGCACACGGGCTCGCATGCATGCAAGTACGCACGTACGCACGCATATCCAAGCACCCCGACACCTACCCAAACTCCCGAGCAGCCACAAGCGTGGCCCCCCCATGCCCACGCATGTGCATGCGCGCAGACCGCGCGCACGCACGAGCGCCTATGCGCGTGCACACGCGCGCTCCCAACCTGCGCATGCACACGCGCGCTCCCGCGCGTCCCAGCGCGCGCCCACGCGCACGGACCTGCGCGCCCAAGCCCTAAAACACTCCCCCCAAGCCCCCACATGCACCCAAACTCTAATACCCGACATGCATGCCCTCCCAAGTATCCCAACATGCATTAAAACCAACAAAAGAAGAGGGAAAACTCACCAAAAGGAGGGGGGAGGAAAGGGGGACGTAGGGGCTCGCAAGCGCACCCTTGGCCACCCCGTTCACCACCACTGCTTCCACCACCTCTTCTATGCTTCCCTTGCTTCTTCTTCTTCATTGTGGCATTACAACAAACACATGGGGGGGGGGGCAGATTAGAAAGGGAAAGGGAGGAGAGCAATGGATGGTGAAAGAGAGAGGGAATCAACCACAACTTCAACAACAACAACTCAACAATAACAACTCACCTCTTTGAGCTCCACCCACCAACACCTTCACCTCCTCCACCCAAAACAAGCACCAAAAGGGCTGGACCAGATCCAAAGGAGGGGAAAAAGTGCCCAAGTCGTGCACTTTGGGGGCCTTTAAATAGGAAAAAGAGGAAATGAAATGACCAAGCCGTCCTCGGCTAAAAACTTTGGACAACCCTCACTAAAATGGCCATAACTTCCTCAATACAGCTCTGAATGGTACGATTCTAATACCATTAGAAAGTTAAGAAGATTATCTACAATTTTCATGTATACCCAGATCAAATAACCTCTCCAGCTAATCCAAAATCTAGGCTAAACATCATACAGGACTGCTGCCTGGATTTCTCATCTTCGGGATATACTCGGAAAAATACCCATATCTTTTGATATATGAATCCCGTTGATCCAATTCCACTTATATATGAAAGCTAGCTCAAAACTGAACATTATATAATAATTTTGGATTTTTTCCTCTTCATCTTGGATTTTGACAAAATCAAATCCAAATACCAAGTCAAAACTGCATAATTTAAAAACGTTATCGAAATTAAATGAAAATTTTATGGGCAGTACAAAACCGTACCATGACCCATAATATGCAGTTAGATTATTAATCAGAGTCCTCAAACCCCAGCAGGTAGCTAAAGTTAAAATTTTAGCGACTCCGATCGAAATTAGGACTCTAAATGACACAGGCCTAACACTTAACCCTTCCCTTCTAGGTTGGTGTTATCCAATGTATGTTAGGTTGTAACTTGTGTGTTTGACTGGTTGATGTCATGTATGCATGTTTAAGTAGGCCATCCTTGGGAAACAATTGTATGTTGTATATATATATGTTAGTATGGCCATGATTCTTGCCTAATGTATTTGACAAGTGTATGACCTCTTGTGGGGTCATACCATGGCTTTAACACTTACAATAAAATGACTTTCCCGCATCTAAGTTATGCGTCCCGGAGGGAATTTATGAGAATTCGTTGTGCTTATTGGTGTTTGATAACTGATGATGATGGATCCATTGGGATCGTATTCGCGTGTGTCGAGTGTTCTTCTCTTCGACGGCTCTGTGTAGAGACTGCCTGACGTAGTAAAGTCCGTTGGGGTGCTCACAGATACTACTCATGACGCGTGTTGGTGTGCCCATATGGCCGAGGTAGCGGTCATGGGAGGCTACCCGGTAGAGGCCAGAACCCTGTGAGGTGCTCCTAGGTACTATTCACGACGCTTGTTGGTGTGCCCATATAGCAGAGATAGTGGACATGGGAGGCCACCAGGTAGTAGAGGCCACACCGGGAGAGACTATCAGATGACGAGCGGTGTAGAACAGTCGACCTCTTCCCCAAGAGCCAATGTCACCCCGAGGAGGGGGTGAGGGTGAGGGTGTAGTGGGTCGGCGTTGGTTCGATCTACCAGCTTGTGCAATTTTCCAAAATCCTATGTCACCCGTCGGGGTGAGGGTGAGGGTATTGCTCCCAAAATCCCATGTCACCCATCGGGGTGAGGGTGAGGGTGTTGGTGTGAGTGTGGCGGGCTCGAGTTGATACTCGACCCACCAGCTTGTGTAGTTGGTTTTCCCATGAGGTTCACGTTGCGAACATGTAATGGTTCCTCCCAATATCGTCATATACCGGGGCTCCGACGTTGAAGCTGCCCTAACAGAGGACTCCCACTTGTAGGTACTCCCGATGCATTCGGAGGATATTGCGAGCGCGGATCGTTCTCCCCTTCACCGAATTCGTGTTGATGCTTCCTAGGTACGAGCTGCCCTGGGTGAACCCCCACCTGTAGGTACCATCGACGCGCTCGACAGTGTACTGACCATGGCCGGCTCCAGGTAGAGGTTGCCCAGGAGAGCGTTACGAGATGGCGAACAACAAGTTTTGTCCTTCAAGTCCCTAGACTCACCCCTGTGGCGGCTTGGGCGAGGGCGGGGTATAGTCGCACCATTCGCGCGACCTTGTTACCTATTGGGTTTCTACCCATGCCTTTACTTGATAGGAAATTGCCTTAGTATCGAATTGTTGTGTTGGTGTTTGGTTTCTGGCCACTCACTAAGCTTGTAGCTCACCCCTCGCATACTGTTTCTTTTACATGGGCATTGTTGGGTGTGGAGCTGGAGCTTCCTTGTGGCGTGGTCTTGCGTGCGTGGAAGCGTCCTGTCCGACGGATTGGCGAGTACGAGACTGTCAGCAGTCCTATAGTCTTGTGTATTTGTAAATCGTGCGTGTGACACTTGTTGTATTTTATTGGCTAGACTTGGCTCTCACAGGACAGTGATTGTGTATTCAAGTCTGTAATAACATTTTTTTATTTACAGACATATTGATATTTTTATGCTTCTGCATTTCAGTTAAGTTATCAGTTGTCATTGCTTCATTAGCCTTGTGTATTGTTTGTTTATTGGAGTCATTGTTGACCACTTGTATGATAGTTGATGCTTATATATTTGCCACGTCTTGGGGATGCCTGGGGCGTGATAAAAGTTGGTATCAGAGTCTGGTCCTGTCAGAGCCTAAGTCGAGTCGTATAGATGAGTCGTAGGATTGTTATCCGAGTACTCTGGTTTTAGGTGTTTTCTGAGGTTGCTGACATGCCTCCTCGCATCCGTGGACGTGGACATGGCCACCCCTAGACCCCCTTAAATTATCGACTAGGTCGACTGAATTGGGTCAGTTGTTGGGTCTCTGGTTGTGGGACTAAGGCTTGGGAAGGAGTTTCCAGCCCGGTTGTGTCGCATTGATGGACTTGTTGTGATTGTGGGTTTGGATTGCGTCTCGATTATGGAGCTTCGTTCCCGGACATCGGTATCGCTGGTAACCATGGAGTTCGCATGCGGCGCCAGTTTTACGTTTTGAGGATGTGGCGTATTATTCATTAATGGGGATGTCTTCTTCCATTTTCCTGACCGGGATTAAGGGGCCTTGAGGGGTCATCATTGAGATCCGGGCTAGGGTGCTTCGTGTTCCTTGTTTGGTTGTCGGGATATCCTATATCGGGACCTCAAGGTGCCCTCCCAAGGGGTTCTTTCCCCCAGTCAGGGAATATCTTTGAAACATCTATTTGATGATTGTCTTTCCCTCTCACTTGGAAGGTGCTATAGCGAGTGGTGAAGCATACGATCGAGATTGAGTGCGTCCTTTTGCAGCTTAGTGGGCGATAGCTTATGGACTGGGGTTCCATAGCCATATCCAGAGTCGCTTCGATATATCATCGTGCGTTGTTGCGGTCCGGTTGAGGCCAGAGTCCTGTGAGGTGCTCCCTGGAACTATCCACGACGGTTGTTGGTGTGCCCATATAGCAGAGATAGTGGACATGGGAGGCTACCACTTAGAGGCCACACCGGGAGAGTGCTACTGGATGATGTCGAGAGCTTGTACTCCCCATGATGAATCTGCCCATTGAGTGCATGATACTGAAGTTCCAATGGTTATAATTGGGTGACATGTTCGTGGCGGCATGTGAAGCACAGTTTGTGGTACTGTCACGTTTTGCCCCCACATGGGTCGTAAATGAGGAGACGCGATGCTAGCATTCACGATGGGACTCAACCGCCATATTAGGTAGATGACGTCGCATAGGCGTTGTTGGGAATCAACGACCTCCTGTTGCACGTCTTATGGATTAGGTGTGGTTGTGCCGCTTACCCGGCGTGTAAGGGTCATCATGAGCGCCAGCCATACTCGAGGAGCAGAATTTGGACTTAATCGTCCCAGGAATTATTTTGATCTCCCCATAGGGGTTGAAGATCAAGTACCCCTTGCCGCGAATTGATGATCTGTTTTGACCAGCTCTGGGAGCCACTGTCTTTCTGTTGATCGATCTTCGGGCAGGGTACCCTAATTGGAGATCCAGGAGTTTGACATTCCGTAGGTGGCCTTTCGTGACCATTTCGGGCACTACGAATTTTGAATACTGCCGTCGGGGTAGACGAATGCGCCAAGATGCCTGCAAGGATCTCAAAAGTTTTATTGGACCTCCGTGGGCTGTTCTGTGGTAGTCTTCATAGAGGTTGTTGGTCGACATGCCCTCAGGTGAAGTTGTGGATCATCGCGTTAGAATACGTTCCTCCATCGAGAATCCTCAGTGGATGTGGAAGTGAGTTATCATGGATTTCGTTGTGGGCTCGCTAAAGTCACGTTCGGGTCACGACGCTATTTGGGTGATCATTGACCGATTGACTGCTCGGCGTAGTAAAGTCCGGTGGGGTGCTCCCAGATACTACTCATGACACATGTTGGTGTACCCATACGGCCGAGGTAGCGGTCATGGGAGGCTACACGGAAGAGGCCAGGACCCTATGAGGTGCTCCTAGGTACTATTCACGACGCTTGTTGGTGTGCCCATATAGCAGAGATAGTGGACGTGGGAAGCTACCAGGTAGTAGAGGCCACACCGGGAGAGACTACCAGATGACGATCGGTGTAGAACAGTCGACCTCTTCCCCAAGAGCCTATGTCACCCCGAAGAGGGGGTGAGGGTAAGGGTGTAGTGGGTCGGCGTTGGTTCGATCTACCAGTTTGTGCAATTTTCCAAAGTCCTATGTCACCCGTCGGGGTGAGGGTGAGGGTATTGCTCCCAAAATCCTATGTCACCCATCGGGGTGAGGGTGAGGGTGTTGGTGTGAGTGTGGCAGGCTCGAGTTGATACTCGACCCACCAGCTTGTGTAGTTGGTTTTCCCATGGGGTTCGCGTTGTGAACATGTAATGGTTCCTCCCAATATCGTCGTATACCAGGGCCCCGACGTTGAAGCTGCCCTGACAGAGGACTCCCACTTGTAGGTACTCCCGATGCATTCGGAGGATGTGCTGATCATGGAAGTGTACCAGGTGAGGCTACATGACGGTGGGCCACCGAACGATATTGCGAGTGTGGATCGTTCTCCCCTTCGCCGAATCCGTGTTGATGCTTCCTAGGTACGAGCCGCCCTGGGTGGACCCCCACTTGTAGGTACCATTGATGCGCTCGACAGTGTACTGACCGTGGCCGGCTCCAGGTAGAGGCTGCCCGGGAGAGCGCTACCGGATGGCGAATGGTGTAGAACAACAAGTTTTGTCCCTCAAGTCCCTAGACTCACCCCTGTGGGGGCTTGGGCGAGGGCGTGGTATAGTCGCACCATTCGCGCGACCATGTTACCCGTTGAGTTTCTACCCATGCCTTTCCTTGATAGGAAATTACCTTAGTATCGAATTGTTGTGTTGGTGTTTGGTTTCTTGCCATTCACTGAGCTTGTAGCTCACCCCTCGCGTACTGTTTCTTTTACAGGGGCGTTGTTGGGCGTGGAGCTGGAGCTTCCTTGTGACGTGGTCTTGCGTGCGTGGAAGCGTCCTGTTTGGCGGATTGGCGAGTACGAGGCTGTCAGCAGTCCTACAGTCTTGTGTATTTGTAAATCGTGCGTGTGACACTTGTTGTATTTTATTGGCTAGACTTGGCTCTCACAGGACAGTGATTGTGTATTCGAGTCTGTAATAACATTTTTTGATTTACAGACATTGATATTTTTATGCTTCCGCATTTCAGTTAAGTTATCAGTTATCATTGCTTCATTAGCCTTGTGTATTGTTTATTGGAGTCATTGTTGACCTTTTGTATGATAGCTGATGCTTATATATTTGCCACGTCTCGGGGACGTCTGGGCGTAGGGGCCATCACTAACAATCCCAACGGCTCCTACTGGCGCCGTCCCTTAACAAATCGGCGGCTCCTTTGGGAGCCGTTCCAAACATGCCCAACGGCTCCTATAGTGGTCGTCCCGAGGAAGAAGTATGAAACCCTTATTTATTTTCATAAAAATCTTTAAATCTTATATCATTGAAAACAAATCATGAGTCGTTTTAAAACATTCGTTAAACAAAAAAAGATCGACATTGAAATCAAGTCATACGTATGAAATCCGATTAAAACATATCAAAACTTAAATAAGAATATTTTGAAAACCCTAAATCTTCAAAATTCATGAAAATACATCCCTGGTTTGGATCTATGCATATAAAGTTTTAAAACAAGGTTTAAAGGACTCAAAATATGATTCTTCTTAAAATAAATAGATCTAAACATGATATATATATATATATATATATATATATATATATATATATATATATATATATATATATATAGGGTTTTGATATCCTGCGGACGTGCGGACGGGCTCTTACGTGCGGATCGCGTGTCGGCCGTCCGATCACGCGGGATTGAGTGACAGCCGTCCGATCGCACGGATCAAAATTTTTGAAAAACACAGACAAAAAAAAAGGTCGACCACGTATTGGAAAGGGTCACTGTCCGATTAGATGAGATCAGATGGTCTAAAACAACTGAATAAATACCCTCTCTCTAACTCTCTCTCTCTCTCTCGACTCTCTCTCCATCTCGACTCGACTCTCTCAAACTCATTGGGATCTCTCTCGTCCCCCTTGTGAACCCCCATCGATGACCACCTTGCGACCCCGTCGGCGACCCCTCGATCGCACGGTTCAAGTTATTTTTTTAAAAAAAGAGGGTTTCGAAACCCATCTCTCTCTCGATGTCTCTCTCGCGCTCTCTCTCGCTCACCCCATCTCTCGCTCTCTCTCTCTCTCTCTCTCGCTCAAACACACATACTGCCCATCGACGACCGTATGAACCCCGGCGACTGCGACCCCCGTCGATGACCGCACGAAGCCCGGCGACCAAGACCCCCGTCGACGACCGCGCGGACCCAAGCGCGATCCCGTCGACGACGACCGCATGGACCCCGGCGACTGCGACCCCCGTCGACGATTGCACGGACCCCAGCAACCCCTCGACGTCCCCTGCTGTGACCCCTCCATGTCCCCTGCTCCGACCCCATCGGTGACCCTCTCTGCAACCCCATCGACGACCATTTTAGGTGGTATTGTATGAATTGAGAGGTACTTGTGTTGGGTTTAATTTCTTTTGTGACTTGTTGTTTTGAATTTTAATAGAATGTGTGACATTTTTGCTTGATTTTTTGGAATGTTTGTTATAGGCTCTTTTATATAAATTTGGGTTTTTGGGGCAGATTTTGTGTTTTATAGGAAAAAAAATTTAAGTGGGTATTGAGCTAATTGGGTTGTTCTGTAATTTTTTGGATGCATGGATTTGGTTTTTTATTTGTTTTATAGGATTTGTTCTAGTGCTAAGTGCAAAATTGATTTCAACACACATTCAACAACAAATAAAAAACCAAATCCATGCATCCAAAAAATTACAGAACAACCCAATTAGCTCAATACCCACTTAAATTTTTTTTTCCTATAAAACACAAAATCTGCCCCAAAAACCCAAATTTATATAAAAGAGCCTATAACAAACATTCCAAAAAATCAAGCAAAAATGTCACACATTCTATTAAAATTCAAAACAACAAGTCACAAAAGAAATTAAACCCAACACAAGTACCTCGCAATTCATACAATACCACCTAAAATGGTCGTAGATGGGGTTGCAGAGAGGGTCACCGATGGGGTTGGAGTAGGGGACATGGAGGGGTCACAGCAGGGGACGTCGAGGGGTCGTTGGGGTCCGTGCAATCGTCGACGGGGGTTGCAGTCGCCGGGGTCCGTGCAATCGTAGTCGAGGGGATCGCAATCGCTTGGGTCCGCGCGGTCGTCGACGGGGGTCTTGGTCGCCGAGCTTCATGCGGTCATCGACAGGGGTCGCAGTCACCGGGGTTCGTATGGTCATCGACAGGCAGTATGTGTGTTTGAGCGAGAGAGAGAGAGAGCGAGAGATGGGGTGAGAGAGAGAGAGCGCGAGAGAGACATCAAGAGAGAGCCCGTGAGAGAGAGAAATGGGTTTCGAAACCCTCTTTTAAAAAAAAAATAACTTGGACCGTGCGATCGAGGGGTCGCCGACGGGGTCGCAAGGTGGTCATCGATGGGGGGTCACAAGGGGGACGAGAGAGATCCCGATGAGTTTGAGAGAGTCGAGTCAAGATGGAGAGAGAGTCAAGAGAGAAAGAGAAAGAGGTAGAGAGGCATTTGAGGGTATTTATTCAGTTGTTTTGGACCATCTGATCTCATCTAATCTAATCGGACGGTGACCCTTTCCAATACGCGGTCGACCTTTTTTTTGGTCTGTGTTTTTCAAAAAATTTGATCCGTGCGATCGGACGGCTGACACGCGATCCGCACGTAAGAGCCCGTCCGCACGTCTGCAGTATATCAAAACCCTATATATATATATAACATAAGGATCGAAATCAAGCGAGATCATCACAGATTACGAAGAAAATCCCCTTCTCTTTGGTTGGAAAACCTTAAAACACAATAATATGAAAACAACAACCAAAGGGACTCAGTACAAATAAAAAATTATTTAAAACTTGCTGAAATACTCACCAAATCCTTGTCCAATACCCACTTCCCGAGCCCCACATAAAAATGCCGAAAAGAAGAGAAACAATTATTTAGGGTTTGGTGTTTCGATGTGAGGAGAGAGAGAAAGGAGAGATTAATATCAAAGCACATGGGGGACAAATTACATGACACCAATTAATCCCGAATAATCACAATCAATCCAATGTTCCATCCAAAAATGATTTAACTTTCGAATTCAAAATTTGCCCAGATCGATGGGTCTTATTGAGCCCATCGCACGAGTACCCGATGGCTCCTCTAGGATCCGTCGCCCAGAAACAGACGGCTCCTCTTGGATCCGTTGTCCAAATGCCCGACGGCACCTATAAGATCCGTCAGGCACTGCCTGACCCGATTAAAAGTCACAGTTGTTACAGCTCGATGCACGAACTATGACACAAGGATACTCCAATTCCACGCCCCACTAAGCCCCTAGTAAAAAAAACAACACATGAGTGGTGAGCTACAAGCTGAGTGAGTGGCAAAATCCAAGCTCAAGAATAATAATATAACACTATCACATTTTTCTTCCAATGAAAGATATGGATGGAAAAACACCAACAGATTTAAGTATCACGTAGAGACCTGACCACACATCACCCTCAACCTCACCCCCGAGGGGGAACACTGTTGGGACTCTTGGGGAACAACTAATCCATTAACAATAACGAATAGTAAGACAGACTAGCACAACACTACAAAGATTACTCGCATCGAGATATAATACAATATGATGCCTCACGTCATCCGGTAGCCCTATCCTGGATAATCCTCAACCTGGAGGCCATCCATGGTTGGTACTCAAGCCTCGTACGGTAGTGACATCATACTCTGGGAATTCTCAACGATATGGCATCACCCGTGGTCGGTACTCGAGCCTCATATGGTAGTCACATCATACTCTGGGCATTCCAAACTACATATTCATCCATAGTCGGCACTCAAGTCTCGTATGGTAGTGACATCATACTCTGGGCATTCCCAATGATACAGTAGCACAATGCAGGACATATTCAACACCAGGTAGCTTCGGCACACGATGATGTTGGGAAACAACACTTCACGCTCGCAATATCATCCGATAGCCCTCTCCTAGGTAGCCCTCTCCCTTGCGGCCTTCCGATGGCACATCGGCACTATGCATGTTATATATGTATCACTTTTTAGCCTATGGGTAACCTTTGGGTCATTTCTGGCCATTTTCAAAATTTTTCATTTTTCGATCGGAGCCGCTAAAATTTTAGCTTTTAGCTATCTGCGTGAGCTTGAGTACTCCGATTGGAAATCTGACTGCATATTATGGGTCCTGGTACTATTCTGTACTACCCATAAAATTTTTATTGAATTCCGGTAACGTTTGGAAAATTATGCAGTTCCGAATCGTATCCGGGGTTTCTTCAAAACTGATTCGTTAAGTGGAATAGTGTTGGGATATTTATGTGCATGGGGTGACCCTAGGTAAGTTTACCTCTCCCTTGCTTAGGGGCTAAGTTACCATTGGTTATTTTTGATGAGTGTGGGTGAGTCTAGGCTTAGGTTCACCCCCCTTTTTCCCCTTCTCCTCACCCCCCCCCCCAAGTGTGAGTTTTGCTCACTTTCTCACCTCTCCCTCCCTCTCAACGTATGCCTCTCCAGCCCCTTTGTGTGTGTGTGTGTGAGAATTTTGTTGGGGAAAGAAAATCAAGAGAAGACGAAGAAGAAGAAACACAAAGAGGATGTAAAAGGTTTGTGCATATGTTGTTGTTGTTGTTTTCCTCTCTTTGGCTCCCTCTCAAGCTCCCTTTACCCCTGTTTTTCAGCTAAGAAGGGCTGTTGGAGTGGCTGAGGAGGTGGTGGTAGTGGTGGTAGGGGTTGTGGTGGTCGCGGGGTATCGGAGGGCACCGGATCTCCCCCTTTCACTCCCCCTCTCTTGGTGAGCCCTCCCCTTTCTTTATTTCTGATTTTCTGGGCTTGGGTAGCTGTTAGGGGACCTTGCACACCTTGTGCATGTGTTTGGGTGTGTGTGGGGTGAGGGAGAGTGGGTTTGGGCTGCTGGACGCGCGCGCGGGTCTGTCTGCGCGTGTACGTGTGCGGGATTGGGCCGGGAGCTGTGCACGTGCGCAATGCGGGCGGGCGCGCGCGGGGCTCAAGCGGGAGCACTTGAGCGTGCGCACGTGCGCGGGCTGCGCGTCTGGGCGTGCGGCAGGGGGTCTGGGCGTGCGGGCAGCTTGTCCGGACGCGGGGCTGAGCGAGGGTCAGTGCGCCATCGAGCGCGGGAGCGCGTGCACGCGTGCGTGCATGTGCGGGTGTGTGCGGGGGCCACGCGTGTGGCTGCCCGGGGGGCTCGGGTAGGTGTCAGTGCGCGTACTCCCATGCGTGCGGGCCCGTATGCTTGCATATCTGAGCCTTAGACATTTTTTATTAATTTTAAGTGTTTTTATGTAGTTATACTCACCATTTTTGATACCCTTGTCGTGCAGATCTTGGTGAACGGTCACGTATCGACCCGGGTTGCGGTGAGTGGGTCAATCCAACCTAGTTGGGAGGCGTGCGATGCACGTAGACTGCATTGCCCTCCCCTGGGGCACCATAACTGCATATTAACCTTGTTTGCATGTATATGTTATTTGCTTGTCTTGATATGTTGCATCCATGTCATGTTAGAAATAATATGCTAGGATTATACATGCTAGTGTCATGCATAGGGACCCATGCTTGCCTATGCATCATGTCCATGCTAGCATACATTGATTTCTATATGCCCCACTTATCCCAAGCATGCCTTAGAAAATATTATAACTTGTTATTATATTATTACATGCTCCCATGATTAATTCCTTAATTGTATATTTAATTCTATTTTCCTACTCGGATTAAGGGACCTTGTGAAGTCATCATTGAGACCCGGGCTAGGGTACTCCGTGTTCCTTGTTTGGTTGTCGGGGTATCCTATATCGGGACCTCTTGGAGCCCTCCCAAGGGGTTCTTTCCCCCAAGCAGGGAATATCTGGGATAATTCTCCAATTAATTATACGTTGTATATTTATTTATACCTGTATGAGCCATGAATCTTGTCTAAATGAGTTTGGACAAGTGTATGACCTATTAGGGGGTCATACCATGGCTTAGTCACTACGAATGAAATGTCTTCCCCGCATCTGAGTTATGCGCTCTGGAGGGAATTCATGAGAATTCGTTGCACTTATCGGTTTTGATAACCGGTGATGTTGGATCTGTGAGGATTATATTCGTGGGTGTAGATTGGTTTCTTCCCTTCGTTGGATCCGTTTAGGGACTTCTTGGTTGAGATAGCCGGCCTGACAGGAGCTCCCATCAGTAGGTGCTGCTGATTTGTGAGGATATGCTGATCATGGGAGTATATCAGGTCGAGGCTTCCCGGGGTAAGGGCTACCGGTGGACCAAGAGTGTAGAAACAATCTAGATTCCTCCCAAGAGCCTATGCCACCCGAGGAGGGGGTGAGGGTGAGGGTATAGTGGGTCGGCGTTGGTTCGATTTGCAAGTTGTGAAATTTCCCAAAGCCTAGGTCATCCTTGAGGAGGGTGAGGGTGAGGGTATTGCTCCTAAAGTCCTATGTCACCCTGTGGGGGTGAAGGTGCGGGAGTGGTGGGCCCGAGTTGATACACGACCCACTAGCGTAAGTAGTTAATTCCTTTGGTGGAATTTAATTTATTTGTAAGGATTAATATGAGTTGTGTTGCATGGAGTGTTCCATTCACTGAGTGTGTGGCTCACCCCTCACATATGTTTTCCTCCAGTTGACGCTGAGTCGAATCCAAGAGAAGAGCTCCCCTTGGCGCAGTACGAGTAGGAACCCGCGTTCACGTTGGATGTCTTGCGAGTGAGAGGCCATCAGCATTCCCTTTTCCTTGTATGTATTATACTTGTGCTTGTGCACGGTATGTGGATTATTGATGTCTTTTGTTGTATATATTGACTCTCACAGGACAGTTGATTGTGTACTCTAGTCTGTAAATATGTCTTTGAATTACAGACTTAGTCGTTTGATCTTCCGCTATTTGTATATATTTGATGTAAGTTATTTGGTTATTGCTTTATTGCCGTTGATCTTGTGGAGTCCTTATTTGCTCTCGTGTATGGATTGCTGATATCATTTATATATTTGCCATGTCTCGGGGACGGCCGCCCTGGGGCGTGATAAAAGTTGGTATCAGAGCCATGTCCTGTCAGAGCCAATTGTTTTCTTAGAGATGAGTCCTAGGATTTCTATATGAGTATTCTGATCTTAGTGCTAGTTCCTTAGTTTTGCACAAATTGACAATATTTATACAATTAATATGTATTATCATATTTTTCATATGGAGCCATATTTTAAATTCAGAAATCTAAATTTGACAGTATTTAAATTTTGCATGATCTAAATTTGGCAGGTTATAAATTGGAGAAGCAATTAGCATTCAAAGATTCATCAAAGCCTCTAAATCTGATTCACCAAATCAATAAAATCTTCAATCAAATCAGCTTTGACATCTCCAACAAATCAAGAAGATCTCCAACATATTTTACAATTATATTTCCAACATATTTTGCAAATTAGCATTAACAACTCAAAAAATCAGCATTTACAACTAATTCAACCCTCAAAACCCCTATAAAAAGGGCACAATAGAGAAAGAGGAAGAGAATTCAATTCAGCCAAGGAGGAAGCTCTTCATTCAACCAAGAAGGAATTTAATTTCAGCTATTGTCCTTTCTTTTCTGTTTTTAGTTTTTGTTTTTAATTTATTTGATATTATAGACATAGATTCCATTGTGATTTCAGTAGAAGTGTCTCTTTATTTTATTTGCATGGATTATTTTTATTTTTATTTTAGAATTTCATGAACCATGGTAGGCTAGAAAATCCTTCCATCAAGGAGAGGATTCCACCCCATGCGTTTGAGTGATTGATTCTTTTCTTTATGCATTGATGTTTTCCAGTTTGTTTTTCATGTTTATATAGTTTCTTCAATTCAGATTTCTTTTGATTATGGGTATTGTTAGATCTTCCGTCGTTCTACTTAGATGGGATACGGTTGATGCTTTATAAACCCTATTTTAAAATCGAGTAGAAGTGAACTGCTTGTAAAATAATTTGTTTTTTTAAATGCAAATAGGAGAATTATCACGATACACGTGGGGTGGATTTCCAATCCTTGGTGGTCTTTTTCATAAGTTATCCAACCCAATATTTTTATTTTAGTTTTCTCATATCAACCCTTCAAAACCTTTTTTTTTAAAATCTTTTTATGCCTTTTTACTTTTATTTGTTTACTTCAATAGTCTCCCAGTGGATTCGACCCCCTTGCTTCCACTTTCTACCAATAATAAGTAAGGGTTTTATATTTTGTTGGCGAAGACGAGATTTTAACGACAATCAAAGCCACCAACAAATTGGCGCCGTTGCTAGGGAGGCAAGGTAAGTAACGGTAAAGGTTGAAGGTATCATTTTTTTCTTTTCTTTTCTAAATAGAAAAACAAAAAAACCAAAAAAGAAAAAAACAAACAAAATTATAAAAAAAAAAATATTTTTCTCTTATTTGTTTGCAGGAAGAAGAAAGAAGGATGATGAACATAAAGCTCAAGACTCATTGATCTAATTCCACTTAAAATTTTTGAATTTCTGGAGTGAACATACTCCGTAGGTAAGTTTTCCAAAAAAAAGCTCTTGCTTTAATCTTTGTGCATTTAGCGTATTCATTCGCATAAATCAATTTAAAGGCAAAATTCATTAAAAAAAATCTCTAACATTGCATAAGGAAATTAATTATACATTTAGGATTCTTAAGCAAATTAAGGCGAAGACCACTAAAAGCTTCACCAATTGCACTCTTTGATCATGTTGATGTCTAGGAAAGCCTTGTCCCTCTAAGGGAGAAACTTTGTGTTCTAGGAGGGTGGTACTTAAGCGGGACCATTGTGACCCCACCACTACCTGGAGGCTGACTGGTCAATTTGGTTTCATAGGACCGAATTGGAGGCTTAGGTGCATTCTTCAAACCTGTTAGGAGCTGTCTAATCTCGGGGAACCTCATGAATTTTTGTTTTTGGTGCATGCACAATAGAAGATCCAATAGAGGAGAGTTAATACATTTAGACCCTGAGATTGAGAGAACCTTTCATCTGAATAGGCGAGTCCTTAACCAGTCATCACTCTTCACAATGGGTGAACGTGCCAAAACCTTGAATAAGCTATATGCTCCTACATCTTCCGATCCACCAACCTGCATAGTGCTGCCGATCACCACTGCAATCCAATTTGAGATTCGACCGGCAACCATCAATATGCTTCCAAAATTCCATGGGTTCGAGAGTGCGCAACCCTATATCCATCTAAATAAATTCTTGACAATTTGTCAAACATTAAAAAATCAGAACTTAGATGAGGAAGGTGTCAAATTGAGGTTGTTCCCCATGACGTTGGAAGATCATGCAGCTGCATGGCTGTATTCCCTCTCCACCAATTCAATTTCAACATGGGAACAACTCTCTAAGAAATTCATGACAAAATTTTATCCTATGGAAAAAACTGAGAAAATCGAATATGCCATTAGAACTTTTAGGGGGAGAACTGAAGATGAATTTTCTCAAATTTGGAAAAAATTTCATGATTTGTTAATCAAATGCCCACACCATGGGCTTGACAAAGCCCAACTAGTTCACTTATTTTACAAGGGACTACCTCACACACATAGGAACATGATTGAGTCCATGCACAAGGGTAGTTCATGGATCAGACCCCTGATGAAGCCTATGAGTTCCTTGTAGATTTAGCTGAGAATGCCCAGAAATGGAGTAGCTATGACAATGAAATTGATGATAGAGGATCTAGAAAATCAGGTATCTATGAAATAAAGGCAGATCATCAGATCTTAAAATTTCATGACCAGCTTAGTGGATGGGGTGAACAAATTGAGCAAGAAGTTCGATACTTTTGCGATAACAACAAACCAAAACCCACATAGAGATCCAAACCCCATAATGAATGTGAAATATGAAACACACAACATATGTCTCATTTGTAATAGTTCAGAGCATCTAGTGGAGTGTTGCCCTAGTTTGCCCACCATCAAGGCTGAGAAGGCAAACACAATTAATTCATATGATGCCTTCAAAAAGTCTACTCCCAATTCTTTTGGCCCAGTTTACCATCCTGATAATAGGTTTCATCCAAACTTCTCCTATGGGCAGAATGAACCTATCCAATATCAAGGTGGTCCATCAGGGTATCAAAGAAAATTTTCCAAGCCAGGCCCATCACAAGCTCCTCAGGTAAACCAACCTTTGGTTCCACCTCCTCCTCCTTATTGTCACGCCCCAGGGCGGCCGTCCCCGAGACGTGGCAAATATATAAATGATATCAGTAATCCATACACGAGGTCAAATAAATACTCCACAAGAGAAAAGGCAATAAACAAGTAACTGACATCAAATATATACAAATGGCGGAAGCTCAAACGACTAAGTCTGTAATTCAAAGACATATTACAGACTAGAGTACACAATCAACTGTCCTGTGAGAGCCAATATAAACAATAACAGACATCAACAGTCTACATACCGTGCACAAGCACAAGTATAACACATACAATGAAAAGAGAATGCTGATACCCTCTCACTCGCAAGACATCCAACGTGAACGCGGGTCTCCTAATCGTATTGCGCCAGGGGAGCTCTTCTCTTGGATCCGACTCAACGTCATCTGGGAAAAAACATAAGCGAGGGGTGAGCTACAAGCTCAGTGAGTGGTCAGAAACCAAACACCAACCTAATCATTCAATACAAGGCAATCTCCTATCAAGGAAACCATGGGTAGAAACCCAACGGTTAACAAGGTCACACGGCGGTGCGACCGTACCCGCCCTCGCCCTAGCCCCCACAGGGGTGAGTCTAGGGACTTGAAGGACAAAACTTGTGTTCTACACTGCTCGTCTTCCGGTAGTCTCTCCCGGTGTGGCCCATACTACCTGGCAGCCTCCCGGCACCTCACAGGGTTCAGGCCTCTACCGGACTAGCCTCCCATGATCACTACCTCAGCCGTATGGGCACGCCCACACGCGTCATGAGTAGTATCTGGGAGGGCTCCTCACCGGACTCTACTACGCGGGTAGTCTCTACTCGAGCCGACGAAGGGGAGAACAATTCATGCTCGCAATATCGTCCGGTGGTCCACCCTCGTGTAGCCTCACCTGGTACACTCCCATGATCAGTACATCCGCTGAATGCATCGGGAGTACCTACAAGTGGGAGTCCTCTGTCAGGGCAGCTTCAACGTCGGGCCACGACATACGACAATATTGGGAGGAACCACTACTTGTTCGCAGCGCGAACCCCATGGGAAAACCTACTACACAAGCTGGTGGGTCGAGTATCAACTCGAGCCCACCCCGTTCACACCAACACCCTCACCCTCACCCCGACGGGTGACATAGGATCTTGGGAGATTGCACAAACTGGCAGATCGAACCCACGCCGACCCACTACACCCTCACCCTCACCCCCTCCTCGGGGTGACATAGGCTCTTGGGGAAGAGGTCGATTGTTCTACTCCACTCGTCTTCCGGTAGTCTCTCCCGGTGTGGCCCATACTACCTGGCAGCCTCCCGGCACCTCACAGGGTTCAGGCCCCTACCGGACTAGCCTCGCATGATCACTACCTCAGCTGCATGGGCATGCCAACACGCGTCATGAGTAGTATCTGGGAGGGCTCCTCACCGGACTCTGCTATGCCGGGTAGTCTCTACTCGGAGCCGACGAAGGAAAGAACACTCGACACCCGCGAATACGATCCCTATGGATCCGTCATCATCGGTTATCAAACACCGATAAGCGCAATGAATTATCATGAATTTTTCTCCAGGGCGCATAACTCAGATGCGGGGAAGACATTTTATTCTAAGTGGTATGACCCCATAGGAGGTCATACACTTGTCTAATCTCATTAAACAAGGCTCATGGCCCAAATAGGCATATACATAATATGCAATTAATTACCCAGGGATAACTTACTTAAACATGCATATGAGGGCATAATAAACATTCAATCACATAAGTACGACTTAAGCAGGCGTTGGGTATCACCAACTCAAAGGGGAGGGTTAAGCGCGGTCCGCGCGACAATAGGTGTATGCCAATAATTCCAAGCAAACCCGAGTCAAGTAGGAACTACATCTACTCACTCGGTTCGCGAAAAGAGGGAGGTGAGAGAGAGGGAAAGCCTCATCCTCTCTTGAAGCGGGTCATAGTTTTGCCCCAACTAGATGGGTGCAACAACTATACCATACCCTCGAGTACTAAATCAGGACTATTACGCATACACCCCGTTATTAACCCAAGTTAGACATGCTAGATATGTCCAAATAATAATAAGGGTAGTAATTCAAACAAAATTACCTAAGTCATGCCATATTCTATACAATACATAGGCAAGTATAAGGTAGAATAGGGGTTCTACACAATATACGAGCTATACTACCTAGCATGCATGATATCTAACATATTTAGGGTGCAAATAAAGCCCCATGGAAGCGCGAAGCACGACTACGTGCCTCGAGCGCTCCCGAAGGGTTGGAATCAAACTACTCACCGATACCCGGGTCGTTGCGCATCCCAACCGATGAGGTCTGCAAAGGAAGGATACCAAAAGGGGTGAGTTCAACAACATACAAGCATATAAAATCAATTATGGATGCCTAAGACATAGACATCCACGCATACGGGCTCGAACGCACGCATGCACGCACGCGTGCCCGAGCCCCCCGAACACCCACTCGAGGGTGCCGACCCTCAGCACGCCCAAATCGGGCCCCGGGCAGCACCCGCGCGCAGCCCCTGCGCCCCGCGTGCAGACAGCGCGCGGACACGCGCCCCCGCGTGCGCCCATCCAGCGCGCACGCACGCGCGCTCCAGCGCGTCCCAGCGCACCTGCACCCGCACGCGCGCCCGCGAGTGCAGACCCGCGCCCACCCTCTTCAAAGCCTCCCCCCATGGCCCCACATGCACCCAACACACACACCACCCATGCATGCCCTCTCCAAGCACCTTAACATGAATTCAAACCAACTAAAGATGAGGGAAAACTCACCCAAATGAGAGGGGGAGCGAAAGGGGAGATGTAGGGGCTCGCAAGCGCACCCTTGACCACCTCGACCACCACCACCGCTACCGCCACCTCTTCCGTGCTCTTCATCTTGGCTGAAAACAGGGGGGGTATCCAAGAGGGAATCATGAGGCTATTGAGTGAAGAGAATCATCAACAACAACAACCCTAACAACAACACAAACCTTGACTACATCCACTTCTTGCTCCACCAACATCCAAGCATTCCTTCTTCTCCTTCCTCACTTAGGCAATTCCACAAACACATGGTGGGCTGAACCATAAAGAGGGGAGACCATTATCAGCTAGAAGGGAGAAGGAGGAGGAACATCAACAACAACAACAACAACAACAACCACTCACCTTTTCCACTCCTTCTCCATCACCAACACCTCCTTCTCCCTCACCCAAAACACACTTCAAAGGGGGCTGGAGCAGCTCAAAAGAGAGCCCAAACAGTGGCTAAGTGAGGCTGAAGTCGTAACATTTTGGGGGGTTAAATAGGCTAAGGTCGGGCTGAAAGACCAAGTCGTCCTCGGACTAAAATCTCTGCGCAGCCTTCACTTAAACGATCATAACTTCCTCAATACAGCTCCAAATTGCACGATTCCAGTGGCATTGGAAAGCTAAGAAGATTATCTACAGCTTTCATGTTTACATCCAGATCAAATAACCTCTCCAGATATTCCGAAATCTAGGCTAAACATCTTACAGGGCTGCTGCCTGGATTTCTCAACTTCGGGGTATACATGGAAAAATACCCATAACTTTTAATATACGAATCCAGTTGATCCAATTCCACTTCTATATGGAAGATATCTCAAAACTCAACATCTCGTAATAATATCGGATTTTTACCTCATCATCTTGGATTTTAACAAAATCAAATCCGAATACCAATCTAAAACTGCATAATTCCAAAAACGTTATCGAAATTAAACGAAAATTTTATGGGCAGTACTAAACAATACCAGGACCCATAATATGCAGTTATATTTCAATCAGAGTCCTCAAACCCCCTTGGTAGGCTAAAAAGCAAAAATTTTAGCGACTCGATCGAAATTAGGACTCTAAATGACATAGGTCTAACACTTATGCTGCTCCCACTCCTCAACAACCCTCACATCTGAAAACCATGATGGCTAACATGATGAAACAACAAGAAGAATTCATCCATCACCAACAGCAAATCAATTTGTCCCAAGCCCAGACTAATCAAATCCATGCACAAGCAATAGCAAAATTTGAAGTTAGTTTAAGCCAAATAGCCAGTTCTCTAGGAGATAGGAAGAAGGGTGAATTACCTAGTCAGCCAGTGCCTAATCCTAGTAGGCAACAAAGTCATGACCCAAGGGGGAAATATCAGGTTAACTCCGAGGGAAACCCATCCCATGAAGTCCAGGCCATTACCACCTTAACATATGGCAGGCGAGTGGACAAGAAGGTCCAACCCCCCAAGGACAAAAGTGAAGAAATCGCGGTCCATAAGAATGTGGACCAAGAAGAGGGCCAGGAGGCCCAAGAGAAGGGAAAGGAAGCCCAAGAAATTACACCAAAATTAGTAGATGTCTACAAACCCAAAGCTCCTTATCCTCTTAGGTTACAAGAACCCAAGAAAAATTCTCATTTTGATGATATCATGGAAATATTTAAGAATGTTCAGATCAATATACCTTTCTTAGATGCCATCAAACAGATTCCCTCCTATACAAAATTCCTGAAAGATCTCACCACAGTGAAAAGGAGAACCAGTGTTCCTAGGCATGCTGTGATGGCTGCACAAGCCTCATCTTTCATTCAACAACAAATTGCTCCAAAATACAAGGACCCTGGTTGCCCCACGATTGCGATCAAAGTAGGAGAGACTGTCATCCAAAGAGCCCTCCTAGATTTAGGAGCCAGTGTGAATTTGCTACCCTATTCTGTGTACAAAAAGTTAGGTTTGGGGGAGTTCAAACCCACAGATATTACCCTTTCATTAGTGGATAGAACTGTGAAATATCCAAAGGGAATTGTGGAAGATGTGATTGTCAAGGTTAAAGAATTCTATTACCCTGTGGATTTTGTAGTCGTAGAAACTGAACCAGTGAAAAACCCAGCAGCCATATCCCTGTGATCCTCGGTAGACCCTTTCTAGCCACTTCAGATGCTGTTATTAGATGTAGGAATGGTATAATGACTCTAGCCTTTGGAAACATGACTGTCCAACTCAATGTTTTCCACAGTAGTAACCAATCACCTGATATTGATGATCTTGAAGAAGTCTGTATGATTGATGATATGATCAACAACTCTTTGGAAGAGTCAAGTTATTTTGACCCATTCAGCAAAGATTTTGATGAAGAAGGTCTGATTAGGAAAGCGAATGCACTTTTATATTCCACTCTAATAATGGATATTAGCAAATGGGCCACTCAGTTTGAATCATTGCCTATTTCTGAATCTCAGCTAGTGTCATCAAGTGTCAAGTCACCCCAGCTAGAGTTTAAGGATCATTTCCCTCTATCCATCAATGACCACGCCCCTATTTCTGGCAAGGCTTACCATTTACCTGTCAAATTAGAACACAAAGCACACTGGGCAATGAAACACCTCAATTTTGATCACGACAAGGCAAGAGAATATAGGAAACTTCAACTCAGTGAGTTAGAAGAGATTAGGAATGATGCTTATAACAGTGTCAAGAGGTACAAGGACGCATGAAGACCATGCATGATAAGATTATCCTTCGTAAGGAATTTTTCCCCTGTCACAAGGTTCTTTTGTACAATTCTAGACTACATCTATTCCCTGGGAAATTGAAGTCTCGCTGGACTGGCCCATACACGGTTGAGAAAGTTCATCCACATGGGGTGATTGAAATCCATAATGCCAAGGATGGTAGTACTTTTCAAGTCAATGGACATCGTTTGAAACCATACCTTGAGTATCTGAGCCCAGAAGTTGAGGACACACTTATGGAAGATCCTGTGTATCAGGATTGATCACTTTGTACATTCTAGTAGATTTTTCGATTTAGGATTAGGACATTTTTTGATTATTATGCTTTGAATTTGTGTAAATATTTGTCATTTCTGTGTTTTTGTGCGGATTCACTGAGCTATTTTGTCACAGGATAAATTATAAGAATTCACATCAGATAAGGTATGCAGACTCTACCTTCTTTACTTATTTCTATTGTCCTTTTTATTTTTGAGCATCACATGCATCATCTTGTAGTTGTCATTCACATTGACGACAATGTTAGATTTAGGTTTGGGGGTGTAATCAACAAATTTTGATGTGATATTTAAAAAAAAAAGAAAAAAATGAAATGAAATTTTGGGAAAAATTTAATCATTGGGATGCATTTGGCTTGCCAGATCAATTTCACTTTAGTTGTTAATACTATCCTGTGTCTAAAATGTTTTTCACAAATTTTAAGTCTTGAAAAAAAAAATTCAGCACTTATAGCCACATGTATGTAGCCTAAATGGAAAAGTGAAATTTAAGGGAGAGAACTAGAAGAATCATTAGTGGAGACTTAACCCATGAGAGATTTGAGCCATTCTATTCTTGGAGATTTTTTACATAATTATGAGTTACAAGTTAACTCAAATTTTCTTGTTTTCACTTAAATGTCGTTTGCTTGATCTCTTTATACTTGTTTTGATCAAAGACTCATGAATACCATAAAAAATTGGATTACTACACCAAAACTCCTCTGAAATCTTTTCGAGGCATATAATAACCATATGAAACTTAGGAATGATTTAGGCTATCTTTGCTAACCCATCTATCATATTCAGCCGACCTATTCTTATACTTATCCACTAGTCAAACCCCTTGAGCCATACAAGCCTGTCTTTGTTCAACCTATTTTTCCAACATATACTTCACTCAATGAGTGTAATCTTACATTTTGCTTTGGGAACAAGGAAAGAAAAAGAAAAAAAACAATCAATTACTACGAAATTCTATAGAAGGGTTATTACTATCATGATTCTAGAGAAAAGAAAAAATAAAACAAAAAGAAAAGAAAAAAAGAGGAAAAAAAAAGAGTTGATATTCATCGGAAAGTGTACAAATTCTCAAAGCATTTTTGAATGAACCTTGTCCAGTTATCAACAATAACCCTAGCTCCATTACAACCTATTGAAAAGACCTACTTGATCCTAAATGTAATATGGTTAAAACGTGGAGAATAAATGATGAGGACTTATGATGTTTAATCCAATGTTCTTGAGTTAATGATATTCCGTTCCTGAGATCAAATTAATTTTCTTTTTTCTTTGATATGGTCCGTCCTATGATTTGAATTTTGATTCCTTGCCACATATAAGTTGAGAGAAATGAGCCCAATTCTGAGTGATTTCCTTGTTGAGGTTAATATCCAGTGAGTTTTTGAAGTCAAGGCGAAATCCATTCTGAAGGTGATCAAAATTAAGTTTTACATGGAAAAAGAAAGCTACATCCTTGTTGGCTATGCACACACACACACTTCAGGACTTGATTATGAGTGGAAACTTCTAACATGTGGATAGAGTTCTCAACTTTAGTAGATTTTTATCAAGCTCCTAAGATGTCATTTTTCTCAGATTTTCAAAAAAAAGAAAAAGAATTTTGTAGGTATATTCGTTGCAACTCTCACGAGACACAACTCGTCCACTAGGGGTGACCTAGGGGTTTAAAGGCTTGTTGCACATGCTAAGTGTAACCGCGATTCTGCGAAAGTGAGTTAGGATTTTCTTTTTTTTAGTTTTGCTCGAGGACTAGCAAAAAGGCGGTTTGGGGGTATTTGTTAGATATTCAAAAGAACATATTTTCATATGCTTTAAGAGTTGTTTTACAACATTTCCCTATGTAATTATTCATTTATATATGCATATTAGGGAAGTTTCTACTATTTATATTCAAAACATATTTTGCACAAATTGACAATATTTATACAATTAATATGTATTATCATATTTTTCACATGGAGCCATATTTTAAATTCAAAATCTAAATTTGACAGTATTTAAATTTTGCATGATCTAAATTTGGAGGTTATAAATTGGAGAAGCAATTAGCATTCAAAGATTCATCAAAGCTTCTAAATCTGATTCACCAAATCAATAAAATCTTCAATCAAATCAGCTTTGACATCTCCAACAAATCAAGAAGATCTCCAACATATTTTGCAATTATATTTCCAATATATTTTGTAAATCAGCATTAACAACTCAAGAAAATCAACATTTACAACTAATTCAACCCTCAAAACCCCTATAAAAAGGGCACAACAGAGAGAGAGGAAGAGAATTCAATTCAGCCAAGGAGGAAGCTCTTCATTCAGCCAAGAAGGAATTTAATTTCAGCTATTGTCCTTTCTTTTCTATTTTTAGTTTTTGTTTTTAGTTTTAGTTTTTGTTTTTAATTTCTTTGATATTGTAGACATAGATTCCATTGTGATTTCAATGGAAGTGTCTCTTTATTTTATTTGCATGGATTATTGTTATTTTTATTTTAGAATTTCATGAACCATGTTAGGCTAGAAAATCCTTCCATCAAGGAGAGGATTCCACCCCATGCGTTTGAGTGATTGATTCTTTTCTTTGTGCATTGATGTTTTCCGATTTGTTCTTCATGTTTATATAGTTTCTTCGATTCAGATTTCTTTTGATTATGGGTATTGTTAGATCTTCCGTCGTTCTAGTTAGATGGGATACGGTTGATGCTTTATAAACCCTATTTTAAAATCGAGTAGAAGTGAGTCTGCTCTTAAAATAATTTGTTTTTATTAAATGCAAATAGGAGAATTATCATGATACACGTGGGGTGGATTTCCAATTCTTGGTGATCTTTTTCATAATTTGTCCAACCCAATATTTTTATTTTAGTTTTCTCATATCAACCCTTCAAAACCTTTTTTTAAAAATCTTTTTATGCCTTTTTACTTTTATTTGTTTACTTCAATAGCCTCCCTGTGGATTCGATCCCTTGCTTCCACTTTCTACCAATAATAAGTAAGGGTTTTATATTTTGTTGGCGAAGGCGAGATTTTAACAACAATCAAAGCCACCAACACTGGTCCACAAAGGAGAGCAAAAACAGAGAGGGAGTAATGGTTAGTAAGGTGAGCAACATAAGACAACCACACACAAGTCACCATTAGTGGGGGCGAAACGACCAAACTCTCCCTGACCAAAAATTCTGGATAGACTTCACTAGAACAACCATAACTTCCACAATATAGCTTTGAATTATAGAATTCAAAATTCATTGGAAAACCAAGAAGATTATCTACAACTTTCATGTTTATGCCAAGATCACATTGTCACACCCCACGGCGGCCGTCCCTGAGACATGGCAAATATATAAATCAGTAATCAATACATGAGGTCTACAATGACGCCAATATAAAATATACAAGGCTAACAAAGCAATGATAACTGATAACTTATCTGAAACGCGGAAACATAAAGACATCAATAAGTTTGCAGACCAAAACATTATTATAGATTCGAAAACATAATCACTATCTTGTGAGAGCCAAGTGTAATCCAATTAAATACATCATGTGCAACACGCACGATTAACAATTACATGACTCTAGGACTGCTGATAGCCTCGCACTCACCAACCGTCGAACGAAACGCTCCACGCACATAAGACCACACCACAGAGAAGCTCCAGCTCCACGCCCAACACTGCACCTGCAAAAGAAACAGTATACGAGGGGTGAGCTACAAGCTCAGTGAGTGGCTAGAAATCAAACACCATTACAACAATTCAACACTAAGGTAATTTTTTTCAAGGAAGAAAATGGGTAGATACCCAATGGATAACAAGATCACGTGGTGGCGCGACCAACCTCACCCTGCCCCCGTCCTCGAAGGGAAACTCCTGGGACACACGGGGAGAAATCAAAGGTTAACCATAACATCTGGTGTTACTGGATAACATAATACAACCAATCCCTCTGCTATGAGGTAGAGATGTCACTACGATACCCCAAGGCGTAAGGCATAACTTACTTGAAGTGTACTCGAAAGGTTAAAAAAAGGGTCACGTGACGACGTGACTTCAACTCATCCTCACCCTAGCCCCGGAGGGGTGACCCTAGGGACTCTTTTGGGACAAAACCTGTTGTTCTACACCCTTTATCATTCGGTAGCCCTCTCCCGGATAGCCTCTACCTGGTATACTACTATGATCAGTACATCTGTCGAATGCATCGGTAGTTCCTACAAGTGGGAGCCCTCTGTCAGGACAGCTTCAATGCCAGGCAGCTTCAACACAGATTTGACAAAGGGGAGAACGACTTCACACTGGCAATATGACCGGGTAGCCTTCTCCCGCGCAGCCTCTACCTGTTGGCCTTCCACGATCGGTACATCCGCCAGATGTGTACCGCGATGGGTTTTGTTTAAGACAATGGTTTAGAGGGGGGTTTATGGAGAGTGAAATTTGATGGGGAATGGTTTTCCTTCTCTCTCAACTAAGGCTCTCTCCCTCTCTCTCTCTCTCTCTCTTTCTTTCTAACACACACTTTTAGAAATGAAATTCTCCAACCTTTGGTTCTCACTCTACCCCTCATTTTATAGTAAAAGGGATGCACAGGATTATCCCTTGGACAATGGCATGGGTTGGGTAAGAGGGTGTGGCTAAGTAACCATCATTGCAAACAAATGCATTCAATAGTCCATTGGGTAATAGCATGTGTTGGACAAGAGGGTGGGGCTAAGTAACTTCACACCTAAGTAAAGTTACTTTATACTTTATGGATAAGTTCAGGTGAGAGCTGACTACCCTAATTTAACAGCTCGGGAAGGGCTGGCTAGTTGTAGTTAGCCACCCAGGCAGGGGCGGCTAGATACAAGATGTCGTTGGCATGATGACCTGCTCAATGTCCAATCTCTGACAAGCGGTGGCTTGAGGCGGTTACTAAGTTTGAACCGTCAGAGAAGGGATGGCTAATTGGAACAAACCATCGCAATCATCAACATTAAATGTTGCTTTATGTCCCATCTAAGGGAAGCGGCTGGGGGCAGTTTAAGGGGCATCTAGTTTAAACTAGCTGCTCAGTGAGGGGCGGCTACTTTCAACTAGCCGCCCGACTTCTGGTCACTTAATTTTTCTAGGTGTTGTGGTCAGGATATCTCCTTCTGTTCCTTTGAAAAGTGTTTTCTATTGGATTTCCAAATGTGGTCATTTTCTAATACTTCTTGAAGTAGACTTCTTTTCTTTGGACAGTCAAAATTGGGGTATCTACAACGCTGACCATCTTCGCACGATCTTGGAGACTTTGGCCGGACATTAACTGTTCGCCAAGTTCAGTAAGTGCTAGTTCTAGTTGGAGCGTGTGGCCTTCCTAGGTCATGTGATTTCCAGTGAGGGAATATCTGTAGACCCGGATAAGATACTCGCTGTCTCAAATTAATGGCGGAAGCTAAACAACTAAGTCTGTAATCCAAAAACATATTACAGACTAGAATATATAATCAACTATCATGTGAGAGATAACATAACTAAAAGACATCAATATACACACTATGCACAAGCATGAGTATCAAATACATACAAGAGAAGGGGGGATGCTGATGGCCTCTCTCTCACAAGACCCAAAACACGGACGTTGCACTGCTGCTAATACTGCACCTAAGGGAGCTCCTCCTCCAGATCTAACTCAACGCCAATTGGGGGAAACAACATGCGAGGGGTGAGCCACACACTCAGTGAATGGTATAATCCATGCAACACAACTCATATTAACTTTTCAAGCAATTAAAGTCCCAACAAGGTGGGAGTACCCACTCAAATTGGTGGGTCGCATACCGACACGAGCCCACACCCTCACCCTCCAAGGGTGACATAGGACTATCAGGAGAAATTCGTCTATTCTACACCATTCGTCATCCGGTAGTCCACTCCTGGGTATCCTCTACCTGGTAGCCTCCCATGATCAGTACATTTACCAGATGGGTATGTCAATGTCTCGGTAGTACCTACGAGTGGGGGCCCTCACAGAACAGCTTCAACTTGGGCAGCTTCAATTCGGAGCCGACGAAGGGGAGAAACACTCGACACTCGAGGACACGATCCTCATGGATCCGCCACACTGGTTATTAGACAATGATAGCAATGAATTCTCATGAATTCCCTCCAAGGCACATAGCTCAGATGCGGGGAAGATAGATGATTTGCAATGCCAATGCCATGTAATGACCCCATAACATATCATACACTTGCCTAACCTCATTAGGCAAGGTTCGTGGCTTAAATAAATGTACATATAAAAGCATACAACATTCATAATAACTACCTATGGAATTTATCATGAAAGTATTAAATAAACATGGTAACAAAGCTACAATATCATCTAAGGCATGTTTACACTCATGTATCCATAGGTAGACTAAAAATAAAGCTTAGGCAAGATGGGAGCATTTATGAATCAAGGTTATGCTAGCATGAAACATGATGCCTAGACAAATATGGGTCCCTATACATGATACAGGATGTATAGACCCAGTATATTATATCTAACATGGCATGGATGCAAACTAACACGGTGGGCAATAAATATACACATGCAAAATAAGTTAATATGCATCTATGGTCTCCCGGGGAGGGCAATGCACGTCTACATGCATTGAATGCCTCCCAATTGAGTTGGATCGATCCACTCACCGCAACCTGGGTCATTGTGCGACCGTTCGCCAAGATCTGCATGACAAGGGAATCAAATAGGGTGAGTAGAGCTACATAAATACACTAAAAATTGACTAAAATGCCAAGGACTTAGACATGCATGCATATGAGCTCGCACGCATGCAAGTACTCACGCACGCACGCAATTCTGAGCCCCCAACACCAACACCTAAGCCCTTGGGCAACCCCGCGCGCAGCCCCCCGTGTGCGCACGCGCCTGCACTCCCTGCGCCCACACATCCGCACTCGTGCGCACGCACGCTTGCGCACGCACCCACGCATACAAGCCCGCGTGCATGCCCAACCACCCCTAACCCCTCCTCAGCCCTCCTCAGACACCCAAACCCATAAACCTAGCACGCATGACCTCTCCAACAGCCCTAATGCTAGAAAAATAGTGAAAAGAAGGGGGAGACCTTACCAAAAGAGGGGGAGGGAAAGGGGGAGATATGGGTGCTCTCGAGTGCACCCACGATCACCTTGACCACCACCACCACCTCCCTAGCTCTTCTAACTTCTCTTTAGCTGAAAAACAGGGGAGGGGGAACCCATGGGAGCATGAGGGGGAGAAGAGGGAGGAGAAACATCAACAACATAAGTACACACACACACACACCTTCATCTCCTCCACAAGCACTTCTTCTTCTCCTTAAGCTTCTCCTTCTTGTTCTTTGAATAAACCTAAAAGAACGGAGTGCAAGAGAGATGGGGTGGAAGAGCCGCAGAGAGGGAGTGGGAGAGGGAGAGGGAGAGGGAGAGAGAGAGAGAGTGTACATTAAGGGGGCTTCAAATGTGCAAAAAGTGGGTTGGTGGGGGTTGACAAGTCAACCCAACCACACAACAAAACAAAATACGCCTTTGACTTGGTAAAAATGCAATCCCCACTTAGTCGTGTGCGCAATCTCACTTCCCAATCCAGTAACAACCAAACCTCGATCCTATTCAGAACTGCATATTTTCTAAAATGTTACCAGAATTCGATGAAATTTTTATGGGTAGGATAAAACAGTAACATGACTCATAATATGCAGTTAAATTTTCAATCAGAGTACTCCAACTCACACAAATAGCTAAAATCTAAAATTTTAGCAACTCCGATCGAAATAATATGGCCCAAAATTACCCAAATATTACCAATGAAGCTCCAAAAAGACACAAATATAACATTCTTCCCCCCTTAGGAAATTTTATCCACAAAGTTTAAAACAAAAACATCTAGGAAGGGAAAAGATGTGGACATGCATCACGCATGGCGTCCTAGCGCTCCCAGGTGGCCTCGGCAGCAGGACGGTGCTACCAACATACCTTAACCAACTAAACTATCCTAGTACGGAGCCTCTTCTCACATCGGTCTAGGATCTTGATTGGCTGCTCTACGAATGACAAGTCCAACTCATAGACGAGCGGTTCAAACGGAATGACATGAGCAGGATATTGGGCGTAACGCCTCAGCTGTGAGACATGGAAGACGTCATGGGCAAGATCCAGTTGCGGGGGCAAGCCTATATTGTTATATATGTGTCACTTTTAATCTATTGGTTATATTTGGGTCATTTCTGACCATTTTCTTTTTCGATCGAAACCGCTAAATTTTTTTACTTTTAGCCATCTACGTGGATTTGAGTACTCCGATTGAAAATCTAACTGCATATTATGAGTCCCAGTACCATTTAGTACTGCCCATAAAATTGTTATCGAATTCTAGTTATGTTTTAGGAAATTATGCAGTTCTGAATCGTATCCTGATTTTGGTCGATACTGGATTGTCAAAGGGTGATTTGGATCAAGTCAATTAAGACCTTGACTAGTCAAATAGGAATTTTGACTGGTCAACGGGTTTTGTTTGTTTCTTTATTTGGGATGACATGGTCAAACCCTCAACCACCCACTTTTGGAGCATTGAATGCTCTCTCTCTCTCCCTCCCTCTCTCTCTCCCTCCCTTAGAAAAAAATCCATCCGACCTCATATTTTGCTCCTCTTTGTCTGCTTTTCCCTTTTTGTTTATGTGAGAAGGAAAGGAAGGAGAAGAAGAAGCACAAAGAGGAAGTTAAAGAAAGAAAGGTTGGTGTGTGTGTGCATATATGTTATTGATGTTGTTGTTGAATCTCTCCTCTCAAGCTTCCTCTCATGCTTTCCCCCCTGTTTTCAGCCATGTAAGGCTTGAGGAGAGGCTAGGGAGGTTGTGGTAGTGGTGGTGGTGGTTGAGGTGGTCGTGGGTGCGTCGAGAGCCCTGCATCTCCCCCTATTACTCCCCCTCCTTTGACAAGGCTTTTCCCCTTCTTTTCATTGGTTTTGTAAGGGTTGTTGGGGGAGTCATGCATGCAAGATAGTTGGGTTGGGGGTTGTGGAAAGGGTTGGGGAAGGGTTAAATTTCACTGGGCGCGTGCGCGGGTCTGTCCGCCGTGTGTGAGCATAGAGGGGGCGCAGTCAAGTGCGCAGGCGAGTGCGTGCGTGCAAGATAGGCAGTGCGCGCGGGTGCGCGTGCGAGACAGCGCGCCTGGGAGCGCGGCAGGGTGCCAGTGGACCCAGGGGGTGTGGTGCGTGCTTGTGCATACGTGTGCGAGGGCCACACGTGTGGCTGTCTGAGGGCTCGGGTTGCGGTGAACAGACCAATCCAACCCATTTGGGAAGCATTGGGTGCGCGTAGTCGCACATTCCACCTCCGTGGGGTATCATAACTGCATATTAAATGTGTTGCAAGTTTTTATATTGATATATTGCATCTGTACCATCATAGGGGACTTGTATGCTAGGGTTATGCATTGTTATGTCATGCATAGGAAATCATGCTTACAAATACACAATGCCTCAAGCTAGAATAGGCCTATTCCATGCATGATTCCACCTAGTTAACCATGTATCTAGTTCTTACATGTTTGCATGGGTATAAAGCATGGCTAGGATAATTTCCTTATAAATTTGATATCATGATTAGCATTGTTTTCATAACAAATACCATGTATGTTTATTATGCATGTGGTATCTTTTACATGTGTATATAATTAAGCCATGAACCTCGTCTAATGAGTTTAGGCAAGTGTATGACTACTTATGGGGTCATACCATGGCATTTAGATTACGAATCATCTGTCTTCCCCGCATTTGAGTTATGCACCCTGAAGTGAATTCATGAGAATTTGTTACTTTATCGGTGTCTAATAACCGATGACGACGGATCCATAAGGATCGTATTCACGTGTGTCACGTGTTCTCCCCTTCGTCGGCTACGTGTTGAAGCTGTCCTGCGAGGTGCTCCCAGGTACTACTCATGACGCCTGTTGCTGCGCCCATACGGTAGAGGTAGTGGTCATGGGGGGCTACCAGGTAGAGGCTCCCGGGGAGAGGGCTACCAGATGACGAATGGTGTAGAACAGTCGAACTTCTCCCTAAAGTCCTATGAGGGTGAGGGTGAGGGTGAGGGTGAGGGTGTGGTGGGTTCGGGTTGACACTCGACCCACCAGCTTAGGTAGCTATTTCCATCTGTTGGAACCTTAAATTACTTGGAATGATTAATATGAGTTGTGTTGCATGGATTATACCATTCATTGAGCACACGGCTCACTCTCGCATTATTTTTCCTCCAGTTGTCGTTGAGTCAGATCCGAAGGAGGAGCTCCCCTAGGCGTACTACTAGGTCTTGCGTGTTAGACCTGTGTCATTTAAAGTCCTAATTTCGATCGGAGTCACTAAAATTTTGATTTTTTTTATTTTAGCTACCTTCTGGGGTTTAAGGACTCTGATTAAAGATATAACTGCATATTATGGGTTCTGGTGCTGTTTAGTACTGCCCATAAAATTTTCGTTTAATTCCGATAACGTTTTTGGAATTATGCAGTTTTGGATTGGCATTCGGATTTGATTTTGTTAAAATCCAATATGAAGAGATAAAAATCCGATATTATTACGAGATGTTAAGTTTGGGGATAGCTTCCATATAGAAGTGGAATTGGATCAACTGGATTCGTATATTAAAAGTTATGGGTATTTTTCCATGTATGCCCCGAAGTTGAGAAATCCAGGCAGCAGCCCTGTAAGATGTTTAGCCTAGATTTCGGAATAGCTCAAGGGGTTATTTGATCTAGGTGTAAACATGAAAGTTGTAGATAATCGTCTTATCTTTCAAATGCCACTGGAATCGTGTAATTCTGAGCTGTATTGAGGAAGTTATGGTCGTTTAAATGAAGGCTACGCAGAGATTTTAGTCCGAGGACGACTTGGTCTTTCAGCCCGACCTTGCTTATTTAACCCCCCATTGTGCACGACTTTGGGCATATTTTCTTCCCTCTTTTAGATCTGGTCCAGCCCTTAGTGTGTATGGTGTTTGATTTGGGTGGAGGAGATGAAGGTGTTGGTGGATGGAGCACAAAAGGTGAGGGGTTGTTGTTGTTGTGTTTTTGTTTCTCTTCCTTCTCCCCCTCCCCCCTAGCTGATCCCCCCTTGTGTTTTTCCCTCCCCTTTGGACCAGTAGCACCCCACATGTTTGATGAAATGCCAAGGAGAAGTTGGTGGTGCAAATGGAGGAGTTGATCAAGTAAGTAAGGTATGTTGTTTGAGGGGAGGTGCGGGGCGTCGGAGGTGTTGCGGTGGAGCTACGGCGTGGGGCGTGCCGGAGCTGCGTATAGACCTCCCGCTCTCCTCAGTTGGGTTCAACCATCTCTTTTGTAGCTGGTGAGAGAGCTCCATTGCCTTGTGTTGTTGTTGTGTGTGCATGGAATTGAAAGGGCTGAAGAGGGAGAAGCACATGCTCAAGTTTTATGTGTTGTGTAGGTGTGCATGCCACATGTTTGTGGGTATGTGTGAGTGAACAATATATGCATGTTCTTCTCCTCTTTCCATTGGTTTTCCTCATGCATCACCTAAACTTGTGTTTATGTGCTAAAGGGGTGTAGAGTTGACACAGCGGTGCACTCGTGATCACATGCGGGGCTGCGGGTGCGCGCTCGGTGTGCTCGCATGCGTGAGGAGTGCGCGGGAAGCGTGCATAAGGTGCTCGCATGCGTGCGGAGTGCGCGGGAAGCGTGCATGAGGTGCTCGAGGGTGTGCTTGACGTTGTTCGATGCGTGCGGAGTGTGCAGGCAGCGTGCACGAGGTGCTCAAGGGCGTGCTTGGCCTTGCCCGATGCGTGCGGAGTGCGTGGGAAGCATGCACGAGGTGCTCGAGGACGTGCTTGACGTTGTTTGATGCGTGCAGGGTGCATGGGCAGCGTGCACGGGGTACTCGAGGGTGTGCTTGCGGTGCTCAGACGCGTTCGGAGTGCTTCGTGGTGTTTAACAGCTTGTTATAGCCAAATGCAATCATTGGATGATCCTTGGCGGATTGGTATCGGGCTTCGGATTCAATTCGTCGCTCTCTTGCGTTTCGCGAGCCGTGCGCTCGTTAGGTGAGTGGTTTGATTCCAACCCTTCCGGGAGCGCTTGAGGCACGTAGTCGTGCTTCGCGCTTCCATGGGGCTTTAATCGCACCCTAAATATGTTAGATATCATGCATGCTAGGTTGTATAGCTCGTATATTGTGTAGAACCCCTATTCTACCTTATACTTGCCTATGTATTGTATAGAATATGGCATGACTTAGGTAATTTTGTTTGAATTAGTACCCGTATTATTAATTGAACATATCCAACATGTTTAACTTGGGTTAATAACGGGGTGTATGCGTAATAATCCCGATCTAATACTCGAGGGTGTGGTATAGTTGTTGCACCCATCTTGTTGGGGCAAAACTATGACCAGCTTCGAGAGGGGATGAGGCATTCCCTCTCTCTCGCCCTCCCTCCTTTCGTGAACCGAGTGAGTAGATGTAGTTCCTACTTGACTCGGGTTTGCTTGGAATTATTGGCATACACCTATTGTCGCGCGGATCGCGCTTAACCCTCCCTTTGAGTTGGTGATACCCAACGCCTGCTTTAGTCATACCATGGCTTCGACATTTAGAATTAAAAGTCTTCCCCGCATCTGAGTTATGCGCCCTGGAGGGAATTCATGAGAATTCATTGCGCCTATCGGTGTTTGATAACCGATGATGACGGATCCATAGGGATCGTATTCGCGAGTGTCGGGTGTTCTTACCTTCGTCAGTTCCAAGTAGAGACTGCCCGGCGTAGTAAAGTCCGGTGGAGACCTCCCTGATACTACTCATGACGCGTGTTGGTGTGCCCATACGGCGGAGGTAGTGATCGTGGGAGGCTAGTCCGGTAGAGGCCTGAACCCCATGGGATGTTCCTGGGAACTATCCACGACGCATGTTGGTGTGCCCATATTGCAGAGATAGGGACCCGGGAGACCACCAGGTAGTAGGGGCCACACCGGGAGAGACTACCGGAAGACGAGTGGTGTAGGACAATCGACCTCTTCCCCAAGAGCCTATGTCACCCCAAGGAGGGGGTGAGGGTGAGGGTGTGGTGGGTCGGAGTTGGTTCGATCTGCCAGTTCGTGTAATTTCCCAAGATCCTATGTCACCCGTCGGGGTGAGGGTGAGGGTATTGCTCCCAAGATCCTATGTCACCCATCGGGGTGAGGGTGAGGGTATTGGCGTGAGTGGGGTGGGCTCGAGTTGATACTCGACCCATCAGCTTGTATAGATGGTTTTCCCGTAGGGTTCGCGTGCGAGCATGTAATGGGTCCTCCCAATATCGTCGTATCGGGGCCCCGACGTTGAAGCTGCCCTGACAGAGGACTCCCACTTGTAGGTACTCCCGATGCATTCGGCGGATGTACTGATCATGGGAGTGTACCAGGTGAGGCTACACGAGGGTGGACCACCGGACGATATTGCGAGCATGAATTATCGTTCTCCCCTTCGCCGGATCCAGGTGGATGCTTCCTAGGTACGAGCCACCCTGGGTGGACCCCCACCTGTAGGTACCATCGACGCTGTCGACAGTGTACTGACCGTGGCCGGCTCCAGGTAGAGGCTGCCCGGGAGAGCGCTACCGGATGACGAACGGTGTAGAACAGCAAGTTTTGTCCTTCAAGTCCCTAGACTCACCCCTGTTGGGGCTAGGGCGAGGGCAGGGTATGGTCGCACCGCCGTGTGACCTTGTTGACCGTTAGGTTTCTACCCCTGGCTTTCCTTGACAGGAGATTGCCTTGTATTGAATGTTTGTGTTGGTGTTTGGTTTCTGACCACTCACTGAGCTTGTAGCTCACCCCTCGCTTATGTTTTTTTCCCAGTTGACGCTGAGTCGGATCCAAGAGAAGAGCTCCCCTGGCGCCATCCGAGTAGGAGACACGCATTCGCGTTGGATGTCTTGCGAGTCGGAGGCTATCAGCATTTCCTTTTATTGTATGTATTATACTTGTGCTTGCGCACGGTATGTAGACTGTTGATGTCTGTTATTGATATATATATTGGCTCTCACAGGACAGTTGATTGTGTACTCTAGTCTGTAATATGTCTTTGAATTAAAGACTTAGTCATTTGAACTTCCGCTTTTTGTATATATATTTGATGTCAGTTACTTGTGTATTGCTTTTCTATTGTGGAGTATTTATTGACCTCGTGTATGGATTACTGATATCATTTATATATTTGCCACATCTCAGGGACGGCCGCCCTGGGGCGTGACATTGCGAGTGAGAGGCCATCAACATCCCCCTTTTTCCTTGTATGTATTGTTACTCATGCTTGTGCACAGTACTTGTATGTTGATATCTTTTGTTTTATATTGGCTCTCACAAGACAGTTGATTATGTATTCTGGTCTATAATATGTATTTGATTTACAGATTTAGTTGTTTAAGCTTCCGCTATAAGTATATATATTATGTCAGCTACCTTGTTAAATGCTTTATTACCTTGGTTGTTGTGTTAGTCTTTATTGATCTCGTGTATGGATTTGCTGATATTATATATTTACCACGTCACGGGGACGGCCGCCCTGGGGCATGACAAATACGATAGGCCACCTCCCCAATCCACTCAAGGACAAGAAATGTTAGACCTGTGTCATTTAGAGTCCTAATTTCGATCGAAGTCGCTAAAATTTTGATTTTTAGCTACCTTCAGGGGTTTGAGAACTCTGATTGAAGATATAACTGCATATTATGGGTCCTGGTACTGTTTAGTACTGCCCATAAAATTTTCGTTTAATTCCGATAAAGTTTTTGGAATTATACAGTTTTGGATTGATATTCGGATTTGATTTTGTTAAAATCCAAGATGATGAGGTAAAAATCCGATATTATTACGAGAAGTTCAGTTTTGATCTAGCTTCCATATAGAAGTGGAATTGGATCAACTGGATTCGTATATTAAAAGTTATGGGTGTTTTTCCATGTATACCCCGAAGTTGAGAAATCCAGGCTGCAGCCCTGTAAGATGTTTAGCCTAGATTTCGGAATAGGTTGAGGGGTTATTTGATCTAGATGTAAACATGAAAGTTGTAGATAATCATCTTATCTTACAAATGCCACTGGAATCATGCAATTCGGAGCTTTATTGAGGAAGTTATGGCCATTTAAGTGAAGGCTGCGCAGAGTTTTAAGTCCGAGGATGACTTGGTCTTTCACTCCGACTTTGCCTATTTAAAGGCCCCAAAATGTTACGAGTTCAGCCTCACTCAGCCTCTGTTTGGCCTCTCTTTTTCTCTCTTTTGGTGTGTATTTGGAGGAGGAGAAGGAGATGGAGCAAGAAGAAGAGGAGTTGGAAGAGAAGGAATAAAGGTTGGTGTGTGTATGTTGTGTTGTTGTTTCTCATCTCCTCCTCCCCTAACCATCCCATGTGTTTCCCTCCCTCACATGGATCAGCCCTTGTGTGTGGTCAGCCCACCATGTGTTTGTGGAAATGCCTTAGTGAGGAAAAAAGGAGAAGGAGTGCTTGGTAGAAGTAGTGCTTGAAGAAGAAGTTGATCAAGGTGAGTTGTGTGTGATGTATTAATGGTTTCTCCTCCCTCTCCACCTCCACTAGTTGATCCCCTGTTTCCTCCCCCCCTGGCCAGCAAGAAGCGGAGCTCCCAAGGCCGAGGTGGTAGTGGCGGTGGAGGCGGTCGAGGTGGAAAAGGCGTGCTTGCGAGCCCCACATCTCCCCCTTTCCTCTCCCTCTCTTTTGGTGAGCTTTCCCCCTTCTTTTTCTGATTTTTTTTAGCATATATGGAAGTGTTAGGGGTGTGCATGCCATGTGGTTGAGTTTGGGTGCATGTGGGGGGCTTGGGAGGTGGTTTGGAGGCTGGGCGCGCGGGTCCGCACGCGCGAGCGCGCACGCGGGTGCGCGCGGGGCGCTGGGGCGCGCTGGGACGCGGGGGTGTGCGCGCGGGTCGGGCGCGCGGTCTGCAGGCGGTGCGCGCGGGGCATGCGCACGGGACGCCCGGGGCTGCGCCCGGGGCTCCGCGTGCGTGTGTGCAAGGCTGCTGGGGCCCGGTTTGGGCGTGCTGAGGGTCGGCACCTTCGGGTGGGTGTCCGGGGGGCTCGGGCACGCGTGCATGCGTGCGTGCGTTCGAGCCCGTATGCGTGGATGTCTATGTCTAAGGCATCCCAAATTGATTTTAAATGTTTGTATGTGATTTTACTCACCCTTTTGGTACCCCTTGCCTTGCAGACCTCGTCGGTTGGGATGCGCGACGACTCGGGTATCGGTGAGTGGTTTGATTCCAACCCTTCCGGGAGCGCTCGAGGCACGTAGTCGTGCTTCGCGCTTCCATGGGGCTTTAATCGCACCCTAAATATGTTAGATATCATGCATGCTAGGTAGTATAGCTCGTATATTGTGTAGAACCCCTATTCTACCTTATACTTGCCTATGTATTGTATAGAATATGGTATGACTTAGGTATTTTGTTTGAATTACTACCCTTATTATTATTCGGACACATCTAGCATGTTTAACTAGGGTTAATAACGGGGTGTATGCGTAATAGTCCTGATTTAGTACTCGAGGGTGTGGTATAGTTGTTGCACCCATCTTGTTGGGGCAAAACTATGACCAGCTTCGAGAGGGGATGAGGCATTCCCTCTCTCTCGCCCTCCCTCTTTTCGCGAACCGAGTGAGTAGATGTAGTTCCTGCTTGACTCGGGTTTGCTTGGAATTATTGACATGCACCTATTGTCGCGCGGATCGCGCTTAACCCTCCCCTTTGAGTTGGTGATACCCAACGCCTGCTTAAGTCATACCTTTGTGATTGTTTGTTTATTATGCCTCGTATGCATGTTTAAGTAAGGTATCCCTGGGTAATTAATTGCATATATATAATATATGCCGATATGGCCATGATTCCTGTCTAATGTGTCAGACAAGTGTATGACCTCTTGTGGGGTCATACCATGGCTTCGACATTTAGAATTAAAAGTCTTCCCCGCATCTGAGTTATGCGCCCTGGAGGGAATTCATGAGAATTCATTGCGCCTATCGGTGTTTGATAACCGATGATGACGGATCCATAGGGATCGTATTCGCGAGTGTCGGGTGTTCTTACCTTCGTCGGTTCCGAGTAGAGACTGCCCGGCGTAGTAAAGTCCGGTGGAGACCTCCCTGATACTACTCATGACGTGTGTTGGTGTGCCCATACAGCTGAGGTAATGATCGTGGGAGGCTAGTTCGGTAGAGGCCTGAACCCTGTGAGGTGCCGGGAGGCTGCCAGGTAGTATGGGCCACACCGGGAGAGACTACCGGAGGACGAGCGGTGTAGAACAATCGACCTCTTCCCCAAGAGCCTATGTCACCCCGAGGAGGGGGTGAGGGTGAGGGTGTGGTGGGTCGGAGTTGGTTCGATCTGCCAGTTCGTGTAATTTCCCAAGATCCTATGTCACCCGTCGGGGTGAGGGTGAGGGTATTGCTCCCAAGATCCTATGTCACCCATCGGGGTGAGGGTGAGGGTATTGGCGTGAGTGGGGTGGGCTCGAGTTGATACTCGACCCATCAACTTGTATAGATGGTTTTCCCGTAGGGTTCGCGTTCGAGCATGTAATGGGTCCTCCCAATATCGTCGCATCGGGGCCCCGACGTTGAAGCTGCCCTGACAGAGGACTCCCACTTGTAGGTACTCCCGATGCATTCGGCGGATGTACTGATCATGGGAGTGTACCAGGTGAGGCTACACGAGGGTGGACCACCGGACGATATTGCGAGCATGAATTATCATTCTCCCCTTCGCCGGATCCATGTGGATGCTTCCTAGGTACGAGCCGCCCTGGGTGGACCCCCACCTGTAGGTACCATCGACGCTGTCGACAGTGTACTGACCGTGGCCGGCTCCAGGTAGAGGCTGCCCGGGAGAGCGCTACCGGATGACGAACGGTGTAGAACAGCAAGTTTTGTCCTTCAAGTCCCTAGGCTCACCCCTGTGGGGGCTAGGGCGAGGACGAGGTATGGTTGCACCGCCGTGTGACCTTGCTAACCGTTGGGTTTCTACCCATGGTTTCCCTGATAGGAGATTGCCTTAGGATCGAATGTTATGTTGGTGTTTGGTTTCTGACCACTCACTGAGCTTGTAGCTCACCCCTCGCCTATGTTTTTTTTCTCCAGATGACGCTGAGTCGGATCCAAGAGAAGAGTTCCCCTGGCGCAATACGAGTAGGAGACGCGTTCGCGTTGGATGTCTTGCGAGTCGGAGGCCATCAACATTCCCTTTTCATTGTATGTTTTATACTTGTGCTTGTGCACGGTATGTAGATTGTTGATGTCTGTTATTGTATATATTGGCTCTCACAGGACAGTTGATTGTGTACTTTAGTCTGTAATATGTCTTTGAATTACAGACTTAGTCATTTGAGCTTCCGCTTTTTGTATATATTTGATGTCAGTTACTTGTGTATTGCCTTTTCTATTGTGGAGTATTTATTTGACCTCGTGTATGGATTACTGATATCATTTATATATTTGCCACGTCTCGGGGACGGTCGCCCTGGGGCGTGACAAGAAATGGGCCGATGAAACGCGGACTCAACTTGTCCCACACACAGAAATGAAGATGCCCTTCAACGGGGACACCTTCAGTAATACATGGTCACCAACCTCGAATGTGAGCTCACAGCGACGATGTTTGGCGTAGCTTTTTTGACGGCTCTGAGTAGTGCGGATATGCTCACGAGTCGTCTTAACCTTCTCTGAGGTCTGACGGATGATATCTGGTCCCTCCAACTGGCGCTCTCCAACCTCGTCCCAACACAAGGGAGTTCTGCAGCAATGGCTGTAGAGTGCCTCATATGGTGTGATCTGAATACTTGAGTGGTAGCTGTTGTTGTAACGAATTCCACCAATGAGATATGCCTCTCCCAACTGCCCCCAAAGTCAAGAACGTAGGCACACAACATGTCCTCCACGGTGTCACGCCCCAGGGCGGCCGTCCCCGAGACATGGCAATAATATAATATCAGCTATCATAAACAAGAGGTCAACAATGACTCCAATCAATAATACACAAGGCTAACGAAGCAATGACAACTGATAACTTAACTGAAAAGCGGAAGCATAAAAATACCAATATGTCTGTAAATCAAAACATTATTACAGACCCGAATACACAATCACTGTCCTGTGAGAGCCAAGTCTAGCCAATATAATACAACAAGTGCCACACGCACGATTTACAAATACACAAGACTCTAGGACTGCTGACAGCCTCGCACTCGCCAATCCACCAGACAGAACGCTTCCACGCACGCAAGACCATGGCATACGGAAACTCCAGCTCCACGCCCAACAATGCCCCTGTAAAAGAAACAGTACGCGAGGGGTGAGCTATAAGCTCAGTGAGTGGTTAGAAACCAAACACCACTACAACAATTTAATGTTAAGACAATTTCCTTTCAAGAAAAAACATGGGTTGAAACCCAATGGATAAAATAGGGTCACACGGCGGTGCAACCCACCTCACCCTCACCCTCACTCCTGAAGGAAGACTCTTGGGACTATTGGGGAGAGACCATACCGTTTGTCAAGGAGACGTGGAATTGCTGGTCTACACAACATTGTTGAATCATCTACATAGTGATAATTGCTCATCGATGTCTCTCAACATCGATACCAAATCGGACCCAACGACTATGGGAACGGACGAGCAAACGAAAATGTCACGTAGCGACGTGACTCAACACATTCCCTGCCTCTGCCCCCGAGGGGAGCTCCAGGGAGACCCGGGGACAAATGAGGGTTAACCATAACACCACGTGTTACTGGTAAACAAGACACAACACATCCATCTGCTACGAGGTAGAGATATACTTCGATACCTCAAGCGTTAGGAGTAACAAACCCAGAGTATACTCGATGGGTATTTGGGTCACGTGATGACGTGACCACAACTCATCCTCACCCTAGCCCCCGGAGGGGTGACCCTAGGGACTTTTTGGAACGAACTCAGTTGCTCTACACCCATCGTCATCCGGTAGCCCTCTCCCGCGGAGCCTCTACTTGGTAGCCTCTCCATGATTGCTATCTCTACCATATGGGCGCACCAACATATGTCATAAATAGCGTCTGGGAGCACCCCACAGGACAACTACAAACTGGGCAGCTTCGACACGGATCTGACGAAGGGGAGAACGACTTCAAGCCCGCAATATCTCTTGGTAGACCTCTCCCGTGCAGCCTCTACTTGTCAGCCTTCCACGATCAGTACATTCGCTAGATGTGTACCATGGTACGCATCAGTAGCACCTACAAGTGGTGGCACCATACAGGACAACTTCTATGTCGGGTAGCTTCGACTCATGACGATGTCAGGAGGAAGCGCCCTGCGTTCGCAATGCGAACTCTATGGAAAGACTACCTTTGGTACTTATATACATATCGATGATATCGAATACTCTTGTATTCCCACATGGAAGCGTCACTCGCACGCGAGGACTATCTCTACACTCGTGTAGAAAAGCCTAGGGCATAACCCAATAGGCGGTTCAGACACGCGCCTAGCATGGGTAGGCCCAACTTCATGCCGTAGCTATCGGTTTAACAAAACCAATGAACGATGAATTCTTCTGAATTCAATACGAATGCATCACTCGGATGCAAGGGGCGATTACATCGCTAGCGCTTTAACTAATAGGGTAGGACCCGACAGTGGGTCATACCTACGCCTATTAGAGATAGGCCCAATTAGTTAGAATGCACATGTATATACATGAGGAGAATCATAACGTGATTATATGTGCCACATGCACGATAATATATTAAATAGCTATAGGGGTACTCCCTAACATGTATTTACATCATAAATAACAAATCATACAACATGCATACAAGGTATGGCCTACTTAAACATGCTTATAAGGCCATCAATCACACAATCATACAAAATATATCATAACATTCGTTGGTTATCACCAACTTAAAAGGAAAGGGTCAAGCGCGATCTAACGCACTAACAGGAGCATGCCAATATTCTCAAACGAACCTGAGTCTAGTAGGAACTACGTCTACTTACTCAGTTTACGCAAAGAGGGAGGCGAGAGAGAGAGAGGGAAAGTCTCATCCTCTCCGGAAGCTGGTCCTAGTTTTGCCCCAATAGATGGGTGCAACAACTATACAACGTCCTCCAGTCTTTTGACCAAGGAATATTAGTTATTCATCCGGTTATTAACCCAGGATTAAACATGCTGGATATAATTAATATAGTGGGGGTAGTATTACAATACTACCTAAGGCATGCCATATTCTAATACATCCATACACAACTCAGAAATACATGTCCAAAACATGAGGCGCATGAAAGCTCGATCATTCAACACGAATACAATACATATACAAATACGATCATTCAAGATTAATACAATACGTAGGCATGTACATGGTAGAATAGGGGGTGCTACCCAGTATACGAGCCTTACAGTCCTAGCATGCAATATCTAACATATTTGGGGTGCAAAGATGCTCGATGGATGCGCGATGCACGACAACGTGCATCGAGGACATCCCGAAGGGTTGGATCGAACCACTCACCGATACACGGGTTGATGCGTGTTGAGTGGCAGCACGCGAGCAAGGTAAGCGGGGCAGCACACACGTGGAACAGCACACATGCGGGGCAGGTGAGACAGCACGCACGCACGGGGCATCACCCGGGGTGCGCAGGCAGAGCAAGGCGTGCTGGGCATGCCACCGGGCACGCTGGGTGCAGGTGCCAGGCACGCTGGGGACAGGTGCTGGGAACGTCGCAGGACGCGTTGGGCAGAGTCGCTGGGCGCGTTGGGAACATGCACTGGGAACGCTGTCGGACGCGCCGGGCAGAGTCACTGGGCGCGCTGGGAACAGGCGCTGGGCGCGCTGAGAACACTGCCGGGCACAGACAGGGTTTGCTGGGGTGCTGGGTATGCTGGCACAGGTGCTGGGACTGGCAGGGCACAGCTGCTGGGGCTGGCAGGGCACATGTGCTGGGGCTGCCAGGGCAGCAGACAGGGGCATGCTGGGCACAGGTAGCACACACAGGGCAGCACGCATGTGGGTACGCCAACACCCCTACACCCAAGCAACTAAGCACACACACACACCACACAAACATAAATACATACATATGGCATGCACCACCTACCAACACACCCAATGTGCCAAAAACTAGAGAAAGAAGAGGGGAAAGCTTACCAAGAGAGGGGGAGGGAAGGGGGAGGTGTGGGGCTCACAAGCACACCCACGACCACCTCAACCGCCACCACCACTACCACCATCTCAGCCTTCACATTCCTTCTTCATGCTGATCCAGAGAGGAGGGGGAGTTAAAGGAGGAGGAGAGGAGAGGGAGGCCAAACAAGCACAAACACATCCACCTCTACTTGTTCCTTCTTCATCCCTCATTTTTTCTCTTTGGTGCATAAACCCAAACTCTTGGGGGGGGGGTTGGGGGGGGGGGGGGCTGATAAGAGAGGGGAAAAGGAAGTGGGCAAGGGATGGAGAAAGCGAGGGAATCAACAACAACTAAAACTCACCATACACACACTCCTTTTTGTGCTCCATCCTCTCCAACACCTTCACTTCCTAAACAAAATCAAATCCGAATACCAAATCAAAACTGCATAATTCCAAAAACGTTATCGGAATTAAATGAAAATTTTATGGGCAGTACAAAACAGTACCAGGACCCATAATATGCAGTTAGATTAATAATCAGAGTCTTCAAACCCCAGCAGGTAGCTAAAGTCAAAATTTTAGCGACTCCGATCGAAATTAGGACTTTAAATGACGCAGGCCTAACACAGGGTTTGAATCGTCTTCTCTGATTGGCCATCCGTTTGCAGATGAAACGTTGTACTGAAGTGGAGGTTCATACCGAGGGCATGCTGGAGGCTACGCTAGAACCTCAAAGTAAATCTCGCTTCTTGATCCGAAATGATGCAGACCGGAGTGCCATGGAGACGAACAATCTCGGAGACAAACAACTGCGCCAAGGTGTCCAAAGAATCGGTGAGTCGGATGGGGAGAAAATGAACCGACTTAGTCAGTTGGTCGACGATCACCCTAATGGCATCGCAACCCGAATGTGACCTCAGCATACCCGAATAGAAGTACATCGTGATTTGCTCCCACTTCCACTGAGGAATCTCAATAGACTGCAGCTTCTCCACAAAATGCTAATGATTTGACTTCACCTGGTAGCAAACCAAGCAACGGGCAACGAAGTGGCCAAGATCTGCCTTCTCCCGTGCCACCAGTAACCATGATGAAGACCCCTGTACATCTTCGTGTCACAGTCATAGTCTTTCAGGAACTCGAATCAACGTTGCTGACGCATGTTGAGTTCTGATTGGGATGCAAATAAGCCAGGCTCTTGTTGTTATGTTTGTGTCATTTGGACCTTTCTGGTTATGTTTGTGCCTTTCAAGCTTAATTGGTTATATCTGGATTCATGTAGGAAAAGTTATGGGTATTTTTTCAATTATATCTCGGGGATGAGAAAAGCCTGGCAACAGCCCTGTCTGATGTTTAGCTCACATTTGGGAATAGCTGAAGGGTCATTAGATCTTAGCATGGACATGAAAGTTGTAGATAATCTTCTTGGCTTTCTAAGGAATTTTGAATTATGTAATTCAGAGCTAAATCGTGAAAGTTATGGTAGTTTTAGTGAAGCCTGTTCAGAATTTTTAGTCAGGGACAACTTGGTCATTTCTTCCCCACCAAATCAATGGTGTATTTAGGGCATCAAAGGGGGGGGGATTTTACTGGTATTTTGGGGGTCCAGTAGAGAAATTTGAGAGAAAGAGGAGGAGAAGAGGAGGAGAGGAAGAGATTGAAGAGAATATGAAGCTTTGATTCTTAAAGGTGAGGGAATCCATATAATGTGTTTTCTTCTCTTTCACTTGTTGTTGCTGCTGCTCTTTCTTTCTCTCATGATCTTTTAGAATTGATTTCTAGTGAATCAAGCCATGGTGTGTTTATGGGATCTTGGTAGATCTTTGTTGGAGGAGTGGTGAGAGGATTGTTTATGTTTGTGGGGTGACTTGTATATGTTTGTTTTATGTTGCTCACCCTTACTAACCTTCCCCTCTATTTTTGCTCCCCTTTGTGTGGACCGGTAGTGGTTGGGTTGAAGAAGAGGTGATGATAATGTTGGGAGACTTGGGTGGTCCTTAGAGAGATAAGGCATATTTCTATCTTGTGAATATCCTCATGAATTTGGTACAAAGAGGCATATTCTGGGCATTATCTCTTCATGTGATATGATTATCATGTGTCTAGATGCTATATATAAAATTTGGTGTCATTTTATTATTTGTGTTGTAAGTTATAACCTCATTTACAAGGACTGTCCAAATTTATGTGGGAATTGACCAGCTTCTGGAAGTATTTTATTTTGGGCACGTAGAAGCAAAATTAGATTATAATGTCTTCATATATTATGATTCCAACATATCAAAGAACGTGTATGATTCTTTTTAGAATTTGTGGATGTGTATTTGTTGCAGTAGAGATCAAAGAGTAGGGCTGTTCGCTGCAGATGCACCAGTTTTTACATGGCCGTGTCAATGAGTTATTTATGCTTGTTGTAGGCAATATTAAGAATTGATATCTTCATGAAGTAGGTTTAGTTTTGTGTCAGGAAGCTTCATGCTAGATTTGAGCACCATTGGTTGTAGGACTTAGAAGTTATTGCATTTTTTCATGTGATTCTGTTGTTGGGGGGGGGGGGGGGGGAGGGGGTGCACCGCGTGCTGCCTGTCCCACCGCGCGCACTGTCCTGCGCTAGGAATCATGTCTATGATTCATTTTTTTAGTTAGTTGTGTTTGTCGCGTTGTTTATCTATATTGTGTTCTGTCCTTGCAGATCTCGTAGATCGGACGCGCGATGATCAAAAGTATATGTGAGTGGATCAATCCAACCCATTTGGGAGGCGTTGGATGCGCGTAGTCGTGCATTCCGCCTCCGTGGGGCACCATAACTGCATATTAATGTGTTCCATATTTTTATATTGAGATATTGCATCCATACCATGATAGGTGACTTGTATGTTAGGGTTATGCATTGTTATGTCATGAATAGGAAACCATGCTTACAAATATATCATATCTCATGATAGGATAGCTTTATTTCATGCATGCTTCCACCCAGTTAACCATGTATGTTCTTACATGTATGCATGAATATAAAACTTGACTAGGATAATTTCTTGTAATTTTTCTATCATGTTAGCATTGATTTCATGACAAATACCATGTATAGTTACTGTGCATGTTGTATATGACCACTTATATATGCATGTAATTAGGCCATGAATCTTGCCTAATGAGCTTAGGCGAGTGTATGACCACTTATGGGGTCATACCATGGCATTTAGCTTACAAATCATATGTCTTCCCCGCATCTGAGTTATGCACCCTGGAGGGAATTCATGAGAATTCGTTACTTTATTGATGTATAATAACCGGTGATGGTAGATCCATGAGGATCGTGTCTGCAAGTGTTGAGTGTTCTCCCCTTCATCGGATCCGCGTTGAAGCTGTTCGGGGCTGTAGCTGTCCTGCGAGGTGCTCCCAGGTACTAATCATGATACCTGTTGTTGCACCCATACGGTAGAGGTAGTGGTCATGGGAGGCTACCAGGTAGAGGCTACCTGGGAGAGGGCTACCAGATGACGAATGGTGTAGAACAGGCAAAATTCTTTTGATAGTCCTATCGCACCTTTGGAGGGTGTGGTGGGCTCGTGTCGGTATGCGACCCACCAGTTTGAGTGGTTACTCCCATCTTTTTAGGACTTTAATTACTTCGAATGATTAATATGACTTGTGTTGCATGGATTGTACTATTCATTGAGCGTGTGGCTCACCCCTCGCATGTTGTTTTCTTCAATTGGTGTCGAGTCAGATTTGAAGGAGGAGCTCCCTTAGGTGTAGTATCAGCAGTGGTGCAGTATCCATGTCTTGGATTTTGTGAGTGAGGGGCCATCAGCGTCACCCCTTCTCTTGTATGTATTTGATACTTGTGCGTGCACACAGTATGTATATTGATGTCTTTTGATTTATGTTGGCTCTCACAGGACAGTTGATTGTGTATTCTAGTCTGTAATGTGTTTTTGGATTACAAAATTAGTTGTTTAGCTTCTGCTATATGCATATATATTATGACAGCTATCGCTTGATTAATTGCTTTGTTACCTTAGATGTTGTGTTAGAGTCTTTATTGATCTCGTATGTGGATAGCTGATATTACATATTTTCCACGTCTCGAGGATGGCTGCCCTGGGGCGTGACACTTGTGATCCATGAAGAGCTCAAACTCCTTGCCATAGAGGTAATGCCTCCATATCTTCAACACAAAGATGATTGTTGCTAAAGTTCAAGTCGTGGGTGGGTTAATGATGCTCATGGGGCTTCAACAGATGCAACACATAATCAACAACCTTATCGTACTACATCAGGACGCAACCCAAACCCAGCCACGATGCATCGGAGTTGATTATGAATCCATCATTCTCAGATGGAATGGTAAGAACTGGTGCTGAGGTGAGTCTCCGCATCAACTCCAAGAAGCTCTCCTCACAAGATGGGGACCACTCGAACCGGACATCCTTCCACGTCAGTCGAGTCAGAGCAAGAGCTATCTACGAGAAACCATCGACAAACCTCCGGTAATTACCCGCCAAACCCAAGAAGCTCTGAATCTCGATGGGATTCGACGGTCGCTGTCAATTCGATATAGCAGGCATCTTGTCTGGGTCCACAGATATGTCCTCGCCAGAAATCACATGACCCAGGAAGGCCACACGCTCCAACTAGAACTACAACGCGTGGAGTAGGTTGTCACTGTCAAGGTGCCCTGAGTCAGCTGCTTGAACATGGCCGAAATCAGGAAGTACTCCGCCAAGAAGTAACTTCGGAATCGTCACCCTTCAACATGGCCCATAGTCGGCAGCGTCACCCTTCAACATGAAAGTGTCCAACGACATACGCTAGCGGTCGGTGCAGTGCATGGTCGAGAAGATCTTGTCTATCGCCATCAACCAACGCTCAAGGGCAAGGGGGTCGGTCGACAAGCCATGGAATTCACGGGGGTGAAGCTTCAAAAAGGCAGTGAGGCCAGCCTGATGCACACGCACCATAGCCTCGAGCTCCTCCTCCCTCTCTAGGGGTCCCTGAACTCCCGCCATAGGAATCTCCACCGGTACAGGGGGTACCTTTGTCACCACTAGCGAATCTGCGACTAAAGGTACCTGCGGGGCCACATCGCGAGCTGCCCGGAGTTCCTGAATCTCTAGCGCCTGCCCCTCTAGTGCCCGCGTTTGGGCCTCCAAAAGGTCTACCATATGAGTGTAAGCACGCTCCCATGTAGGAGGCTCCTGCACAGTTCCAACCTAACAACCGAGGACTCTCCAACAGACTCCTCGCCACCGGCAGGTTCAGAAACCTCCAAGGCCTGAGGAAGACCACGTCCATGTATCTGGATGCGAGTAGACATATCAACAACCTATGAAACAAACACTATGTAACACCCTATATTTACCTAACCGCTTATCGGACGATAAATGAGTCGATACTAAACTTAATCCAAATACAAGACCGAAATTTGAACTCTTTTTTTAAAAAAATACCAATATAATATAAATATAATAATCAAGATATAAATAACAATACTAATATAATAAAACTGATAATAGTAAAATAAATAATGTCTAATAGTTTTACAAAATATTATACTTTTGCGGATACAAGATACTAAAAGAAAATACATAACAAACCACCCCTGTGGAAGCCATTTAAACTAAAGTAAATCCACATAGTTGGCTAGAACTATTATTTATTCTCCAACACTGCTACCTCGACGAGATCCCTGAAGCATATGAAAAATTCAAGCTTTGTCTTGGTACTCAGAAGATGAGCTACTTGGTTATGAAAAATTTAGAATAGGGTGAGCGGTTAACTCAGTGAATAGACTCACAGATACATTATCCCATATATCAGTTATATATTAAAAAAAATAAAGTTATGTTGAAAACAAGGATTTCGTTTAATAAATCAATTTAAAATGATGAACATAAAAATATTTTAATGCAATCACATGATCCTTGGTCCATGTTATAGAAATCATGCAGCTTAAATGGTATGACAGGGTAGGGTTCTCAATCGGAAGAACCGTTCCCCCAAAACAGCTGTGCCAAACCCCAAACGACTAAATCGCTCAAAAAACTCCCTCGAGGAGACGTCGGATCTAGAAGACGCTGACGGGTCATCGCTACCATCACTATGAGAACACCAGCACAGGAAGCCGCGGTTGCTGTAGACTCCAAACAAAGGAATCCGCCGCTGCAATGAATGAATGAATTACCTCACCCCTCGAGTTTAAGACCTTCCTCCAGAAAGGTGAAAAACAACAGGGGGATTTATTCATGAAATATGCTATGCATCTTAATAAAATCTCCTAGGACTAGGTTGTCTCCACTAGTCCTAAATTTTAAAAAAATTTCAAAATGATAATCCTTAATCCAAATATTATTTCAAAAACATAAGCATTAGAAAATGTAAAATATTAATTCTTGAAACATGAATAGCACAATTCCTGCTATTTTAAATGACATGATGAATGAATTAAATCATGCAATTTTATTCAATAAGGGATGAAATTTGATCAATATGCACAATAACACAATCATGCATAGTTAGCATAATATAAATGCATGAATAACATGAAATATCTCTCAAATAAAATTAATCTAAATTAACATGTGAGAGTCAAGAACATATAGTTTAGAGTAAAAGCTCAAGTGAAGTAGATCAGTAAGCCCACTCACATCAAATGGACCCTAGGTCTGGAGAACGAAACTCGCAATTATAACCTAGATTAACCATATAAATGATTAATTAAAACCTATGATTTAAGCCACCTAATTACTTATCCATAATTAATAGGCATGATTTTTTATACCCAGCAATCTAAACCCATTCCATATATACTACAACCTAAGAAGATAATCTAAACCTATTTATCATATAACCATACACTAAAAGAAAAAGCCAGAAAAGATAATGTCACACCCCAGAGCGGCCGTCCCGAGACGTGGCAAATATATATATGATATTAGTAATCCATACATGAGGTCAAATAAAGATTCTACAATATATAAGGCAATAAAGCAATAACCAAGTAACTGACATCAAATATATACAAATAGAGGAAGCTCAAACGACTAAGTCTGTAATTCAAAGACATATTTACATACTAGAGTACGAAATCAAACTGTCCTGTGAGAGCCAAATACACAACAAAAGACATCAACCATCCACATATTGTGCAAAGCACAAGTAGAATACATACAAGGAAAAAGGGGATGCTGATGGCCTCTCACTCGCAAGACATCCAACGCGAACGCTGGTCCTCTACTTGTACCGCGCCTCAGGGAGCTCCTCCTTCAGGTCCGGATCAGCGACAACTGGAAAAAAACATATGCGAGGGGTGAGCCACACGCTCAGTGAATGGAACAATTCATGCATCACAACTCATATAACTCTCAATCTTCATCAAAGTCCCTCACCCATCACCTCCGAAGGGTGACCTAGGTTGTTGGGAGTAACTGTACCAATCCCTCACCCTCACCCCCAAAGGGGTGACCCAGGCTCTTGGGAAGAGACTTGATTGTCCTAAGCCCTTGGTACACCGGTAGCCCTTTCCCCGGGTAGCCTCTACTTGACATACTCCCACGATTAGTACACCCCCAGATGCATCGGTAATACCTACAGATGGGAGCCCGGTGGCAGGACAGCGTTTCTAATGCCGGGAAGTTCCTACACGGATCCAACGAAGGGGAAAAACAATCTACGCTCGCGGACACGATCCTCTTGGATCCGTCGTCACCGGTTACTAAACACCGATACAGAAATGAATTCTCAAGAATTCCCTCCAGGGCGCATAAATCAGATGCGGGGAAAAATCCTATCATTCATAATATCGATGCTTGGGTATGACCCATAGGTGGTCATACGCTTGCCTGATATCATTAGACAAGAAATACATGGCCTAAGCATGCATTAAACACTTAATAAGAATAAAGATTAATCATGGAAGCATCTTAAGTTAATTAATATAACAAGACATGATTTATCTAAGGTATGCTTATCTTATGCAACCTCATATAAAAGTTTAATAAAAGTAAACTAAGTGGGGACATGTATAAGTTGGGGTTATGCTAATCATGAGACATGATATCTAGGCATGGATGGCTTTTATACATTATACATGGATGCATAATACCTAGCATATGACATCCAATCATGACATGGGTGCAATCCTAGCAAAACAGGCATCTACATGAACATTTATACAATATTAAACATGTTATATGTAGTTATGGTACCCCAGGGGAGGGCGATGCACTCCAACGTGCATCGAACGCCTCCTAACTGGGTTGGATTGATCCACTCACCAAAATCCGGGTTGTCGCGGACAGACCCGCGCGCGGGCCCAAAAATCAATCACCCGCTCCCAAAGCCCCTCACTCACCCAAACACAAACACAAAGCATACCAGGTCCCTCAACAACTCAAACCAATGAAAAATCACATACAAGGGGGAAAGAAAGGCTTTCCAAGAGATGGGTAGTGAAAGGGGAAGATCGGGGCCCTTCACGCACCCGAAACCGTCACAACCACCACCACCACTACCACCATCCTCTCAGCCTCACAACAGCCTCTTCTCAGCCTTGAAAATAGAGGATCATGGGAGGGGGGGGGAATAAGAGAGAGCTTGGGAGAGAGAGAAGCATACAAAGGAATCACAACAAACAATCACAAACTCACCCTTGACTCTTCTTCTTGTGCTTCTTCTCTTCAAAACACACTCACACACTCTAAGAGGGGCTGGAGAGGGAGAGGAAGAGAGAGACATGGAGAGGGTGAGAACTCGTAACACTTAGGAGGAGGGGGGGGGGTAATGAGAAGGAAAAACAAGGGGAGGTAATGTTAGGTTTAAAACCACCCACAAACCCAACAAATATCCCAAGGGTTCCTTCATAACCAAGCAAAGGGAGGTGAGCATACCCAAGGTCACCACATTCACATAAATATCTAATCACTATTCCACCTAACAAAGCAGTTACGAAGAAAACCCGGATACGGTTCGAATTGTAAAATTTCTAAAACGTTACCGGAATTCGATTAAATTTTTATGGGTAGTATGAAATGGTACCAGGACCCATAATATGCAGTTAGATTTTCAATCGGGGTTCTCTAGCTCACGCAGATAGCTAAAAACTAAAATTTTAGCAGTTCCGATCGAAAAAAGAAAATTTTGAAAATGGCCAGAATTGACCCAAAGGTTACCCATAGGCCAAAAAGTGACACATAAATAACAAAATTTAATACAAAAACATCTAAGAAGGAAAAAGATGTGGATATGCGTCACGCATGGCGTCCTTGCGCTCCAAGTGGCATCAGCACCAGAACGGTGCTGCCAACGCACCTTAACCAAATGGACGGCCTTGGTGCGGAGCCTCTTCTCGCGTCGGTCCAGGATCTTGACCGCTGCTCCACAAATGACAAGTCCGGCTCGAAGGCGAGCGGCTCGAACGGGATGACGTGAGCAGGAACGTGGACGTAATGCCTCAGCTGCGAGACATGGAAGACATCAAGGGCTTGGGCCAACTGTGGGGGCAAGGCTATGCGATAGGCCACCTCCCCAATCCGCTCCAGGATGAGAAATGGGCCAATAAAATGTGGACTCTGCTTGCCCCGCACACCGAAATGGAAGATGCCTTCGACGGGGACACCTTCAAGAAAACATGGTCACCAACCTCGAAGGCGAGCTCACTGCACGACGATCGGCGTAGCTCTTCTGACGGCTCTGAGCAGTCTGGATGCGCTCACGAATCATCTTGACTTTCTCTGAGGTCTGGCGAACGATCCTGGTCCCTCCAACTGGTGGCGCTCTCCGCCCTTGTCACAACACAAGGGAGACCTACAGCTGCGGCCATAGAGTGCCTCATATGGTGCCATCCAAATACTCGAGTGGTAGCTGTTGTTGTAGGCGAACTCCACCAATGGAAGATGCCTCTCCCAACTACCCCCAAAGTCAAGGATGCAGGCCCGCAACATGTCCTCCAGGGTTAAATCGTCCTCTCCGACTGGCCATTGGTTTGCGGGTGAAACAACGTACTGAAGTGGAGGTTCGTACCAAGGGCGTGCTAGAGGCTACGCTAGAACCTCGAAGTAAATCTCGCGTCTCTATCAGAAATGATACTGACCGGAGTGCCATGGAGACGAACGATCTCTGAGACAAACAATTGCGCCAGGGTGTTAGAGAATTGGTGAGTCGGATGGGGAGAAAATGAGCGGACTTGGTCAGTCGGTCGACAATCACCCAGATGGCATCGCGACCGAACGTGACTTCGACAGACCTGAAACAAAGTCCATAGTAATATGCTCCCACTTCCATTGAGGAATCTCAATGGTCTGCAGCTTCCCCGCAGGACGCTGATGCTCCGACTTCACCTGCTGGCATACCAAGCAGCGGGCAACGAAACGGCCAACATCCGCCTTCATCCCACGCCACAGTAGCCACAACGAAGGCCCCTGTACATCTTCGTGCCACCAGGATGCATTGTGTACCTCGAACGATGGGCCTCGTCCAAGATCTTCTGCTTCAGCTCTGCGTCGTCAGGAATACATACCCGGCCTCTGAACCACAGGATTCCATCCTCGTGAATCTGGTAATCCGGTCGCTCACCCCAGGCGACGCCTTCAGAAAGGACCAGAAGGTGAGGATCCCGCCCCTGTGCCGTGCGGATCTCATCGAGGAGAACAGGCTGCACCACTAACCTGGCCAGAAAGCCACCAGCAGGCGTTTCCCGAACACTGATCCAGCAAGCGGCCTCCTCCAGAAGCCACCAACGACGTACAGCTAAGTGGGCGGCCATGCCCAAGGGCTGCCTACTAAGAGCATCTGCTACGACATTCGCCTTACCCAGATGGTAAGCGATGTCACAATCATAATCCTTCAGGAACTCGACCCAACGTCTCTGATGCATGTTGAGCTCTGACTGGGACTGCAGATAAGTCAGGCTCTTGTGATCCGTGAAGAGCTCAAACTCCTCGCCATAGAGGTAGTGCCTCCAAATGTTCAGCGCAAAGAGGATCGCTGCTAACTCCAGGTCATGGGTGGGGCAATTCTGCTCATGGGGCTTCAACTTATGTAACGCGAAAGCAACAACCTTACCGTACTGCATCAGGACGCAACCCAAACCCAGCCGTGATGCATCGGAGTAGACTGCGAATCCGCCACTCCCCGACGGAATGGTAAGAACTGGCGCTGAGGTGAGTCTCCGCTTCAACTCCTGGCAGCTCTCCTCGCAAGATGGGGACCACTCGAACCGGACATCCTTCCTTGTGAGGTGGGTCATAGGGATGGCTATCTTCGAGAAACCCTCCACGAACCTCGATAATAACCCGCCAAACCCAGGAAGCTCCGAATCTCAGTTGGGTTCGACGGTCGCTGCCAATTCGACACGACGAGCGTCTTGTCCGGATCCACGGATATACCCTCACTGGAAACCACATGGCCATGGAAGGTCACACGCTCCAACCAGAACTCGCACTTACTAAACTTGACGAACAACTGATGTCAGGCCAAAGTCTCCAAGACAGTGCGAAGATGGTCGGCGTGCTCCTCAAGACTCCTCGAGTACACCAGAATATCGTCGATGAAGACTACCACAAAGGAGTTGAGGAAGGGTCGAAACACCCGGTTCATCAGATCCATGAAAGCTGCCGGCGCATTCGTCAACACAAACGGAAGTACTTAAAACTCATAGTGCCCGTAACGGGTACGAAAGCCCGTCTTCAGAATATCCGACTCCCTGATCTTTAGCTGATAGTAGCCCGAACGGAGATCGATCTTTGAGAAGACATACGCTCCTTGGAGCTGGTCAAACAGATCAATCCATGGTAAGGGGTACTTGTTCTTCACGGTCCACTTGTTCAGCTGTCTGTAGTCAATACACAAACGCAGTGAACCATCCTTCTTCCGAACAAACAGGACAGGGGCTCCCCACGGAGAGACACTCGGACGTGCGAACCCCTTCTCGAGCAAATCCTCCAGCTGCTCCATCAGCACCTTCAACTCTGCTGGGGCCATTCGGTACGGAGCCCTCGAAATTGGCTCGGTTCCCGGAATTAGATTAATCTCAAACTAGATCGCGCGATCCGGTGGTAGACCCGGAAGGTCATCGGGAAAAACCCCTGGATATTCTGACACAATCGGAGTCTGACTTATCTCTTTCCCCAACGGTGCATCCTCGTCCACAATGCACTCCAAATAACCATCGCATCTGCCCTGTAGGAGTCTCCATGCCTGGATGGACGACACGAACCCCAAAGGGGCTATGTCCCGATAACCTACGAACTAGAAAGACCTCTGGCCCGAGATGCGGAAAGACACCGACTTTGCAAAACAATCGATGCTGGCGTGACTAGCAGAGAGCCAATCCATTCCCAGGATGGCATCGAAGTCCGACATGGCGAGCTCGACCAACTCCACCGGAAACTCGTGCTCCCCAATCGTCACAGAACAACCCCATTACACAGAACGAAGGAGAATACGGTCTCCGACAGGTAATAATATCTCCAGCAAGGCTTCAAGAGGGGCCGACACCGCACCCATCCATCTCACGAAAACGGGAGACACGAACGAGTGCGTGGCCCCGGAATCAAATAGCACATAAGCAGGAAGCTGGGAGATCTGAACAATACCTCGGACGACGCTACCCGAAGCTTGCGCCTCCTCGGCCGTAAGTGCTGCCACACGCCCCTGAACAAGCTGCGGTTGAGGAGCAGGGGCACGCCTCACAGGTTGCACTGACTGCTTCCCCTTGTCAATCCGGCCAGCCTGTGGCTGCTGCTGCTGCTGGCGTGGCTGTTGCTGCTGTGGCTACTGCTGCAGGCGTGGCTGCTGACGAGGCACATGAGGTCGACCAGCATCGGGGCAAGCATAAGCAAGATGCCCAGCCCGATTCCAGTGGTAGCAACGTCGCGTCTCCGGTCGCCTGGCCTGGAATGGAACGGTAGCAATGGGTGCAAGACCCCGCATTGGCACCACATCTACTGGAGTAGCAACGGCCGCTGACTGATAAAAGTGGGCCCGCTTGCCCTTGCGACATCCCGAATCCTGACCCCTGGGTGGTCTCTGGTCCGTAGAAGGGGTAAGAATAGCTGAGGGAACCTCAAGGTCGCACTCAACTGTCCTCGTACGAGACACCAGGTCAGTGTACCTCGAGAGTGCCTCCGAGGAAACGTGCACCAGGATGGTGCTGTTGAGACCCATCTCGAACCGACGGCATCTCGTCTCCTCGTCCATCACCAAGGCAGGGGCAAACCGAGAGAGTCTCGTGAAACGTGTGGAGTAGTCCACCACTGACATGGTATCCTGCATCAGCTGCTCGAACTCCCGCATCACGAGCTGGCGCGTCGAGAACGGGAAGTACTTCGCCATGAAGTGGTTTCGGAATCCGACCCAAAGAAGTCGCTCCACACCCTCCGGAATGTCCACAGATCGGGTAGCCCACCAGTCGGCGGCGTTACCCTTCAACATGAACGTGGCCAGTGAGACACGCTGGCAGTCAGTGCAGTGCATGGTCGAGAAGATCTTGTCTATCTCCATCAACCAACGCTCTGGGGCAAGGGGGTCCGTCGTCGAGCCATGGAACTCAGGAGGATGAAGCTTCAAAAAGGCTGTAAGGCCGGTCTGATGCACACGGGCTGCTACCTCTAGCTCCTCTTCCCTCTGCTCAGGTCCATGAACTCCGACTGCAGGAATCTTCACTGGTACATGGGGTACTTCTGGCACCACGGGTGGATCTGCTGCTAAGGGTACCTGCACGGCCATCTCGCGAGCTGCCCGCAGTTCCTGGATCTCTCGCGCTTGCTTAATTAACGCTCTCGTCTGAGCCTCCAGCACCCTCGTCTGAGTCTCCAGAAGATCCGCTATCCGAGCGTAAGCACACTCAATGCAGGAGGCTCCTGCGCAGGTCCTGGCCCAACAGCCGAGGACTCTCCAATAGACTCCTCGCCTCCGGTAGGTTCGGAAACCTCCGAAGCCCGAGGGCGACCATGTCCACGCACCCATCTCCGAGGAGGCATATCAGGAACCTAAAGAACCAGCACTAGGATCAAAATACTCATATAGAAATCCTAGGACTCATCTCTAAGATAAACAATTGGCTCTGACAGGACCAGGCTCTGATACCAACTTTTGTCACACCCTAGAACGGCCGTCCCCGAGACATGGAAAATATATATATGATATCAGTAATACATACACGAGGTCAAATAAAGACTCTATAATATATAAGGCAATAAAGCAATAACCAAGTAACTGACATCAAATATATACAAATAGAGGAAGCTCAACCGACTAAGTCTGTAATTCAAAGACATATTTACAGACTAGAGTACGAAATCAAACTGTCCTGTGAGAGCCAAATACACAACAAAAGACATCAACCATCCACATACTGTGCACAAGCACAAGTAGAATACATACAAGGAAAAAGGGGATGCTGATGGCCTCTCACTCATAAGACATCCAAAGCGAACGCTGGTCCTCTACTCGTACCGCGCCTCAGGGAGCTCCTCCTTCAGGTCCGGATCTGCGACAACTGGAAAAAAACATATGAGAGGGGTGAGCGACACGCTCAGTGAATGGAACAATTCATGCATCACAACTCATATAACTCTAAATCTTCATCAAAGTCCCTCACCCTAGGTTGTTGGGAGTAACTGTACCAATCCCTCACCCTCACCCCCAAAGGGGTGACCCAGGCTCTTGGGAAGAGACTAGATTGTCCTAAGCCCTTGGTCCACCGGTAGCCCTTTCCCAGGGTAGCCTCTACTTGACATACTCCCACGATTAGTACACCCCCAGATGCATCGGTAATACCTACAGATGGTAGTACGGTGCCAGGACAGCATTTCTGACGCCGGGAAGTTACTACACGGATCCAACGAAGGGGAAAAACAATCTACGCTCGCGGACACGATCATCTTGGATCCGTCGTCACCGGTTACTAAACACCGATATGGAAATGAATTCTTAAGAATTCCCTCTAGGGCGCATAAATCAGATGCGGGGAAAAATCCTATCATTCATAATATCGATGCTTGGGTATGACCTCATAGGTGGTCATACGCTTGCCTAATATCATTAGACAAGAAATACATGGCCTAAGCATGCATTAAACACTTAATAAGAATAAAGATTAATCATGGAAGCATCTTAAATTAATTAATATAACAAGACATGATTTATCTAAGGTATGCTTATCTTATGCAACCTCATATAAAAGTTTAATAAAAGTAAACTAAGTGGGGACATGTATAAGTTGGGGTTATGCTAATCATGAGACATGATATCTAGGCATGGATGGCTTTTATACATTATACATGGATGCATAATACCTAGCATACGACATCCAATCATGACATGGGTGCAATCCTAGCAAAATAGACATCTACATGAACATTTATACAATATTCAACATGTTATATGTAGTTATGGTACCCCAGGGGAGGGCGATGCACTCCAACGTGCATCGAACGCCTCCCAACTGGGTTGGATTGACCCACTCACTGAAATCCGGGTCGTCGCGTGACCGCCCACCAAGATCTGGAAGACAAGGCATCCAATTTTGGTGAGTAAGACCCCATAAAAACACATAAAATAGTTAGAATTACCCAAGACTCAGATATGCATGCATACGTGCTCGCACGAGTGCGAGTACGCGCGTACGCACGCATATCCGGGCTCCCCGACACCTACCCGAGCCCCCGGGCAGCCACACGCGTGGCCCCGCACGCGTACGCACGTGCATGCACGCGCACACGCTCTCCCGCACCCGCCGGCGCACTGCCCCGTGCCCAGCCGCGCAGCCGGACCCCCCAGCAGCGCACCTGGACACGCTGCCCGCACGCCCAGGCACCCAGCCGCACACGCACGCACCCGTTAGGCTTAAAACAACCCACAAACCCAACAAATTTCCCAAGTGTTCCTTCATAACCAAGCAAAGGGAGGTGAGCATACCCAAGGTCACCACATTCACATAAATATCTAATCACTATTCCGCCTAACAAAGAAGTTACGAAGAAAACGCGGATATAGTTCGGAACTGCAAAATTTCCAAAATGTTACCAGAATTCGATGAAACTTTTATGGGTAGTACGAAATGGTACCAGGACCCATAATATGCAGTTAAATTTTCAATCGGTGTTCTCTAGCTCAGGCAGATAGCTAAAAACCAAAATTTTAGCAGTTCCGATCGAAAAAAGAAAAATTTGAAAATGGCCAGAATTGACCTAAAGGTTACCCATAGGCTAAAAAGTGACACATATATAACAGATAATACCAAAAAGACAAAACAGAAAAGAACAAAATCCAGAAATTTAAAAATAATAATAAAATACTAAAAATTCATAAAATAATATGAAAACAACATTTTTCTATAAAAATAAACTATTAATTAGTAAAAGTTGAAAATAAATAAAGCTCATTATGTATATGTACAAATATATCCCTAGTATTATTAAAAACTCATATTTTAGAAATCTAAACATAGATCTAATCTTTAAAATAAATAATAAATCAAAACCCTAAGTTTATGAAGACTCAGAAAAATTCAAATACCTAACATCGATCTAATAATAAATAATATATCAAAACCCTAGTTTTTATATTAAAAATTTTAAAATCCAATAACATGAACACATATCTATCGAAACTCTAATTATATCAAAAACTCAAAATCCCATAACATAAAAATATTTTTAATCCTTAATATAAATCAAAACCCTAATTATTAAAAACCCAAAAATCAAGATACTTAAACATGGATCTAATGAATGATATGAAAAATAAAAAAACTAGAAAGAAAGATTCAATACCTTTTTTCTCTCTTTAACCCTTTCTCTCTCTCGGTTCAACTCTCTCTGTCTCTCTCTCATAAATAGATACATAATTATCTAACCTCATATAGTCATTTGATTTCAAATTTAAATAAAGAAAATAGTTAATGAAAAGATTTGAAAGGATATGATTAAAAAAAAGAGAATATACAAATAACCAAAAGAGAAGAGACAATTAAGAAAATCATAAATTTTAAATTTGTGACCCCATATATCTAACAAAACAAATCAAATCAAATACTCAAACCTAACAAAAATTACAAAACAACCCGTGGATTTTTTCGGGTTTACAAATAGGTCCATATCCGAATTATAGGTAGATCCCTGCAGTCTATAATAGAAAAATTCAAGATTCAAAACTAGGTCCCTGAAGATTAATAACAATGAAATCTCAATATCTAATCTTTTGAGCTCAAAAGTTTATAAAAGTGTAACAATTCAAGATCTTGATAATCTTCGAAAGAAAATATATAAAATTTTCAATATTAACAATGTTATATATGTGTCACTTTTTTTAGCCTATTGGTAACCTTTGGGTCAATTCTGGCCATTTTTGAAATTTTCTTTTTTTGATCGGAACCGCTAAAATTTTGGCTTTTAGCGATCTGCGGGAGCTATAATACTTCGATTGAAAATCTAACTGCATATTATGGGTCCTGGTACCGTTTTATACCACCCTTATTTATTTCATCGAATTCCGGTTACGTTTTAGAAAATTATGCAGTTCCGAATCGTATCCGGATTTTGATCAAATTTGGGAAAGTCAAAGAGGAAGACCTTGACCAAGTCAAAGGGTGACTTGGACCAAGTCAATGAAGACCTTGACTAGTCAAATGTGACTTTTGACTAGTCAAGGGGTATTGTTTGGTAGTGTGGTTGGGTTGACCTGGGTCAAACCTACCTACTTTATGAGAATTGATTGCTCTCTCTCTCTCTCTCCCTCCCCATTTGTAGTCGTGCATCTCTCATTTCACTCCCTCTTTTGCTTTTCATTTTAAGTGTGTGAGTGTGTGTGAGTATAGAAGGAGAAGAAGAACTCACAAAAGCAAAGGTGTGTGTGTGTGTATGTTGTGTTGTTGTTGATTCCCTCTCTTTAAGCTACTTTTCATGCCCTCTATACACTGTTTTCCCGCCAAGGAGGGCTGGTGGAGGGGCTAGAGTGGTGGTGGTAGTGGTTGAGGTTGTGCCGGGGGCACCCGAGGGCTCCAAACCTCCCATTCTCCCTTCCCCCTCCATTGGTAAGCATTTCCCTCCTTTTCTTTTGATTTTCCAGTGTTAGGGGGCTGTTAGGGAGTCATGCATGCTAGGTGGTTGAGTTAGGGGTGAGTGGAGAGGGCAAGAAAGGGGCTTGACAGCCCTGGGCACACGCACGGGTCTGTCCGCGGGCTTGCGCGCGCAGACACGCGCGCAGGAGAGGCCCAGGCGGCCTGGCGGGCGCGCAGACGCACCCGTGCACGTGCGCGGGGGCACACGAGCGCGGGTGCGCGCGGGGAGCGAGCAGGAACAGTGCGCGCGCACTGTGCGGACGAGTATGCGCGAGCGCGCGCGAGCGTGCATGCGTGCGGCATGCGTGGCTGCCCGGGGGCTCGGGTAGGTGTCGGGGCACTCGGACATGCGCGCGTACGTGCGTACTCGCATGCGTGCGAGCCCGTATGTGTGCATATCCAAGTCTTTGACATTTCTAGTTGTTTTCAAGTATTTTTATGTGGTTTTACTCACCTATTTGGATGCCTTGTCTTGCAGATCTTGGCGAACGGTCGCGCGACGACCCGGATTACGGTGAGTGGGTCAATCCAACCCAGTTGGAGGTGTCCGATGCACGTAGACGTGCATTGCCCTCCCCTGGGGCACCATAACCTCATATTAGTCTACTTAAGTGTGCATGTTAGTGCTTACCTTGTTAAGTTGCATCCATGCCATATTAGACTTAATATGTTAGGATCATATACTCTAGTATCATGCGTAGGGACCATTACTTCTCTAAGTGTGTGTCCCTTGTTTGTTTAACCATGTCTTTACATACACCATGACTCATGCTAGGTTAATCCTATTCCGGGCTAGTCTTACACCCAATTAATCATGTGTTAGTATTTACATGTATGCATGACTAAGGTAATGACCTTAATTTAATCTTCTATCCATGTTAGATTTGTATACTAGAGTATTACATCCATGTGTTATACATATGAGCCCAAGCATGCCTTAGACTATATTATAATCTTTTTATAGCATTATTTGTATGCTTCCTTGATTAATTCTTTGTGTAATCATTTATATGTTGTATATTATATCTCTATATATCTTATATATATATAGAGGCCATGAACCTTGCTTAATTAGATTAAGCAAGTGTATGACCTCCGATGGGGCCATACCATGGCATTGGCATTAAGAATCATCTGTCTTCCCCGCATCTGAGTTATGCGCCCTGGTGGAATTCAAGAGAATTCGTAACCTTACCGACGACGGATCCATGAGGATCATAACCGCGTATGTCAAGTGCTCTCCCCTTCGTTGCCTCCATGTCGAAGCTACCCGGGTTTAGTTGTCCTGCGAGGTGCTCCCAGACACTATTCATGACGCCGGTTGGAGCGCCCATACGGTAGAGGTAGAGGTCATGGGAGGCTACTAGGTAGAGGCTACTCGGCAGAGGGCTACCGGATGACGAATGGTGTAGACCAGTTGACCCCTTTTTCCCCAATAGTCCTACGTCACCTAAGGGTGAGGGTGAGGGTGTAATGGGTTGGGTTGATACCCGACCCAATGACTTAGGTGAGTGTTCCATCCGTTGGAACCCCAATCACTCAGAATATTTAATATGGTGTGGTAGGTTTGGGTTAACACCCGACCCACGAACTTAAGCTATTGATTAAGTTTTGAGACTTGATTGCTTGAAAGATTAATTTGAGTTGTGATGCTTGGATCGTACAATTCATTGAGCGTGTGGCTCACCCCTCGCATATGTTTTCTCCAGTTGTCGCTGAGTCGGATCTATAGGAGGAGCTCCCCAAGGCGTTGTACTTGTAGCGGAGCAACGTTCGAGTTTTGGATCTGCAAGTGTGAGAGGCCATCAGCATTCCCCCCTTTTTTTCCTTGTATGTATTGCTACTTGTGCTTGTGCGCAGTACTGGTGTTTGATGTCTTTTGTTGTATATTGGCTCTCATAGGACAATTGATTATGTATTCTGGTCTATAAATATGTCTTTGAATTACAGACTTAGTCGTTTTAAGTTTTCGTCATATGTTTATATATTATGTCAGCTTCCTTGTTAACTGCTTAAGTACCTTTGATGATTGAGTAGAGTCTTTTATTGACCTCGTGTATGGATTGCTGATATTATATATTTGCCACGTCTCGGAGACGGCGCTATGGGGCGTGACAAACAAATAGTATTTAAAATTGCAAACTGAAATGGGCCCATAAGAATACATTAAGTGGGCCAAAACTTAAAAGCACACAAAATACACTAATTTTAATTCAAATATCCTATTTATATATTTAATTTAAATATATAAATATGAGAAAATGCATAGGTGTTACACACTTGGATCATAATACTCATATAGAAATCCTAGGACTCATCTCTGCGATAATACTTGGCCCTGACAGGACCAGTCGCTGAAACCAACTTTTGTCACACCCCAGAGTGGCCTTCCCCAAGACGTAGCAAATATATAATATCAGCTATCCATATACGAGATCAATAAGGACTCTACACATCATACAAGGCAACAAACAACAAAGCAATTAACAAGCGATAGCTGTCATACACACACACACATATAGCGGAAGCTAAACAACTAAGTTTGTAATCCAAAAACATATTACAGACTAGAATATATAATCAACTGTCCAGTCAAAGCCAACATAACTAAAAGACATCAATATACACATTGTGCACAAGCATGAGTATCAAATACAATACAAGAGAAGGGGGATGTTGATGGCCTCTCACTCGCAAGACCCAAAAAATGGACACTTCACTGCTGCTGATGATGTACCTAAAGAAGCTCAACTCGACGTCAACTCGAGGAAACAACATGAGAGAGGTGAGCCATTGTCTGTGTCACATTTTAGAGGTCAAATATTGGGTTTGCGTTTATTTTAATAGTTTGGGCATTCAATTTCAAAATTTGACTGCATATTTGTTCTCCTAGTACTGGCATTGGCCTACCTATAAATTTTGCATGCATTCGAATGTCTTTTTAGAAATTATGCAGTTCGATTGGTATTCAGATTAATTTTGTTAATGCCTGAGATGAAGTAGTTTAAATCTGATTTTATCATGGGATGTTCAATCTTGGGTTAGCTTTCATATAAAAGTTGAATTGGATCATTGGATTCATGTAGCAAAAGTTATGGGTATTTTTCCAATTATACCCTTGGGATGAGTAAAGTCTGGCAGCAACCCTGTTCGATGTTGAGCTCACATTTTGGAATAGCTAGAGGGGTTATTGGATCTTGGCATAAACATGAGAGTTGTAGATAATCTTCTTAGATTTCCATAAAATAAGATGGTCCTAGCATGAATATATAATAGATTCTTTGAAATCTATATATGAGACTCAGGTCCACTCACCTCGATTCAACGACAATATGCGTAACACAATACCGGGCTAATCCGTATACGAAACGCCTGAAATAGAATAATAATTCTAATAAATAAAAATAAATTGAAAAGTCATATTAAATAAATCACTCATTTATTCTAACCCATTTATTCGAATAGCCCGCACTGAACAATGGGCCTCAGTAACAACCCATTGGTTTATGGGCCAGTCTGGTTGGGCCCAAAACCATTGTCCAACAAACCAAAAATTTCAGAACACCCAAAGCCCAAGACCCACTGGCCCACGGGCCTATCGGGTTGGGCCTAGGCCCACTGTCCAGAAATTTTGGACCAACCCAAACCCATATTTTTCCTTTCTTTCTCCTTCATCTTCTTCTTCTTCCTTCTCCTACCTCTTCTACCCAACCAAGAAAACCTAAATTCCATCACCACAACCATCACCCTTCCTCCTCCAGACCATGACCCACCGCTGGGCCCATAGTCTGGAGGTCCATTGGTCGCCGATATTCAAACTCCCTTCTCTCTCTTCTTTCTTTATTTTTTATTTTGAACTTTTTTGCCTCTCCCTCTCTTCTCCTTTCCATACCAACATCTCTCTCTCTCTCTCTCTCTTTCTCTTCTACACCCAAATACAAAAGATAATCACCCAAAATCATTCTTCTATAACACAATCACCTAAAACAAATATTAGTCAACCATCTTCCCAATCATGATAAATCTCTTTCACAACCATCAAAATCTAAGATCTAAAACCTAAAAACACAAACACCATGAAAGAGAAACCTAATAAGATCATGGTCAATCTAGAACCAAATAAATAAAATATTCGAGAGGGAAGAGATGATGAAAACATACCTAGATTGACAATGACATCAAGATCTCAACTCGAATTAGGGTTAATAGGGGAGATAATAGGGATATTTAAAGGGTTGATTTGCTGTCAAAATCCCTTAAAAATCTGGGCTGTTACAAATTTTGAATTGAGCAAATCGGAGGGACAATTTCGGATAGGTCCAGACAGAACTAAACTTGGCAAACAGGTCCTTCCCTGGTTAACCCAAAATCTAATAATTATAACTGGGTCCCCAGATCCAATTTACATACCAAGAACCTCTATTAAAGCCCACTGACTAGATCCACAGGCCCATTTAACATACTAACAACTAAGTATGTCAATCGGACGGATACGGATCGGATAGACCCATATCTGTATCCGTATCCAAATTGGATATCCGAAAAAATATCCTTATCCGATACAAAACGCATATCCATATCTGATCCGAAAAATACGGATTGGGATAATATCTGAAATATATGAACCAGATTAAAATTAAAGAATTTATAAAATCGTAAGTCCTAACATAGTTAAATAGGTATCCACCAAAGACATAAAAACATAAATTCTAATATAGTTAAAAAATACACAAGGCTAATAAAGCAATGATAACTGATAAATCAAATAAGTCTGTAATTCAAAAATATTATTACAGACTCGAATACACAATCACTGTCCTGTGAGAGCCAAGTCTAGCCAATAAAATAAAAGTACCACACGCACGATTTCAAATACACAAGACTCTAGGACTACTGACAGCCTCACACTCGCCAATCCGCCGGACAGGACGCTTCCACGCACGCAAGACCACGCCACAAGGAAGCTCCAACTCCATGCCCAACAACACCCCTGTAAAAGAAACAATACGCGAGTGGTGAGCTACAAGCTCAGTGAGTGGCCAGAAACCAAACACCAACACAATAATTCGATACTAAGGCAATTTCCTATCAAGGAAAGGCATGGATAGAAACCCAACGGGTAACAAGGTCATGCGGCGGCGCGACCATACCTCGTCCTCGCCCTAACCCCCACAAGGGTGAGACTAGGGACTTGAAGGACAAAACTTGTTGTTCTACACTATTCGTCATGCAGTAGCACTCTCCCGGGCAGCCTCTACCTGGAGCCGGCCATGGTCAGTACACCGTCGAACGCGTCGATGGTACCTACAGGTGGGGTCTACCCAAGGCGACTCGTACCTAGGAAGCATCCACACGGATCCGGCGAAGGGGAGAACGATAATTCACGCTCGTAATATCGTCCGGTGGCCCACCGTCATGTAGCCTCACCATGTACACTTCCATGATCAGTACATCCGCCGAATGTATCGGAAGTACCTACAAGTGGGAGTCCTCTGTCAGAGCAACTTCAACTTCGGGGCCCCGGTATACGACGATATTGGGAGGAACCATTACATGATCGCAACGCGAACTCCATGGGAAAACCAACACACAAGCTGGTGGGTCAAGTATCAACTCGAGCCCACCACAGTCACACCAACACCCTCACCCTCACCCTCACCCTTACCCCGATAGGTGACATAGGATTTTGGGAGCAATACCCTCACCCTCACCCCGACGGGTGACATAGGATTTTGGAAATTGCACAAACTGGTAGATCGAACCAACGCCAACCCACTACATCCTCACCCTCACCCCCTCCTCAGGGTGACATAGGCTCTTGGGGAAGAGGTCGACTGTTCTACACCGCTCGTCATCCGGTAGTCTCTCTCGGTGTGGCCTCTACTACCTGGTAGCCTCCCATGTCCACTATCTCTGCTATATGGGCACACCAACAAGCGTCGTGAATAGTAGCTAGGAGCACCTCACAGGGTTCTGGCCTCTACCGGGTAGCCTCCCATGACCGCTACCTCGGCCGTATGGGCACACCAACACGCGTCATGAGTAGTATCTGGGAGCACCCCGCCAGACTTTACTACGCCGGGCAGTCTCTACTCGGAGCCAACGAAGGGAAGAACACTCGACACACGCGAATACGATCCCTATGGATCCGTCATCATTGGTTATCAAACATCGATAAGCGCAACGAATTCTCATGAATTCCTTCCAGGGCGCATAACTCAGATGCGAGGAAGACATTTTATTCTAAGTGTCAAAGCCATGGTATGACCCCACAAGAGGTCATACACTTGTCTAACACATTAGACAAGAATCATGGCCATACTAACATAAATATATACAACATACAATTGTTTCACAAGGAGGGCCTACATAAACATGCAGACATGGTATCAATCAAGTAAACACACAAGTTACAACCTAACATGCGTTGGATAGCACTAACTTAGAAGGGAAGGGTTAAGCGCAATCCGCGCAACAACAGGTGCATGTCAATAATTTCAAGCAAGCCTGAGTCAAGTAGGAACTACATCTAATTACTCAGTTCGCGAAAAGAGGGAGGGCGAGAGAGAGGGAATGCCTCATCCTCTCCCGAAGTTGGTCCTAGTTTTGCCCAATAAGATGAGTGCAACAACTATACCACACCCTCAAGACCTAAACCAAAGGAATATTATGCATTTTCATCTTGGATTTTAACCAAATCAAATCCGAATACCAAATCAAAACTGCATAATTCCAAAAACGTTATCGGAGTTAAATGAAAATTTTATGGCCAGTACTAAACGGTACCAGGACCCATAATATGCAGTTATATTTTCAATCAGAGTCCTCAAACCCCAGCAGGTAGCTAAAAACCAAAATTTTAGCGACTCCGATCGAAATTAGGACTCTAAATGACACAGGTATAACAGAATGTCTAGAGTATAATGTGACTATCATACGAGGCTCGAAGTACCGACCACGGGTGATGCCATATCGTAGGGAATGCCCAGAGTATGATGTCACTACCATACAAGGCTTGAGTACCGGCCATGGGTGAATCCGTATAATTGGGAATGCCTAGAGTATGATGTGACTACCATACGAGGCTCGGAGTACCGACCACAGGTATTGTCGTATCATCGGGAATGCCCAGAGTATGATGCCACTACCATACCAGGCTTGAGTACCAACCATGGGTGAATCCATATCATTGGGAATGCCCAGAGTGTGATGTGACTACCATACGAGGCTCGAGTACTGACCACAGGTGATGCCGTATCGTTAGAAATGCCCAGAGTATGATGTCACTATTGTACGAGGCTTGAGTACCGACCATGGATGGCCGCCAGGATGAGGATTACTCGGGAGAGGGCTACCCGGATGGGTGAGGCATTGTAATACATTATATCTCGATGCGGATACTCTTTGTAGCGGGAGAGGGCTACCGGATGTTGTGCCTGTGTCATTTGGAGCCATTTCGGTTAAGCCTTGATCACTTCTGGGTCATTTAGGGCATTTTTTTTTTTTATCGGAGTCGCTAAAATTTTAACTTTTTAGCTTTCTGCGGGAGTTTGAGTACTCTGATTGAAAATCTGACTGCATATTATGGGTATGAGTATCATTTAGTACTGCCCATAAAAATTTCATTGAATTCCGGCAACGTTTGAAAAAATATGCAGTTCTGAATCGCATCCGGGTTTTAGCGTACTGGATTGTGACTTTCTCACCTACCCCCTTTATTGGCATTAAATGCCCACTCACTCTCCCTCACACATGTCTATGACTCTCTCTTTTGGTGTCTCTCTTTCTCTCATTCACACCCCCATGTGTTTGTTGAGATTCCACAAAGAGAAAAGAAGGAGATCAAGAAGGAGTTGGGCATGAAGAGGAGATCTTGTGGTGGGTTATGTGAGGTTGTGCTCCTATGTGTCTATCCCTCTCTCCTTCGCACTAGCCCAGCCCCTTTTGTGTGGGTGAAATGGTGGTACAAGAAGAGATGATCAAAGGTGAGTTGTGTGTGTGCCTTTGTTGTTTGATGATTGTTTCTTCTTTTTCCTTCCCCTCAAGCCCTCTCATGATTTCTCCCCTTGTTTCCCCATCCCCCTTGTTTTTGTTCAGCCATGAAGAGAAGAGATGCAAGAAGAGGTGGTGGTGGTGGTGGTCGAGGGTGCGCTTGCGAGCCCCTACGCCCCTCCCTCCCCCCTCCTCTCCATTTGGTGAGTTTTCCTATTCTTTTTATAGTTTTTAAGCATGTTTGGGTGTTTGGGAGGGCATACTGTGTGGTGCTTGGTGTTGGGTGTATGTGGGGACTTGGGGATGGGCTTGGGAGCACTGGGCGTGCGGATCTGCATGTGCAAGCGCGCGCACGGGCGTGCGCGCTTGTGCTGTCGTGCGGGTTCACGCGCGAGTGCGCGTGTGTCTGCACGCAGGTGCGCGTGGCAGTTGCATGCGGGACGCTCGGGGCTGCGCCCGGGGCTCCCCAGGGCTGCGTGTGGGCCTGTTCGGGTGTGCTGAGGGTCGACATGCTTGGGTACGGGTTCGGGGGGATCGGGCACGCGTGCGCGCGTACGTGTGTGCGTGCATGCTTGCATGCGTGCATGTCGTATGCGTGCATGTCTAAGTCTTAGGCATTCCTAGTGATTTCTATGTGTTTGTATGTGGTTATACTCACCTTTTGGATGCCCTTGCCTTGCAGATCTCGTCGGATGGGGTGCGCGATGATCCGGGTATTGGTGAGTGGTTTGATTCCAACCCTTCCGGAAGCGCTCGATGCACGTAGTCGTGCATCGCGCATCCACGGGGTTTCTTTGCACCCCTAATATGTTGATATTACATGCTAGGTTGTATAGAACCCCCTATTCTACCTTATACTTGCCTATGTATTGTATAGAATATGGCATGACTCAGGTAGTTTTGTTTGAAATAGTGCCCCTATTATTAGACATATCAAGCATGTTTAAACTTTGGTTAACAACGGGGTGCGTGTATAATATTCCTTTGGCTTAGGACTTGAGGATGTGGTATTGTTGTTGCACCCATCTTGTTGGGGCAAAACTATGACCAATCTCAGGAGAGGATGAGGCATTCCCTCTCTCTCGCCCTCCCTCTTTTAGCGAACTGAGTGAGTAGATGTAGTTCCTACTTGACTCATGTTTGCTTGGAATTATTGGCATGCGCCTATTGATGCGCGAATCGCGCATAACCCTTCCCTTCTAAGTTTGCCTGTTTGACGTCATGTATACATGTTAAGTAGGCCATACTTGGGTAAATAATTGTATGTTGTATATATATATGCTAGTATTGCCATGAACCTTGCCTAATGTGTTTAGACAGGTGTACGACCTCTTATGGGGTCATACCATGGCGTTGTCACTTAGAATAAAATTCCTTCCCCGCATCTGAGTTATGTGCCTTGGAGGGAATTCATGAGAATTCGTTGCGCTTAATCAGCGTCTGATGAACGATGACGATGATTCCAAGAGGATCGTATTTGCGTGTGTCGAGTGTTCTTCCCTTCGTCGGCTCCATGTAGGGATTGTCCAGCATAGTAAAATCCGGTGGGGTTCTCCCAGACGCTATTCATGACACAGTGGGGCGCCCATAAGGTAGAGATAGCAGTCATATATAGGAGGCTACCCGGTAGAGGCTAGAACCATGTGAGGTGCTCCCAGGTACTATCCACGACTCTTGTTGATGTGTCCATATAGCAGAGATAGTGGACGTGGGAGGCTACCAGGTAGTAGAGGCCACACTGGGAGAGACTACCGGATGACGAGCGGTCTAGAACAGTCGACCTCATCCCAAAAGTTCTATGTCACCCTGTGAGGGTGAGGGTGAGGGTGTTGGTGAGGGTGGGGTGGGCTCGAGTTGATACTTGACCCACCAGCTTGAGTAGTTGACTTTCCCATAGGGTTCGCGTTGCGAACATGTAGTGGTTCCTCCCAATATCGTCGTATACCAAGGCCCCGACGTTGAAGCTGCCCTATCAGAAGGCTCCCACTTGTAGGTATGCCCGATGCATTCAGCAGAGGTATTGATCATGGGAGTATACCAGGTAGAGGCTATATGATAGTGGGCCACCGGACGATATTGCGAGCGTGATCGTTCTCCCTTTCGCCGGATCCGTGTTGTAGTTGCCTAGGTTCGAGCCACCCTGGGTGGACCCCCACCTGTAGGTACCATCAGCGCGCTCGATAGTGTACTGACCATGGGAAGCTCTAGGTAGAGGCTGCCCGGGAGAGTGCTACCGGATGATGAACGGTGTAGAACAACAAGTTTTGTCCTCTAAGTCCCTAGGTTCACCCCTGTGGGGGCTAGGGTGAGGGCGAGTGTGAGTTGTAGCCACGTCATCATGTGACTCTTATACCCATCGAGTATACTCTGGGTATGTTACTCCTAACGCTTGAGGTATCGAAGTATATCTCTACCTCGTAGCAGATGGACTTGTTGTAGCTGTTACACATTAACATCAAGTGTTATGGTTAACAGTTGTTCCTCCTTGTGAGTCCCAAAAGCCTCCCTCTTGGGAGTGAGGGCGAGGTCAAGGTATGGTCGCACTGCCACGTGACCTTGTTTCCCATTGGGTTTCTACCCATGCTTTTCCTCGATAGGAATTTGCCTCGGTGTTGAATTGCTGTGTTGGTGTTTGGTTTCTAGCCACTCACTGAGCTTGTAGCTCACCTCTCGCGTACTGTTTCTTTTACAGGGCCGTTGTTGGGCGTGGAGCTGGAGCTTCCTTGTGGCGTGGTCTTGCGTGCGTGGAAGCGTCCTGTCCGGTAGATTGGCGAGTGCGAGGCTGTCAGCAGTCCTAGAGTCATGTATTTGTAAATCGTGCATGTTGCACAAGTTGTTTTTTATTTGGACTAGACTTGGATCTCACATGGCAGTGATTGTGTATTCGTCGAGTCTGTAATAATATTTTTAGTTTACAGACTTATTGATATTTTATGCTTCCGCATTTTAGTATAGTTATCAGTAATCATTGCTTGTTAGCCTTGTGTATTATTTATTGGACTCATTGGTGATCTCTTGTGTTTGATAGCTGATACTGTACATATTTGCCACGTCTCGGGGACGGCCGCCCTAGGGCGTGATAGGAGAGGGATAGGAATACCGTTAATCTCCCCGGAAGGCATCATTATCCCACGAGCATTTCAACTCACATTCAACGCCACCAATAACATTGCTAATTATGAAGCTCTGATAGCAGGTTTAAAGGCAGCTCTAGCCTTAGGAGTTAAATATCTAGATATTATTGGAGACTCACTCCTAGAAGAAATGCCAGACTAGGGACCCAAAATTAAAACCATATAGAGAGTTGGCCATAGTCCTTTTAGAACGGTTCTGTAAGGTCACCCACATCTTTATACCTTGAACAGGCAATATTCTCGCAGATTCCTTAGCCTCATTAGCTTCATCACTTGCCTTTCCGATATCCAAAAAATCTAAAACAATTACTATCCAGAGACTTAAAACACCTGCCACCGAACTTTGAGATTGTTGGACTCAAGACCTTCTAAACCAACAAAACCAAGCAGAAGGAATCACTAGTACCACAAAAATCCTAGCTCTTGATCTAGAAGATATGGATGATGGAAATCCATGGTACTTTGATATCAAAAATTATCTAAAAGACAGTTCATTTCTAGAATATGCCACCAACAACAATCAAAAGATAGTTAAAAGGATAGCAACCAAATACTACCTCCGAGGGGGAATACTCTTTCGAGCATCCTTCAATGGAGAATTACCCAGATGCCTGGACGATGAAGAAGCATACACCATCATAGAAGAAGCTCACTCTGGAGTGTGCAGGGGTCATGTAACGCTCAGATGCTGGCAAATAAGGTGCTAAGGATAGGTTACTACTGGCCCAATCTTGAAGGAGACTGCAACAAATATGTTCGACGTTGTATTCAGTGTCAAATTCACGCCTACAAGACACATGCACCAGCATCTTCCTTGCACCCCATGACATTACCATGGCCATTTTCTATGTGGGCAGTAGATGTGGTAGGGCCATTCCGTGACACTGTAAAAAATACCACCCAAAAAGCTTTCATCCACACTACCACATAATACTTTACCAAATGGGTTGAACCTGAATCCTATGTGCTGATCAAAAGCTCCACCCTGGCCCATTTCGTTCGCACCCATATCCTTGCACGGTTCAGCACCCCCAAGATGATCATAACAGATAATGGCCCACAATTCATTTCCCAAGAATTCTGAGACCTGTGCGATAAACATCACGTAGAACTCCATCACCCCACACCATATTACCCCCAGGGAAATGGACAAGCGGAGGCTACCAACGAAACCTTGCTCAGAATCATAAAGAAGATAGTAGAAACCCACAAAGCTACTGACTGACCAGACAAGTTAGTTGATGCTCTCTGGGCTTACAGAACCTCTATCCGAACACCCACCGGCTAGACCCAATATACACTCACATTCGGGGTAGAAGCATTAGTACCCTACGAGATTCTTATCCTGTCCTTAAGAGTAGTATTAGAAGAAGTCCTGGAAGTTGAAGAAAGAAGAGAAGCGCTGCTACTACACCTTGAACTATTGGATGAAAATAGATTAAGATCCGCAGACCATGCCCAGGCATACCAGAGGAGGGTGGCAAGGGCATTTGAAAAGAAAGTGATAGAGAGAAAATTTAAAATTGGGGAGATGGTACTTAAGCAAATTATGCCATCAAGACAGCCCCACCGAAAAGGCAAACAACAGCCCACATGGGAGGGACCCTATGTGATCACCCATGCCTACTCCGTGAATGTCAGGTTCGTGGAATGCACTTTATCTAAAGAAATTACATGCATGGAACTTTCAATACTTGAGAAATATTATTCTTCCTTCCTGCGATTTTCAGTATTTAGCACCTGATGATAGAATTATAAGACTCTCAAAGATAACTTGTATTTTGCTTGAGCTCATATTCACCACTAATGCCACCTTCATCACACAAGTACGATTTAGGAATCGGTTTACCTGATAAAAGGAAAAATTGTCTATCCTGTATACTAGGATAATTTTTTAAACCCCAAATCATCTCCCCTTTATTCTCGTTCTTAATCGTATCAACCCCAAAGTCAAAGTGAGGGATTGTCCTGGACCTAGCATATGTCCCAAAACTGGCTCTAGCACTCTATATGAACACTTCTATAGGGGAAGCAGAAAAGAACAGGGTTGAAAAACATAAAAGCCCCCCTCGAAACAAAAAGAAAGGCAATGAGAGGCCAAAAATAAAAGAAAAACAACACCCAAGCAAACGGGTTAAACTCTCTATTTAGCAGGCACAAACGCCGTTACGCACAGTATATGCCAAACAAAATGCTATACTAGTACACATCCAAGAAAAACGGATTGTACTCTCCACCAAATACGGGTACACGCCCAGCGGGCTTTACTCTCCACACAAATAAAGAAGTGGAAAGAAAAAGAAAGCCAGAGGAACCTAGAAAGTAGGACATATGCCAGACTGGGACAATTCTAAATATTGCCCCAAGGAAGATATTACTCTTACCCTATTCACCCCCCTCTTTTATTTTCACAATGGGGTTGGAATTGGACTGTGTCTACATTGAAAGACGAAATTTCAACCAAAGATAGACATTTTCCTATGTTTACAACAACACACACTCACAGGAGTTCATTTGAAAACTTCTCTGTCTAAAACAAGCTTATTTGACTTCATTCCTGGTATATTCATGGATTTTTCAGGATGTTTAGAATAATGTGATCAAGCATTTGAGAACCATGAACTTAAGAAATTGACACCTAGAGCCAATACCTTTCAAATACAATCCTGATTTGGACAGAAGTGACCACAATGGCCTCTCTTCAGGGACTTGACGGTGTCTTTTACTTTATGAAATTGAAAATATTACCCTCTCACATAAAAGATCCATTTAAGAATTAAAATGCTCCCTTATGTCACTCACACTTACGCATAAGCTTGTATTTTCCTTTTTCAAACATTTAGGTATTCAATTTTCTCAAAGTATCACAATTGACTCCCCATACCAAAAGAAAATTGCCCCTATTACTTTCATTTCATACCCTTCCACACGCACTTAAGAGGGAAAATTTCCTCACACTCACACACCCTGAGATTTTTTCCATATTCTAACACTTAGAGTCACTTAGGCTCCCTCCTTTGAATGTCAGACGTGGCTCCTCGCACCTTTTTCCTTGATTTACTTTTAAAATTACCTTAGATGGGTTGTAGCCCTTGACAATTCAAGCAGGAGGGGCTTGAAAGTCAGTGCAGGGGCACAATCCGGACAAATTTAACACTTGGTCCATGGAAAGAAAGTTTTTACAGGTTTTGAAGGTTGACCAAGCACTTGGAAAAACTTTCAGCAGCAGCAGACAAATAGCAGAAACAGGAAATTGCCCCAGGCAGGGGGCGGCTACTGACAACTAGCCACCGGGTTTCGGACGGCCACTCCCAACATACTGGCCCAACCCCTTTCCCAGGTTAAAACCCGCAGTCAAGGGACGGCTAAAACAAACTAGCCGCCTGACCCTAGGTGGCTAGTCTGAACTAGCCGGCCCCCACCTGCTGCCTCACCTGCTCCTATCAATCCCAAATTCAATCAACTATTCTACCCTTCAAGACCTGTCAAAAATACTTCCTCCCAAAACCTGTACATACACATCCCATATGCATACACAATCCCAAAACCTGTATAAATATGAATCAAACAGCAACAAAAAATCAAAACCATATACCAACTCATGCATTCATACACCAATTCATCCACCCACAACACCAAGTCCATATGAAACCATTCACCACACATACACATACATACACATTGACCAAATTAAATCAAAGAAACCTTATCAAGAACTAGAAATCCATGTCCACCTACATAAACCATCCGCAAACTAAAGAAAGGCATGAATTGTTCATAAACTAGAAGGGTGTTGCTCAAACTAAAACAAGTAAAAGAAAGGTAGGATCCACCAAAGAAGCCTTGATCCGAATGTCTTGAGCCCCGCGTCATCAAAATAATCGCCTAAGCAAAAAAGAGAAGAAAACTTAAAATTATTATCCCCAAACTCCAAAGTTTTCTACCAAAGGTTGACAAAAGAGCATACCTCAGAGTGTCATCACCCGCGGGAGACTGGGTCGGAGAAGGAGCATCCTGGCCTAGCTGAGAAGGTAGCTGAGGAGAGGACTGAACTTCTGAAGCGTTTGGAGCGGCAGGAGTCTCTTGAACCGAAGAGGCAGCCCTCGCATATATCCCATGACTTCGAGTCGCCGAAGGACAGGAAGCCCTACTAAAGGTGGCCCTAGTAGCGACGGAATCAAAAAGGAATGCTCATTCTCGAGAGGGAGAAGGTCGATGTCCACCTCAGTCATGGCCCCTCCGCCGACCAACTTCCCCCTCATGGTGGCTTCCCAAAGGTGGACCTATTGGATGTCCCTGTCTCTCCTCTCCAACCTCTAACGAAGGCATGCCTCCACGCCTCTCGATTGGTCCTCGATCGCCCTCAACCTCTCCTCATGTAATGCCCCCGTACCCAAGTCTCCATTTTGAAGCTTTGAAATGATTCGTTACCCCTCACTTTCCACAACACTCGAGGTATTTAAAACACAAGGGATTTATTTAAATCATGCAAATAAAAAACATAACCAGGATCCAAACATAATTCCTCCTAAACACGGATGATTACATACGAAATGAACTTAATTCAAACATTCGACTGTTTTTACCGAAAGGGACTAAGGAAAACTATATGCCAAAGAAAAGGCTTATTGAACTACCTAAATGCAACGAAAATAAATCGCAGCTACGATCTCCACCACCAAGATCAACGATCACCAACGATTATCCTAAAAGTTTGGAGAAAGAGGGGTGAGCAACCACACGCTCAGTGAATGGACCTTTGAGGACCCAATAATAATTAATATCAAAATATAATCTTTAAATAAATATCATAAGAAAATCGTAAGAAACAATTTGCAATGTATAATAGTATAATTTCAGTAGTATCATAATTTCCAATAAAACCATAACTTAAGCAAAACACCTTCCAAATGCATGATCTCAAATAACTGTCAAAACTCATGATGCGTATGAATGCAACGGACACGCATGCCCGTATCACCTAGTCATCTACAGCACCTAGCCATAAGGATTTCACACAGAAATCGTGCCACCTAGACACATGTCACCTAGACTTGGGTCCATTATGAATCAGGGTCACCTAGACCTAGTCACCTAGGCTACGTCACCTAGACGAATACGATGCTTGCATTATCGACACATATTTTTCTTTTCAATAAAATGCATGCGACAGTTTCAAATATAATAATATTTTTAAAACAATACATAATAAGGCATCAGCCTATATAATGCATGCTCGAGTTGTACATAAAATATCATTTAAATCATTGATAAAAAATTCTTCAAAACTACGTAGGAGACAAGACCCACTCACCTTTGGTCCAACGATTCACAAAACAAAGTCAAGCCTTACAGAAACTCTAATATGACAAGAAACGATATGAATCGATCAAAATACGTTCAACCCGTACGGAACCCGATGTATCCGTACACCTAGAAACCGACGGCTCCCACAAGGACCGTCGTTGACCTACCCGACGGATCCCGACGGATCCCGACGGATCCCATGGGATCCGTCCGAAACCAACCCGATGGGTCCTACGGGGCCGTCCCTTAACAGAGCGACGGCTCCTCTGGGTGCCGTCCCGAACCTTCCCGACAACTCCTAAGGGGCCGTCCAGGAACAGAAACACAAAACCCTAATTATTATTATTTTTTTGGTAAATTTTTTTTAAAATCATCTACCATTGAAAATAAATCACAAGTCATTTAAAATCATTGTTAAACAGAAAGGATCGACACCGAAACCAAGTCATACGTATGAAATCCGATTTAAAACAAATCAAAACATCAAATAAGAAAATTCTCGAAAACCCTAGGTTATCATGGATGTGAATATTAAGATGGGTTTACATTTAAACCTTCAAAATCATGAAACACATCATTGGCTTAGATCTAAGCATACAGGGTTCAAAAACAAGGTTTTAAAGATCAAAAACACGATTTCTTCTTAAGATTAATAAACCTAAACATGATGTATACTTATACATATTCATTCTAAATCATAAAAGGCTTATAAAACATAAAAATATCATGATACCCTAGCTATATAACAACAGATCCTGAAAACTTAATTTAAAACATCTTAAGAGCATATAAATCAAATAGGAAAACTAAGAAAATATTTTAAACCTTGAGTATATACATGTAAGACCAATATTACAACCAAAACTTGTAAAAGCATCATGAAATCATCATCATATTATGGTTAAAACATAAGAACCCGAAATCATGCGAAAACACTTAAGAAACAAGAAGAAAACTATCCTTTTGTTTGGAAAAACTTTGAAAACGAGATCATATCAAGAGAACATCCAAAGGGAACCATTATAATTTAATACTCTTCAAAAACCCTTCGAAAGACTCACCAAAACCCCCAGACCGAACCCTTCCCGAGCTCTTCAAGAATGTTGCCGAAAGAAAGAGAAAAATAAATTTTTAGGGTTTTGGAGTTTCTAGGGTTTCGATGCCAAAGGGTGTTTTAATATTAGAAAACACGTGGGGGACAAAATATGACGCCAATAAAACCAATTAACGCAAATACGATTCACAATTAAAGCGTTTGTTCCTTCAAAAAATGGACCAATTTCAAACTAAAATTTTTTCCAGATCGACGGCTCTTATTGAGCCCGTCGCTCAACTACCCAACGGCTCCACCAAGAGCCGTCGCCCACCAATCCCGACGGTCCTTCATGGATCCGTTGCCCAGTAACCCGACTGCTCCTTATGGATCCGTCACCCAGGTGTCCGACGGCACCTATATGATCCGTCAGGCACTGGCTGGCCCAATTAAAAGTCACAGTCGTTACAGCTCAAGCTCACACGCACTCACCTCCGCAGCCCAGAGCTTCTCCTCACTCAACTGAAGCGCATCTCGGTCCCTATCCCTGGCTCCCTGAAGGGAGCGGATCAGATCTCCCATCAAACCCTCGGGAACGCCCACCGATGCCTCCAACTCTGACACCCTCGCCTGGATGGAGTCTCGCTCGCGACATAAGAGGATGAACTCCTCCTCCCTTGACACCCTCTCGGACCTCAGCCGGCCCATCTCCTCCTCAGCCCGTGTGGCCATCTCTCTCACTTGATCGAGTTCCATCCTCGTGGCCATCAACTCACTCCGGGCCACGTCCAGCTCTCTCACCAGCTCGAGCTCTCACTCGGAAGACATGGATGGAGGAGCAGAGGAGGAGGAAGCACCCTCACTGACGCCTCCACCTGAGCCTCGAGGGCCCGCACTTGATCCCTCAAGTGACGCCTCTGGATCCTCAAGCGTTCCACTTGATTAGTCCTCTCCTGGAGATGTTGGTTGGCTGTTTCTAGCTTCTTTTCTAGCTCGTTCATTTCAAACTACACAAAATTGTATGGAGGAAAGAAAAAGAAAAGGAAAGAAAAAGGAAAGAAAAGAAAATATACTCACATCAGGGTCCGGGATCTCCTCCTCCATGGTCTCGAGAATGCTCGCATACTCCTAACGATACCAAGCTAGGTAGTTGTCGTTCGATGTCACGTCAGGGCGGCGCTCGACCAAAGTCCCCCTCTCGACCCATCCCCGCAAGTACACAGCGTAATTCCTCAACCTCAACATCAACACCGGCCTCCGTGACCCCTATATGCACATCCTCAGCCCTCGCAGCCTCAACTCCAACCCCCACACCTTCCTCTATGCCTGCCACACCGGAGGTCAAGACCTCATAATCATATATAACCCTTCTCGACTCCTCCTCGGCCCTAACCTCTGTGGCCTCCCTATCCAACATCCCTATGATGGCATCCAATGATGCCTGCACATCCTCACTGACCCCCTCAGCCTCTACCTCCTCAAAAATGTCACCGGCCGATCCCCGGCCTCCAAACCAGCACCCTCGGCCACCGCCGACGATCACCGCACTTCCTCTTGCGCGAATACCCTATCAAGCCACTCCCAACCTCCGGGACAGCCCCAGAGGACATACCCCAGCCTCACCTGTGCCAGTACCCACCAATGGCGTCTCCACCGCACCCATCACCTCACCCACGACCTCCTCCTCCACCCTATCACTCTCCAATGATGAAGAGCTCGGGCTACGCTCTCCACGAGCCACCCGCGGTCATTTTCCCCTCGAAGCAATCACCTTCAACCTCGTCATCTCCTCAGATTGGAAAGAAAAAGGAGAACCCAAAACCTAGGGTTTTGAAATCAAGAAGAAGAGATAGATTGGATTGAAATGGAGGAAGAGAAGGTAAATAAAATCAAGTTTTTACATTTTGAAATGAAGCTGAGGGAGTAATGGAGCGAGAGAAACCATTTTTAAAACAATCGAAGAGAGAGGTCAACTTTTCGGTTGTAGAAGGGCCTAGTTGGCTGGCGGCTACTCGCGAGTAGCCGCCCCAGGCCCGACGGCTAAAAAGTACTAGCCGCCCCTCTCAGGCGGCTATAATGCAGTAGCCACCCCCCGCCTTTTGCCAAAAACACTTTCATTTCATAATTTTCTAAACCAAACAGCCATGTATTGGTTTACTTCTAAGTCTTACTTGATCAAACACAACTCTCTTAAAAGTTTGGTCACATTTCCAGTACCGTTCAATTCAAATTTCCTCAGTTCTAGTTCTTTTTCAAAAATATTTATCCTTTGGATGATCCAATTCAACACCTTTCATTTGCTTTATGTAGGCGATATCCCCTTTATTTGCTGAGTTACCTAAGCATGGGTACGGTAGGCACAAGGAAACTGACGTTGGGATTCTCTGTGTACAATGGCTAAAAACCCTGTTCGAGGGTTGGATCACTCGCTACTTACTTTTTCCACCTTCCACATGAATCATCCTTTCAGTTGAAAATTCTAGTCAAGACCTAGCCTCTAACAGTCTAAATCAACTACCTGAATAATATCAGTCATGTTACCTAAACTTCTCGAAAGTTGGGCCGGCCAAAATAAGTCTTTCTGTTTCACACAAAGATTCCGTCCGACGAGGGACACATGTAGATACCCCAATTTTGACCATCCAAAGAAAAGAAATTTGCTTCAAGTAATACTTAGAAATGACCACAATTGGACGTGTAATAGAAAACATCTTTGAAAGGAACAAAAGAAACCCTGGCCGAACACTTAGAAAAATTAAATGACCAGAGAGGGGGCGGCTAGTTGAAAGTAGCCGCCCCTCACTGGGTGGCTAGTCTAGCCACCCCTTAAACCGCCTCCACCGCTTCCCTTGTATGGGATATAAATGTCACGCCCCAGGGCGGCCGTCCCCGAGACGTGGCAATAATATAAAGTATCAGCTATCATACAAGAGGTCAACAATGACTCGAATAAATAATACACAAGGCTAATGAAGCAATGACAACTGATAACTTAACTGAAATATGGAAGCATGAAAATATCAATATGTCAGTAAATCAAAAACATTATTACAAACTCGAATACACAATCACTGTCCTCTGAGAGCCAAGTCTAGCCCAATAAATACAACATGTGCAACACGCACGATTTACAAATATATGACTCTAGGACTGCTGACAGCCTCGCACTCGCCAACCGCCGGACGGAACGCTCCACACACGCAAAACCATGCTCCAGCTCCACGCCCAACCACGCCCCTGTAAAAGAAACAGTACGCGAGGGGTGAGCTACAAGCTCAGTGAGTTGCTAAAAACCAAACATCATTTCAACAATCTAATGCTAAGGCAATTTCCTGTCCAGGAATATATGGGTGGAAACCCAATGGATAATAGGGTCACGCAGCGGAATTACTTGGGGAGAGACCATACCGTTTGTCAAGGAGACGCGGAATTACTGGTCTGCACAACACTATTGGATCATCTACATAGAGATAATTGCTCACTGATGTCTCTCAACATCGATACCTAATGGACCCAACCATTATGGAAACAGATGAACAAACGGATGGGTCACTTAGCGATGTGACTTCAACACATCCCCCACCCCCGCCCCCGAAGAGAAACTCCAGGGAGACCTGGGGAGAAACAAGGGTTATCCATAACACCTTGTGTTATTGGTTAACGAGACACAATGCATCCATCTGCTATGAGGTAGAGATATATTTTGATACCTCAAGCGTTAGGGGTAGCATACCCAGAGTATACTCGATGGGTATTAGGGTCACGTGGCGACGTGACAATAACTCATCCTCACCCTATCCCCTGAAGGGGTGACCCTAGGGACTTTTGGAACTAACTCAGTTGCTCTACACCCTTCGTCATGCGGTAGCCCTCTCCCGAGGTGCCTCTTCCTGGTAGCCTCTCCATGACTGCTATCTCTCCCATCTGGGCGCACCAACAGGTGTCATGAATAGCGTCTGGGAGCAACCCGCAGGACAGCTACAATCCGGGCAGCTTCAACACGGATCTGCCGAAGGGGAGAACGACCTCAAGCCTGCCATAAAACTCGATAGCCCTCTTCTGCGCAGCCTCTACCTGTCGGCCTTCCACGATCAGTACATTCGTTAGATGTGTACCGCGATACGCATCGGTAGCACCTACAAGTGGTGGCACCATACAGGATAGCTTCTATGTCGGGTAGCTTCGACTCACGATGATGTCAGGAGGAAGCACCCTTCGTTCGCAATGCGAATCCTATGGGAAAGCCAACTACCTTTGGTACTTATGTATATATATCGATGATATCGAATACTCTTGTATTCCCACACGGAGGCGTCACTCGAATGCGAGGACTATCTCCACACTCGTGTAGAAAAAGCCAAGGACATAACCCAATAGGCGGTTCATACACACGCCTAGCACGGGTACGCCCAACTTAATTTCTGTAGCTATCGGTTTAACAAAATCGATGCAACGATGAATTCTTCTGAATTCAATACGAATGCATCACTCGGATGCAAGGGGGCGATTACATCGCTAGCGCTTTAACTAATACGGTATGACCCGACAGCGGGTCATACCCTCGCCTATTACGGATAGGCCAAATTAGTTAACATGCGTATATATATATAAGGAGAATCATAACGTAGTTATATGTGCCACGTGCACGATAATATATATATAATTAACTATAGGGGTCCTCCCTAACATGATTATTCATAATAACCAATATAGTATACAAAGCATGGCCTAACTACACATGCATACAAGAGCATTAATCATGCAAACACACAAGATAACGACCTAACATGCATTGGATATCATCAACTTAAAAGGGAAGGGTCAAGCGCGGTATCGCGCACTAACCGGTGCATGCCGATAAGCCTAAGCGGACCTGAGTCAAGTGAGAACCGCATCTACTTACTCACTTTATGCAAAGAGGGAGGGCGAGAGAGAGGGAAAGCCTCATCCTCTCTAGAAGCTGGTCATAGATTTGCCCCAACAGATGGGTGCAACAACTATACCACGTCCTCCAGTTTTTTGACCAGGGAATATTAATTATGCATCCGATTATTAACCCAGGATTAAACATGCTGGATACAATTAATATAGTGGGGGTAGTATTACAATACTACCTAAGGCATGCCATATTCTAATACATCCATACACAATTCAGAAATACATGCCAAAACACGAGGGCGCATGAAAACACGATCATTCAACATGAATACAACACATATGCAAATACGATCATTCAAGATTAATATGATACGTAAGCACGTACATGGTAGAATAGGGGGTTCTACCCAGTATACGAGCCTTACAGTCCTAACATGCAATATCTAACATATTTGGGGTGCAAGGATGCCCCATGGATGCGCGATGCACGACTACGTGCATCGAGGACATCCCGAAGGGTTGGATCGGACCACTCACCGATACCAAGATCGACGCGCATCCCATCCGACGAAGTCTGCAAGGTAAAGGTATCAATAGGGGTGGGTATTTCCACATAAAACACTTAGAATTAATTAGGAATGCCTAAAACTTAGACATGCACGCATACGAGCTCGCACGCATGCAAGCACGTACACACGCACGAGCCCCCCGGACACCCACCCGAGCGTGCCGACCCTCAGCACGCCCAAACCGGGCCCCAGGTAGCCCCCCGTGCAACCCCTACACCCAGCGCGCGCATGCCGCGCGCACTCACCCACCCGCGCGTACCCGCGCAACAACACCTGCACGCACGCCCGCGCGTGTGCTCGCGCATGCAGACCAGTGCGCCCAGTGCTTCCAATCCCACCCCCAAGCCCCACATGCACCCAACACCAAGCACCTCTCATGCATGCCCTCTCACGCACTCTAACATGCATACTACCCAATTAAAGAAGAGGAAAAACTCACCAAAATAGAGGGGAAGGGAAGGGGGAGGTGTAGGGGCTCATCCGCATGCCCGCAACCACCTCGACCGCCACCACCGCTACCACCAGCTCTTCTTCTTGCTGAAATCAGAGGTGGGGGGATCGTGTGAGGGAGCATGAGAGTGTAGGGGTTGGAGAGGGAAAAGAAAGAACAACACCACTACAAACCATGACTTGCACTTGCACTTCCTCTTCTTGTGCTTCTTTTGTGCATCTTCTTCTTCATTGTGGCATAAACACAAACATAGGGGGGGGAGCTGAAAACAAGGTGGGGGATTCAATGAGTGGGAGCCAAAGGAGGAAGGGAAAGAAGGGACAACAACATATGCATACACACAAACTCACCTTCACTTGGATCTTTCCTTCATGCATTATTCATCTTCTCCTCCACCTTCTCCTTCTCCTCCAATCACACTCAAGGGCTGGAACAAGAGGAAATCGTAACATTTGGGGGAGATTAAATAGGCAAAGGTGGGGCGAAAAGACTAAGTTGTCCTCAGACTAAAACTCTGGACAACCTTCACTTGAATGGCCATAACGTCCTCAATACAGCTCCGAATTGCCTAATTCCAATGCCATTGGAAAGCCAAGAAAATTATCTACAACTTTTATGTTTATACCGAGATCAAATAACCTCTATAGTGATTCTGAAATCTAGGCTAAACATAATACAGGGCTGCTGCCAGGATTTCTCATCCCCGGGGTATAATCGGAAAAATACCCATAACTTTTGATACATGAATCCAGTTGATCTAATTCCACTTTTATATGAAAGCTAGCTCAAAATTGAACATCTCATGATAATATCGGATTTTTACCTCTTCATCTTGGATTTTAACAAAATCAAATCCAAATACCAATCAAAACTGCATAATTCCAAAAACGTTATCGAAATTCAATGAAAATTTTATGGGCAGTACTAAACAGTACTAGGACCCATAATATACAGTTATATTTTAAATCAGAGTCCTCAAACTCTAGCAGATAACTAAAAACTAAAATTTTAGTGACTCCGATCGAAAAATAAGACTCTAAATGACACAGGCCTAACACATCAGTTTGTATTTTGTGGACTGAAGGTGAGTGGGTCGAGTCTCATATGTAGTTTTCAAAACTATCGATATGGTATATCATTCCACATCATGGCTACTTTAAAATATACAACTGTTATTCAGGGTATGGAGTACTTGAACATGTCGTCATGATTTTGATGCGTTATTTTATACATATAACTTTTATTCTTTGGGAAATATATTATTTTTATCGCATGCATATGTTTTGGAACGAATGGTTGATCATGCAAGCATTGCATCGTCTAGGTGGCTCGGTCTTGGTGGCCAACGTCTAGGTGGGCGTACGTCTACGTGGCCAGGTCCGAGAACATAGGACCCAAGTCTTTGTGGCTATGTCTACATGGTCATGCATGTGGAAGGCCCCTTGAGCTAGGTGTTGCGAAGCCGGACATGCATGTTCGTGGTATTGCATGCATCATGTTGAATAGGATTGTGTGTGTGTGTCTATATATATATATATATATATATATATATATATATATATATATATATATATATTATTGTGCATGTCTTGGTGGCATTTTTATATATTTTCTCTCTTGATATATTACATGTCTGTGTGGACATTTTATGACTATTATATTTTGATTATAAATTTACTAACGGGACGCCATAGGCCCATTCACTGAGCGTGTGGTTGCTCACCCCTCTTTTTCCAACCTTTCAAATTGTAGACTTAGATTGGTGAATCTCGTGTAGCTGCGAATGAGGTCGTGGGTGCGAGAACGTTAAACTTGCTTCGTCGAAGGACTTGATCAAATTTTTGGCATATAGTTGGCTCATCTCCCTAGCAACCATATTTGTATCAAGCCGTATATCTTTTTATGTATAAGTTATATCCAAAGTAATTGGAAGTATTGTGGAATCTTCGATGTTTTAGTATCTTTGAAGAATGAAATTTATTTTAGTGTTATTTTATTATATATCTAGATAAAGGAATATATAGAACTCTGAGATTTGAGGAATTAAGTTAATGCAATCGGATTTCACGCTTCAAAACGGAGTCGTGGGTTCAGGGGTGTTACAGAAGTGGTATCAGGGCCTAGGTTCAACCCTCGGACTGTAGGATATGGATATATTAGTTGGCTTCGAGCTTAGGTTTACGATTCAATTTAAGCTTGGACTTGATTATCCTTTGGAGTTATGGAGTAGATATATTTTTATCTGGCTCTGATACAGAGTGGTATCAGAGCATAGTTCAACTCTCGGACTATAGGTTATGACTATCTTAGTTGACCTATTGAATTTAGGGTCTAAGCTCGGATAACCTAAGGAGATTAAGTTTTGCTATGCTATAGAAAAATCTGATTCAGCTATTTTGGTTACCTTAGAGTGTTGATTATGGAGCTTAGGATAATCTTTTATGTTTAGTTATACTATCGGAGCTTAAGACAGCCTTTAGGATAATTTTCCTTGGAAGCCTAGGATAGGCTTAGAGTGTGTTAGGATGCATTGCATATAGGGGTTGCATTCTAACCATTTATTTATTTTGTTCTTGTGGAATTTTGGTGGAACTAGCGCACCAAAGAAGTTGAGATTTATTCTTAGTGTTCTACATGGCTTGTTATATATGTGTCATTTTTTAGCCTATTGGTAACATTTGGGTCAATTCTGGCCATTTTTGAAAAAAAACTTTCGATCGGAACTGCTAAAAGTTTGGTTTTTAGCTATCTACGTGAGATAGAGAACTCCAATTGAAAATCTAACTGCATATTATGGGTCCTGGTACCATTCTATACTACCCATAAACATTTCATCAAATTCCTGGTAACGTTTTGAAAATTATGCAATTCCTGAACCGTATCCGGGTTTTCTTCGTAACTGCTTTGTTAGGTGGAATAGTGAATAGATATTTATGTGAATGTGGTGACCCTTGGGTATGCTCACCCCCCTTTACTTGGTTAGGAAAAAACCTTTTGGATATTTATTGGATTTGAGGGTGGCTTTAAGCCTATCTTTACCTCCCCTTCTTTTCCTTCTCATTACCCCCCACCCCCCCATGAGTGTTTACAACTTCCTCTCCCTCTCCATGTCTCTCTCTTCCTCTCCCTCTCCAGCCCCTCTTAGTGTGTGTGAGTGTGTTTGGTGGAGAAGAGAAAAAGAAGGAGCACAAGAAGAAGAATCAAAGGTGTGTATTGTTTGATTGTTGTGGTTCCATTGTATTGCTTTTCTCTCTCCCAAGCTCTCTCTCTCTTACCCCCCCCATGGTCCCCTGTTTTTCAAGGCTGAGAAGAGGCAGTAGAGAGGCTGAGAGGAGGGTGGTAGTGGTGGTGGTGGTTGTGACGGCTGCGGGTGCGTGAAGGGCCTCGGATCTCCCCCTTTCACTTCCCTTCTCTTGGTAAGCCTTTTTCCCTCTCCTTGTATCTGATTTTCATGGGTTTTGGGTTGTTGGGGGACCTTGTATGCCTTGTGTTTGTGTTTGGGTGTGAGAGGTGAGTGGGAAGGGGTTGTTAGGCTTTTGGGTGCGCACGCGGGTCTGTACGCACGCGTGCGCATGCAGCGCACAGAGGGGGCGCAGGCGGTAGGCGGGCGTGCGCGCAGGCGTACGCGTACGTGCGAGCGCACGAGCGCCGAGTCTGCGGGCGAGCAGGCGTGCGCGTACGCGCGGTCGGGAACGTATGGGCGCGCGGGGAGCGGCGGGCGCGCGCGAACAGGCGCTTGCACGTTCGGCTGGGCGCCTGGGCGCGCGGCAGCGCGTCCGGGTGCGCAGCTGGGGGGTCTGGGTGCGCGGTTGGGCGCGGGGCAGTGCGCCGGTGGGCGCGGGAGCACGTGCATGCGTGTGCGTACGTGTGCGGGGCCACGCATGTGGCTGCCCGGGGTTCGGGTAGGTGTCGGGGAGCTCGGATATACGTGCATACGCGCGTACTTGCACGCGTGCGAGCACGTATGCGTGCATATCTGAGTCTTGGGTAATTCTAGCTAACATTTTGTGTTTTTATGTGGTCTTACTCACCAAAATTGGATGCCTTGTCTTCTTGGCGAGCGGTCACACGACGACCCAGATTTCAGTGAGTGGATCAATCCAACCCAGTAGGGAGGCGTTCGATTGCACGTCGACGTGCATCGCCCTCCCCTGGGCACCATAAGTGCATATAAACCCTCTTATGCATGCATGTTGTTATCTATCTTGCTAAAATGTACCCATGCCATATGATATTGTATAATAGGGATTATACATTCACGTATCGTGCATAGGAGCCATACATGCCTAGATATATGTTAATGATAGCATAACCCCGATTATGTATGCCCCCACCTAGTTTAATTTTCTTAAACTTATAAGAATATGCATATGGTAAACATGTCTTAGACAATATTTTTGTGCATGTTGTATTAATTATCTAAGATGATCCATAATTAATATTCCATGCTTATAATATGTTTGCTATACATGTAATTGCTATGCTTAGTGCCAGGGGTCTCTGCCTAATGAG